>CM030363.1:155720840-156320840 GCA_017893485.1 Hemerocallis citrina
CGATCGATGCCTTTGTCCTGATCGTTCAATAACTTTTTCTCCCTCGCTTTCCATGCTAGCTTCTCCTTCGCCAGCTCCTCCTTCTTTGTCGATAGCTCTTCCTAAGCCTTCTTCTCCTTCAACAGTTCCGCTTTCAGGACCATCACTGTTTGCCGGAGATCGTCATTCTGCTCCATAGTCTCCTTCCAATCCAATTGCATTTAAAATCCAATTGCGTTTAGTCCCACATTGGTGAGATGAGAGAAGTGAGGAGGTGGAGTTGGCTATAATAGCTAGGGTGGGGGTTGTCTAATTGAGTAGTGGGTAGTAATTAATTAATTTTGATGTTCACACTCATTTTTATAAAATTTTAAAATATTTTAGAGTATATCTATATGCATATATACATATATATACATATATATTTGCAGTATATATATATATACATATATACATATATACATATATTTTGTAGGAAAAAAAAAGATTAAAAGAAAACAAAAAAAATCCAAATGGGTCAAACCCACTGGTCAAATCCAAAAATTCAACAGATCGAAACCCGCGGGTTGGTGGGTGGGTTTGACTTGGTCAACGGGTTCGCGGGTTTGGTTGAGCGGGTTGGGTTTACAAATTTGGCGATCCGGATCAACCCAGATCGACCCGGACCAGAACCGCTTAATTGTATGGTGGGTTAGAGTGGGCGGGTCGCGGGTCAACCCAGCCCAGTTGCCATTACTACTCCTGATGTTCAGTGGGAAACAAGGGAACCTCCTCATCTCCCAAGGTTACCTCGTCGGGTGTTTGGGGAGTACTATCGACCCTCAGCTTGAAGAGGAGGCCATCGAGGTTGAGGTCAGGATACATCTCTTTGACGTATTGAAGGGCTCGTTCATACCCCTGGTCCTTCCCCGCGATGACCATGTCCATAGTGCTCTATAGGTCACTGACTAGCTCCATTTGGTCATTGACTAGCTCCATTTGCTTCACCTCCAAAGCTGCCTTCTACTGCAAATGCTCACGGTCTGAGGCTATGGATGAAAGCTCCACTTCCGAAGCTTTCTCCTTCGTCTCAAGGCCCTCAGCCTTGAGTTTCACCTCCTTATACTTTCTCTACACCCGGGATGTCCTCCAGTTGGTGCACTTGAGTTCATGGTCATACTGCCCCTTCATCTCCGCCCCGTGGAGAATGCTTTGTAAAAGGAAGGTGAAACATTTAGAAAAATTCAAAATTCAAAATGAAAAAGGAGCGACTCATCAAGGTCGGGTCCATACCATAACGGAGTCCTGAGAGAACTTAAGATATCTCAAACCACAGGTCTCGCGGGCGAGGGACTTCCTTTCTCTAGGCAGAACTAGGTGGCTCACCACCTCGAAGCCCACTGGATCCTCCATCATGGAGTCAGCCATCTTCATGGCCAAATCAGGCTTGAAGGTTTCCTCAGCTTTCTTGCCAAGAACAGTGTTCAGTATTGGATTAATCAGGGGAAGTGAAGACGTGGCCAACTCAGAGACCTCGAGCGCTTCCTTACTTGGCGGAGCCCTCGATGAATCATTCGAGTTGGTGATGGCCTAAAACTTCATCCTCTTCGCCCTATCAGAATGTCCCTTTGGCGAATTGTCGGAGGCTGAGACAGTCGCTCTCTTCTTCCCCTTCAAGTCCTCGATGACCTTTTTCTTTGACAGTTCGGCTCGCTGAGCCGCAAGGGCGTCGTCATCAATCATGGCTGCCAAGGAAAACATGGTGACGTTAAGACAAGGCAAAAGAGTGTGATACAAAATGAAACTAAGAACATATTTGGCACAAATGGACTCAAGCCATTCTCCGCTAGGCTCGTCTCAGTCACCCTCACCCAGTTTATGTTGCCCCCCATGAATAACTTCATGAAATCCTCCTCCTCATCCGAAGTGAAGTCCTTATCCATCTTTGGGACCATAATCTTCGGGATGTCATACACCTATCGGGTGGGGATATCCCAACGCTTGGGGCTATAAATGATGAAGTACTTAAGCTTCAATGGCACCCCCTTCTTCTGACACAACATGATGAAGCAGGCAAGTTACTTCCAAGAATTGGGCCCATACTGCATATGTAACACCCCGAATCCCAAATACAACTGAATTCGAGAGTTCTACAGGATCTTTTCACTTCTTTCGTACAATTTTACAAGGAATTTAAAACTTTTATTTCAACAATAATTACATCAGAGTCTTTTACATCAATAAGCAGCGGAATCAGTAAAATACAACAATATTGAATGTACAATTGTTACAACTTTAACATTTAAGTAATCAACAGCATCAATCATCTTTATATCTTCATGTAACTCCACATCCTGCATATAAAACTGTGGGCGCGTCAGTTGCTTACAACTGACGAAATATTATACACGGCCATCCTCTCTATGCCGGAAACAGTATAACGATTCTCAAATGCTTTAGCAAACACAAACTTGATCACAAACAAAGCTACAAAGGGACTATCCTGTTGATGTCGTGTTGTGCGGTGCACTTAGTCCTTAATACAGTTGTTTATATTATATGACACTAATGCACACTTGTTCGGATTCTATGCATCCCATACTACATAGGTCCGAGGGCAAGCCTCTTAATCGTCTTCATTATTGTAGGGTTCAATCCCTCGCCATGACTTAATCTACTACTGTAATTTCAGTGAGTATCCTAGATGATTCTATGAGTACAAGCATGTATCCTGGCCCCTGGAGTAGAATTTCGCGCCATGTCTTGACTCGTCAAGCATGCATTCTGCGATAATTCAGCCTCCTCCCTGAACACAATCCTCTTGCAGTCACCAAAACATCCCATAAGCGTGACTAAAGTCCGATCATTACTGAGTTGTGCCCGCGCCATGTCTTGACTCATCAAGCATGCATTCTGCGGCTCACATACCCGCACCGTACCCTAGCTCTCATACTCATGTTTTTCTCTCACCTTCATCACCTCCACACTATGTATCTATCTGTAATTTCGGCAAGTGTCATAGACGTTCCATGATTACAAGCACGTGTCCAAGACCCTGGAGGGGAACCTCGCGCCATGTCTTGACTCATCAAGCATGCATTCTGCGATAGTTCAGCCTCCTCCCTGAACACGATCATCTTGCCGTCACCAAACATCCCACAAGCGTCGCCAAGATCCCGATCATTCTGGAGTATATTGCCCACGCCATGTCTTGACTCATCAAGCATGCATTCTGTGGATCACATCCGCATCGTAGACTCTAGGCTCCCATACTTATGTTTTTCTCTTACTTTCATTACAGCCTTACAATGTATTAATTATTAGAATCATGAATAAAATCAAAGCTCTAGAGTTAGCCTCTCCACTCAACCGGACTTATTCATTCATTACAATACCTGACCAACCTTGGTCTTTCAAATTCTCATTTCATTTCATTTCATTGCCGGGGGAGACTTAGCTACTCTTTAGTTTCAATTTCCCATTCACAATTTCCAATTGAGCATTTCCAGCTCATAATTCATTTTAGAGTCTCACAGACTTTCTCATCATGATCTTAGCCTTTCATATTCATTTAATTCTCAATTCAAATCTATGATTCATCTCATGTAAATTCTCAATTCAACTATGATTCATTTCATATAAATTTATGCAGCAACAAATAGAGTTTACCAATATCCAGATTCACAATCTTTACCACAAACAATTCACAAGATTTCAGATATATCAAAAAGCACTCTGGACAGTCGACTGGGAACTCTACCAGTCGACTTATCCAGTCAAATCCAGTTATTCATAACCACTCGGGAGAGTCGACTGCTGCACACGGCAGTCGGCTGTTCCGCAGTGTTCCAATTTCAATTTAACTTCTTTATAAATTTCATCTTTCATAACCTTGTGTGCATTCCACAATAAAACTCAATCGAATCTTTATAATCTCGTATTCAAACTTATTAACTTTCATTTGTCAAAACCAATTTCAAACTCAAGAACCAGGAAACAGTTCGGTTCAGTCGACTGGTGGCAGTATCAGTCGACTGTCCCGCAAATATCTTGAAAACTCAACGTCAAATTTATGATAGCAGCAGTCGACTGTAACTGTATTCAGTCGACTGTACCGCTGATGAAAACCAACTTTTTAACACATACCAGTCGACTGTGGAAGTAATCAGTCGACTGTCAAATCCATAATTTGCAACTTTGCTTACATTTTCGACCCTTGATTCGATTTGTACTTCCATATACAAAATATAATTTATTTCCAGAATATATTCCTTTTAAAAAACATTATTATCAAATTCTCAAGTTTCTCTTTTTCCGATCAAAATGCATCAAACCTATTTTCCCAATAAACTCCTTTCTTTTATCGAAATTTACCTTACAAAAATCTCTATACTTGTATAAATAACATTTTGAGGTTATAAATCATACTTCTTTGCCACACTCATTCCAATAATGCCTCAATATGCATCAATTTCATACCATCACTTCAATTCTAGCAATTCAACTAGCAATCGTAACAAGCATAACAATTTGCATTTATCATAATCAATTTCATGCAATCAATTTAATTTCAACCAAGTAAATCACATATCATCTATCATGCAAATTATATTCCTAAATTAGAAAGCATTTAAGAAACACCCACCTAAAGTTGAAGAATTGATACCAAAATGAACTCCTAGAATTAGGAGCTCCCAAAGAAAGCTTCCAATTGCAACCCCTCGAAATCCGCGCACCAAAGCAAGCCTCCAAGCTCCACATTTCGGCAAGCATCCATCATGGAGAGCATCTCCATTCCTACTCCATTCGGCAACAATAATGGCAATCTCCCATCTTCTTCCATATACACATACTATGCATGTACATATATATACATTCGTATATGTATATAGGCAAGTGGAATAGGTGATTTAGATGGAGGAATGGACAAAGGCTATGCTGTTTTGGGATTGCTTCTTCTCGGCATGGGCAGGAGAGAAAAGAAAAGGGATGAGAGAAAGAGAGGCTAAGGGTGCACTTTTATAAGAAGGCTAATGGGTAGTTAGTATAACTACCTCCACATGAACACCACTAACCCATTATAAATTTTGTAACTTACTTTCCCTCTTGTTTTCAAAATCAAAACTCCAGAATTTCCCTCTCCTCATGAGCAGCCCGGTCCCCAAATTGTGTGCACATCGCACGTGTGCACGTGCACGTGCTTTGTGTATACCCAAAAATAAATTATTTAATTAATCCCTTTACAACAATTATTTATATATGTAATAAATATGTAAAATTAACTTTAAAATTATACTTTCCATGCACAATAAAAATAGACACTCACATTTTCATGAAAATTATTTTGAAAGAATAATACGCTTAAAACACGTGCATCAAAACACGTGCGTCGCCCGTAAAATCTCAAAAATACAAAAATTGACTTTATGAACCGAAAAATATTTATAATCAATTAGAATGCAATAGAAAGTATATTTAATATACATATTTGATAATATACTCAAACATACAGAAAACACGTGTATTGCACGTAGAAAATTTATTTTAATAAAGATAGTCAAAAATTGAATTTTCGTTTACAAAACAAATTCAAACATGTTTATAAAGATAAATAATTGAAATCCATTGAAAACTTTGCACGTAACGGTGGAATACTCAAAATCGACACGTGCATTGATAATACGTAAAAAGCACGTAAAAACTCAAAGATTGAAATCTAGCATTCGAGTTGTCTCAAATGTGATTTTAAGAATACGGGATTGCATAAATAATCAGAATTCAAAATACAGATCAAAATGCGTTATGGATATAATCAATAACAGTACAAAATGCACGTGCGTAACACCCGAGGGCAAAATTGTCATTTAAATTTTGCGGGGTGTTACACTCTCCCCCCCTTAGAACAGTTCCGTCCCCGGAACTCACTATGGTAAGGGCTGTATTTTGTACACACCAAAGAAAATATCATTATAACATATAGAAATCACAAACATCAAGAAAATACATATAGCATGAAAGTAAGCAATGTAGAAAGATGAGACAAAAATTTATTTAAGAAAATTATGAATATCAAAATTTTACAAGAACTAACCAAGAAATCAGGAAAGTAGCATAAGAAAACAAATACGACTATAGAGGCTAGTGTATTTTGAAAAGAGTTTACGTACAAATTACTATCAAGTAAACCATTAGATAAAATGATAAATAAACTTAGTCATTAATCGTGAAATAGTTCAGAAATCAATGCAATAAAGAAAAACATAGTTAATGGGTACTTTATAAATAGATTCAATACTAAAAATTCATCAATGTAATAAATGGTAGAAAGTCGCAAACCAAATTGATATTATATGACAAAAATTAGCAATTTAATAGTTTGAGAAATATATGAGAAAGAAATATAGCAAAAGTATAGAAGACATAAAATGATCCTGTATACCAATTAGTATCATAAAATAATTTGTAAGATAATTATATATATACATTTTGAAAATTAGGCATACGTCGAAATACTTTTGAGCAAGAAAACCAACTTACAAAAATCACATACTCGCATAGACGAAAAATTATATAGGTGAAGTAAATAGCATGATATGAAAATTATAAATGATCTGTAGCAGTCAAACAAGACATCGTAGTAGTAAAACGTACCATTGAAAGTAGCGCGAAAACTAGTTATATAATAAAGAAAAGTACAGAAAGAAAAAAAAATGATTTTGTATATAAATTGATATTATAAAGTAATTTGTAAGGTAAATACAATAATTATATATGTATGATCAAAAGGCAAAAATCCAAATAATTTCGATTTGTCAAGTGGACCAAGAAAATCGGCATACAAAATCATTTATATATACACATAGACGGAAATTATAGGGCGAGACAACAACATCATGATACAAAATTTTCAGATGATGTGTAGGAGAAAAATAATACATTATGGTAGTAACAATGCAAAACTAATTATATAGAAGTGAATCATGAATTATAACAGAAGTATAGTAAAGAAAACTATTAGGTGAGTAGCCACCAAATTTTAAAATAGCAAAATACAATAAAGTGGTACGAAATATTAACTCACAAAAAATGCAAAGTACTACAAAGAAGACGGCAAGATAGTTGAGATTTAAGCGGTAAATACGCAAGTTTGATACATATAGAAATTAGTATAAACAGTATAATGCTAGATTGCAAAATATTATAAAATAGTATAAGCTTAGTACAAAATGAAATAGTTATAAGTGAATACCACAGGAAAACAAAGTAGGGGTCTTCTAAGTATAATATTTCATTTTGGTTTAGGTTCGTCTCGCTGGTATCCGACAGCAGACTTGCCTATCTTGATCTCAAGTTGCATAATTGCTTCTACGATATCCGGTTGCAATTTGCCTTCTGGGCACTCGGTTGCAAACTTTACCTCACCGACATCCAGTTGCAGTTTGCCTTCTGGACATTCAGTTGCAAACTTTGCCTCCCCGACTTCCAGTTGCAGTTTGCTTCCAATGATGTCTAGTTGCATATTTGCCCTCTCGACATTAAGTTACACCAAAGCGGAAGATGGAAAGATGTAATCTCCCATGTATACTTAGATTAGATATGGGATGTTTAATAAAGTATGGTGTTACGTTTGAAAATCAATGATGCAGAAAAAGATTTTACACAATGAAATATCAAAATAGGTGTATAGGATATATCAAACATAGAGGGTACTAATTAGTAGTTATGAAAAATTATTTATAACACTAAAATAATGTAAAATATATGCACATGTTGGAAATAAATTTGAAAACAATAATGATGTAGTGTAGCAAATTAGGACATTAGACACAAACAATTAAACATAAGTAATGTAATAATTGGAGGATGATGAAATTATATGTATAGTAAGTATTTTGAAATACATTACACATAAAAATTCAATGGAAAATATATGTAGTAATCAAGAATCTAAAGAGGATAGAGAAATAGCGAGTATATGCATCATATTAAGGAAACATAAATTACAAAATTTATAAATATAACAAAACAAATTTGTAGACAATATGTAATAACAATAATATCGAATGCAGACAATAAATCAAATTAGTATGTTGTATTTATACGGATAAAATATTTCAATCTTGTTAAAATATATTGAAGTATATAGGGGAAAATATGAAATACTGAAAGAATATCGTATCACGAAATCAAATCATGTAAAATGAATGCATATAAGCAAAATTCACAAGCGAAATTCAAAAGGTAATAATAATTGAAAATAATAATTGTAGTATAAATTTAACAGAATATATAAAGTAATAGCAGATACAGACGGATGAACATAAAATGACATAAAACACGAAAGACAAAACTTTAAGATGGAGACACAATTAAAATAAGTTCAACAAGATCAAGACTAAGAAAAATAGACAAAATACTAGGCTTTGAAATGATTTAATAGTATAGGAAAATATTTATTTGGAAAATATTAAATATGGAAAAGTACTATGATGAAAATCCACAGAAAATAATTTGAGGGGAAAGTGTGTCCGTGTGTAAGGTATCATGAATGACGGTTCAAACCAACCACGCTTCCACTGTGCCACTCTGATACCCAGGGAAAAATGAGTTCGCATACAATGTATACGAGGAGAGCATCATGAATGAATGTAAATTCAATAACAACTTCCATTCATGACTCCAACCATCTAATAGGAAAAAGGGGGAAGAAAAACATCAGCCTATAGAGCAACACAAATGTAAATCACTTACATTTAAATCTCTATAAACTGAACTCACACTCTAATGTCCACTTCTAGGGTGTCGTTCCTTATAAATTTGTACTACATAGAAGCGTGGCTCTGATACCACTTGTAACACCCCGAATCCCAAATACAACTGAATTCGAGAGTTCTACAGGATCTTTTCACTTCTTTCGTACAATTTTACAAGGAATTTAAAACTTTTATTTCAACAATAATTACATCAGAGTCTTTTACATCAATAAGCAGCGGAATCAGTAAAATACAACAATATTGAATGTACAATTGTTACAACTTTAACATTTAAGTAATCAACAGCATCAATCATCTTTATATCTTCATGTAACTCCACATCCTGCATATAAAACTGTGGGCGCGTCAGTTGCTTACAACTGACGAAATATTATACACGGCCATCCTCTCTATGCCGGAAACAGTATAACGATTCTCAAATGCTTTAGCAAACACAAACTTGATCACAAACAAAGCTACAAAGGGACTATCCTGTTGATGTCGTGTTGTGCGGTGCACTTAGTCCTTAATACAGTTGTTTATATTATATGACACTAATGCACACTTGTTCGGATTCTATGCATCCCATACTACATAGGTCCGAGGGCAAGCCTCTTAATCGTCTTCATTATTGTAGGGTTCAATCCCTCGCCATGACTTAATCTACTACTGTAATTTCAGTGAGTATCCTAGATGATTCTATGAGTACAAGCATGTATCCTGGCCCCTGGAGTAGAATTTCGCGCCATGTCTTGACTCGTCAAGCATGCATTCTGCGATAATTCAGCCTCCTCCCTGAACACAATCCTCTTGCAGTCACCAAAACATCCCATAAGCGTGACTAAAGTCCGATCATTACTGAGTTGTGCCCGCGCCATGTCTTGACTCATCAAGCATGCATTCTGCGGCTCACATACCCGCACCGTACCCTAGCTCTCATACTCATGTTTTTCTCTCACCTTCATCACCTCCACACTATGTATCTATCTGTAATTTCGGCAAGTGTCATAGACGTTCCATGATTACAAGCACGTGTCCAAGACCCTGGAGGGGAACCTCGCGCCATGTCTTGACTCATCAAGCATGCATTCTGCGATAGTTCAGCCTCCTCCCTGAACACGATCATCTTGCCGTCACCAAACATCCCACAAGCGTCGCCAAGATCCCGATCATTCTGGAGTATATTGCCCACGCCATGTCTTGACTCATCAAGCATGCATTCTGTGGATCACATCCGCATCGTAGACTCTAGGCTCCCATACTTATGTTTTTCTCTTACTTTCATTACAGCCTTACAATGTATTAATTATTAGAATCATGAATAAAATCAAAGCTCTAGAGTTAGCCTCTCCACTCAACCGGACTTATTCATTCATTACAATACCTGACCAACCTTGGTCTTTCAAATTCTCATTTCATTTCATTTCATTGCCGGGGGAGACTTAGCTACTCTTTAGTTTCAATTTCCCATTCACAATTTCCAATTGAGCATTTCCAGCTCATAATTCATTTTAGAGTCTCACAGACTTTCTCATCATGATCTTAGCCTTTCATATTCATTTAATTCTCAATTCAAATCTATGATTCATCTCATGTAAATTCTCAATTCAACTATGATTCATTTCATATAAATTTATGCAGCAACAAATAGAGTTTACCAATATCCAGATTCACAATCTTTACCACAAACAATTCACAAGATTTCAGATATATCAAAAAGCACTCTGGACAGTCGACTGGGAACTCTACCAGTCGACTTATCCAGTCAAATCCAGTTATTCATAACCACTCGGGAGAGTCGACTGCTGCACACGGCAGTCGGCTGTTCTGCAGTGTTCCAATTTCAATTTAACTTCTTTATAAATTTCATCTTTCATAACCTTGTGTGCATTCCACAATAAAACTCAATCGAATCTTTATAATCTCGTATTCAAACTTATTAACTTTCATTTGTCAAAACCAATTTCAAACTCAAGAACCAGGAAACAGTTCGGTTCAGTCGACTGGTGGCAGTATCAGTCGACTGTCCCGCAAATATCTTGAAAACTCAACGTCAAATTTATGATAGCAGCAGTCGACTGTAACTGTATTCAGTCGACTGTACCGCTGATGAAAACCAACTTTTTAACACATACCAGTCGACTGTGGAAGTAATCAGTCGACTGTCAAATCCATAATTTGCAACTTTGCTTACATTTTCGACCCTTGATTCGATTTGTACTTCCATATACAAAATATAATTTATTTCCAGAATATATTCCTTTTAAAAAACATTATTATCAAATTCTCAAGTTTCTCTTTTTCCGATCAAAATGCATCAAACCTATTTTCCCAATAAACTCCTTTCTTTTATCGAAATTTACCTTACAAAAATCTCTATACTTGTATAAATAACATTTTGAGGTTATAAATCATACTTCTTTGCCACACTCATTCCAATAATGCCTCAATATGCATCAATTTCATACCATCACTTCAATTCTAGCAATTCAACTAGCAATCGTAACAAGCATAACAATTTGCATTTATCATAATCAATTTCATGCAATCAATTTAATTTCAACCAAGTAAATCACATATCATCTATCATGCAAATTATATTCCTAAATTAGAAAGCATTTAAGAAACACCCACCTAAAGTTGAAGAATTGATACCAAAATGAACTCCTAGAATTAGGAGCTCCCAAAGAAAGCTTCCAATTGCAACCCCTCGAAATCCGCGCACCAAAGCAAGCCTCCAAGCTCCACATTTCGGCAAGCATCCATCATGGAGAGCATCTCCATTCCTACTCCATTCGGCAACAATAATGGCAATCTCCCATCTTCTTCCATATACACATACTATGCATGTACATATATATACATTCGTATATGTATATAGGCAAGTGGAATAGGTGATTTAGATGGAGGAATGGACAAAGGCTATGCTGTTTTGGGATTGCTTCTTCTCGGCATGGGCAGGAGAGAAAAGAAAAGGGATGAGAGAAAGAGAGGCTAAGAGTGCACTTTTATAAGAAGGCTAATGGGTAGTTAGTATAACTACCTCCACATGAACACCACTAACCCATTATAAATTTTGTAACTTACTTTCCCTCTTGTTTTCAAAATCAAAACTCCAGAATTTCCCTCTCCTCATGAGCAGCCCGGTCCCCAAATTGTGTGCACATCGCACGTGTGCACGTGCACGTGCTTTGTGTATACCCAAAAATAAATTATTTAATTAATCCCTTTACAACAATTATTTATATATGTAATAAATATGTAAAATTAACTTTAAAATTATACTTTCCATGCACAATAAAAATAGACACTCACATTTTCATGAAAATTATTTTGAAAGAATAATACGCTTAAAACACGTGCATCAAAACACGTGCGTCGCCCGTAAAATCTCAAAAATACAAAAATTGACTTTATGAACCGAAAAATATTTATAATCAATTAGAATGCAATAGAAAGTATATTTAATATACATATTTGATAATATACTCAAACATACAGAAAACACGTGTATTGCACGTAGAAAATTTATTTTAATAAAGATAGTCAAAAATTGAATTTTCGTTTACAAAACAAATTCAAACATGTTTATAAAGATAAATAATTGAAATCCATTGAAAACTTTGCACGTAACGGTGGAATACTCAAAATCGACACGTGCATTGATAATACGTAAAAAGCACGTAAAAACTCAAAGATTGAAATCTAGCATTCGAGTTGTCTCAAATGTGATTTTAAGAATACGGGATTGCATAAATAATCAGAATTCAAAATACAGATCAAAATGCGTTATGGATATAATCAATAACAGTACAAAATGCACGTGCGTAACACCCGAGGGCAAAATTGTCATTTAAATTTTGCGGGGTGTTACAGCATAGGGCTCACCCCAGCCCAGTTCAGGACCTTGATAAATGGGTGTATAGGGAGGTGGATCCCTGAGACGAATGCATCCAGAGGAAACATACAAAACCACTCGGAGAGGTTGTCAGTCGGACGGATCCCCAAGTTCGGAATGAGCAGGTCAAAATCCCAGGGGATATGGAAAGCATTTCGAATGTTGGGAATGCCGATCACACTAAGGTATTCAACATCATGTCCGTTTCTATCTTTTACCGACCCGGTGACGACAGCTGCATTCCAAACCGGGCCATGTCGACCAAATCATCCGGGTACATACAGATGGACCCAGTCATAAATGGCCATCTTGCTCGTTCTCCATCGGGTGGTACTCTGTCTTCGGGGGATGGATGAATCTCTTTGGTTTCTCTTGGAGGCCAATGTAACCAAGTTTGGGGAATGGCACCACACTGTCGGAGGATGACTCTTCCTCCCCTCATTTTGTGGGTACTCCTCCAACTTCCCCTTTTCTCTCTTCCTCAAGCCAGTTGTCGGAAGGATCACGAACGGGACTCGAACTCTCCCCCACCTCATGTAACACCCTGAATTCCAAACATAGGTAATTCATAGCTCAAACAAGATTTTTACTTCAATTTTGTACAAAAATACAAGGAATTTAAAATTTTTTAATTACAATGCTATTCTTCACAATACGCAGCAAAAATTTACATAAAAGAAATATAATTTATAACATCAAACATCTTCAATCCTGCAATAGCCATCAACATCAACTCATGCCCCTGCTAGTTGCTAATTTGTGTCCTGCAACTTAAGAACTGTGGGCACGTCAGTTGAATGCAATAGACACAATGCTATAATACAACATTTCCTCAATTTAACAATCACAAACTTGCATGCAGAAATAGAAAATGTGACTATCCTAAATATGCGGTGTATGATATGAACCTAGTGACTAATGCATATACTAATACAGACGATGAAAATCTAATGCACACTTGTTCGAGTTCTATGCATCCCATACTACATAGGTCCGAGGGAAAGCTCTTAACGTACTCCTTATTATAGGGTTCAATCCCTCATTATGCAAACCTAAAACCATGACGAAGATAAGGATTATACACACGGTGAGTATTGGCTCTCACCCCGGAACTCTGGAGGTCAATCTCTATCCACAACTCACTCTCATCTGGGAATTTTCGAGAGTACCTCACCCCGCAGGCCACTTTCGAGCCCTCATCGCATGAATGTCCCATGAGCGTTGCACTCATCTCGGAACTCTGGAGATCAATCCCACTTGGGAATATTTCATCCCGTGAATCACTCTGGGCCCTCATACCCATCTTTGCTCAAGTTTCGTCAAGTCCTCTCTAGTACCTATCCTTATATCCAATCATAATTAATATTTCCTAGAGCTACTTACCTTACTAGACTTAAATAAACACACCGAGAACATTAGCCCAACTGGAAATTTCTCAAATTTACAATAATCACATTTTTGCCGGCATCCTGGGTCTCACTCAGCCTTTAAAGTCCACACAATGAGTCCACATAATTCAACTAAGAACTTGCTAAGTTATCCTTAACCTTTTTCATAATGATTCTCATTCATTCATTTAATTCAGTTCATTCTCTTATTCATGTCTTTGAATTCATCAATCTCCAACAACTAGATCACTTCTTGTTATACATTAAATTTTCAATAGGGGTTCACAATGATATAACTTAACCAAATAACACAAGTCTAATATTTTCAAACCCCATACTTTTCTTAACTATTAATTCATTCTCCATAAAAAAAATTTACAAAGCAATTTTTACCACAAAAACAAATTTCTAAATTTTTATATAATCATCTCAAGGCACTCCAAATTTAGCTCACCTTAAAGCGAGACAATTTTTGGAATGAATATGAATAAATCAATTGAACATACCTTCTAATGTGTAATGTAATTTAACCACAAAATAAATATCAAGTTTATATATAACCATTTCAAAATATTCCATTAATATACTAGATTAATTAAAACCCTTCCTTAAAGTAAAATATATGTAAATGGATTTAAAATAGTAATATCGAAAACAAATAACCCCATCCGGTTTCGAACCAAAGCGCAACATGCGCTCTAATCCACACCCGTTGACCAAGGTTCCAACTCCCTCTCTGTGCAGGAGAGTTCTCCCAATATAATATAACCTTACTACTCACTACTTAATAATTATTAAAATTTTCAAAAGGAACAGAGCCTTCTAGAATCGAACCCGCCACTAACCAGCACCACAGTGCCTTCATTTATATCCACAAACCAGATTCCTAATCCTATGATTCTATCAACATGCTTTCAATTAATTATTATAAAACAACCATCACTCTGAATAGGTTTATAACAAAATAAAATAAAAATTTTGTACTAAGGTAGAATCGAATTCGAGACCACCAAAGCACCTAATATCACACTCTCAAACCAGGCTCTCAAGCCTCTATTTGTTTCAAGAATCTTCTCATAAATTTGAATATAATTTACTGCTCCATAATACGTTTTCATTATTTTAACATCGAAATGCAACACCAATTCTTAGCTTGTAAAATTTGAGTTCTATATTTCAATGACATTACAGAGAATAATATCATGAAAATTCAATATTCATAATATCTACAACTGTATCTATCAACATAATACATCAACATAATCTACTCATATCAATACGAGAAAACATTCCTACGATTACATCTCATACAATTTTCCAAGAAATGTGTTCATTTCTACTTAAAATTTGACTAGCAAAAATAGAGCAGTCTCACACAACAAGCTAACAAAACTTTAGAAATTTAACACATGATATCGAATTATAAGCTCATTAAACTTAAATCAACCGGTATGCATTCGCTTCTAAAAATTAATTTACACTTAAAAGAGAGTTTAAAGCTACTCATAACATGATTTCTATTTATAAAATATAGCATGATCCTACTCAAAATAATTATAGAAATCAAGGAAACACCCACCTCTTGATGTGTCCCTAACAATTGCAACTCCTAGAAGATCTCCAAGTTTCCAATTCTCCAATGAATAAAGTGTTTGATTTTTTTTTTGTTTTCAAAATGGAAATGAGGCTCTGCCTAGGATTGGCCGACGGGAATTTTATAAAGGAAAAGAAATGATGGGGAGTTTCTTAAACCACCCACAACTCCTACTAACTACCCACAACTCTTTCACTCATTCAAATGTTTCTTTTCTCTGCCAATGAGATGGGCCGGCCAATTCTTAGGGTGGAAACACGGGTTCTAAATGTGTTTGTGTGTGCACATAAGTTACAAACTAAATATTTTACATAATATAATTACATGTGTTACTCAATTTAATATAAAAAAACTAGTTTAAATTAATCATAATAAAAAGTTTTATGCACATTTCATTAAATCTGTACAAGTACAATAACATAATTAGCACGTGCATAAAAGAAAAAACATGTGTAAAGCACGTGTGGAAAAAATATTTTCAAAAATATTTTGCGGCTGTTACATTACCCCATCCTTAGAATAGTTTTTTCCTCAGAATTACGCTTAAATGGATAAGAGAAGAAAAGAAAAGAAACATACACAAAATTCAAAGTTTAAACGAAAAGCTCGAGGAAGTCGTTCTTCATTTGCTCTTCTGGTTCCCAGGTTGCTTCTTCAACCAATTGGTTCCTCTACATTACCTTGACCATGGGTATAGTCTTGTTCCTTAAGAATTTCTCTTGCCGGTCCACGATCTCCAATGGTCGTTTCTTGTAGCTCAAGTTTAACTGTAACCCTTCCGGTACTTCAGACAATGTATGATTTGGATCTGGAACTTAACTCCGCAGCATGGACACATGAAAAATATTTTTTACTTGGGCTAGCTCTTTGGGTAATTCTAATTGATATGCAGTCTTCCCAATCCTCTTCAGTATTCTATACGACCCTATGTACCTTGGAGCTAATTTTCCCCCTCTTCTTAACCAGATTACACCCTTCGTCGGAGAAAATTTTAATGAAATTCCCTTCTTCAAACAACAATTCTCTTCTCCGATTATCTGCATATATTTTCTGCCTACTTTGTGTCTCGACCAGCCTCTTCCAGATCAACTCAATTTTCTCTGACATTTGTTGCACTATTTCTAGTTCGTACATTTGCCTTTCTCCTACTTTATACCAACATACCGGCATTCTGCACTTTCTTTCATAAATTCCTTATAGCACAATGCCAATGCTAGTCTGAAAGTTTTTATTGTATGCAAACTCTACCAGAGCTAAATGCCTTTCCCAGTTTCCTCCTAAATCCATTACAAAACATCTCAACATATCTTCCAATAAACGATTCACTCTCTCAGTCTGCCCATCTGTTTGAAGATGGAAGGCAGTACTAAAATCAATCTTGGTTCCTATAGCTTCCTGAAGAATCTTCCAAAAACGTGACGTGAACCATGCATCTCGATCTGAAATGATTGATATGGGAATTCCATGCAACCTTACTGTCTCCCCGATGTACAATTCACCCAATTTTTCCAACGACCAAGTAATCATCATGCCCATGAAATGAGCTGACTTGGTTAATCAATCCACTATTACCTATATTACATCATTTTCCTTGGGGCTTCTAGGCAAACCTGTGATGAAATCCATGCCGATATTTTTCCATTTTTACTCTGGAATGGGCAACGGTTGCAATAAACCTCAGAGTTTTTGATTCTCTGCCTTGATTGCTGACAAATCGCACATCTAGCTACGAAGTTTGCTACATCTCTCTTCATTCCCGACCACCAGAAGTTCTGATTAATATCCTTTTATATCTTGGTACTCCCATGATGTATTCATAACAAAGTGGCGTGTGCCTTTTGTAGATTGTTCTTCTTCAATTCTGCCATATCCGGTACACACAATCTCTCTCCGAACCAAACCACATCGTCCCTTACTCGAAATTCTGAGAATTTGACCGTGCCAACTTGTTCCTTCATCTTCTGAATTTTGGAATCGGATTTCTGACTGTCAATAATCCGCTCTCTCAGCTTAAACTGAAGTCTCAACTGTGCCAGTGTTGCTCCTAATCCTTGCAATACCACTTCGTGTAGTGCCCTGAATTTTCAATATAATATCTCAGAAATACGTGGCACAATTTTAGAATCAAACTTCAATGTAATCATAAACATAGCAACCAAATACAGAAAAATTTAAAACTTTTTATTACATAAATTGTTTACAAAGCATAGCAGAAATATAAATACTTTGAATTTCAATATCATTCCTTTATAACACATTCTTTTACAATTTTCCTAAGCCATATTATCATTCTACTACATGCATCAAAATCCCAAGCTATAGGTACCTACCTGTAAAACATGAGGTTAGAGATAACCCTAACCCCCAAAACTACAGGGGTCAGCCATAACGGTGTGAGTGATAAAAATAAATTCGGCATAAATAAAACATAAGGTATAGTCATAAACAACATGTACCAACATCAAAAATAAATAAAATAAGAAATAACAATAAATAAAATATGAAAATATCAAGTGAAACTAGGCCGTGTCAAGTGTAAGAAAAGAGAAAACAACATGCATAAAACCAAGTCAAGAAAAACATAATGCTTTATATGCTGACTCTCTAATGCACACTTGTCGGATTCTATGCATCACACTCTACATAGGTCTGATGCAAGCCCTTATTGTTCTCCACTTGATAGGGTTTAATCCATCGTTATGCAACTAATCCCACTACGATGACAACTATGAGATGTAGATAAACTGTGAGTATTAGCCCATGCCTCGATAATTCCAGAGGTCAATCTTTATCCACAGATAATTCTGAAGACTATTTCACACACACCTGAGAATCTTCGAGAATACCCCACACCGCAAGCTATGGCGCCTCATCACACGAATACCCCATGAGTGTTGCCTTGACCCCGATAATTTCGGAGATCAATCCCACAGCGCAAGTAATTCTGAAGACTATTTCACTCACACCTCGATAATTTCGGGGATTATCTCACACCGCACGCCATACTGAGGTCCATAACCCATGTTCCCATTTCATCATATCACCATCTGGTGCCTGTCCTTATCTTGTTAAGTTAATTAATTATTTAATAGATTGCGAATCTCTTAGAGTTGGTGTACCCTACCGGGCTTAACTCAACTGAGCAACAACCAAAATCTCAACCGCCGATAGTTAAGGCCCCACTCAATCTTTAAAGACTTATAGCTCAACCATTAATACCAAAACTTTCAATAAAACTCACAAATGCATCATCAAAATGATTATATGAAGAAAACTTCTTAAATCAACAAAAATCCAAATCTATATAATGTACTCATAAAATTCTAGAATTCAAATAAAATATTAAATCCATTATATAACAGAAAACCATATTTTGAAGTCGTAGAATATCACAGAACATCCCTTCGAAAACTACGAATTTCTCTCTTTATAAAGTCATAGGAATGTAATTTAAATTCCATTATAAACAAAATATAACTTTCTGTAAAATACTAAAATCTGTAGTAAAACGTCATCCAAAACAGTAGATGAATAATCCATAATATCGAGGAAATAGCCGTTTAAAGAAACGAAAAAAAACTCAATAAAACATCAATAAGGCAATTGACGGTCGACCACTCAAAATAGTGTAAAAACAGAGCAGTCGACTGTCAATTGGGAATTCTCAAAATAAAGGTATGACGGTCGACTGTGACCTGCTATACAGCTGGGTTTGAAGTTGTGCATGTTTCGATTGATACGCTAATTACTCTTTGTAAAGTCACAAATTTGCAAAACCAATTTCCTGAGATGATCAAATATAACTTTTGTAACATATAGAGGTTTATAAAACACATTAAAACACATCAAGATCTCAAAGAAGTGATTTTTCACAAAAATTCTTCAAAACAGCAACTATATATATGTGTGTGTGTTCAAATAAGAATTTAAGCATCAGTTTGAGTGTCAAAATACATCAATTAGGAGTAATAAAATGTTTAAACTCATCTTAGAATCAAGACAACTGAAATCTAATCAAAACCCCATTAAAATTCACAAAATCTTCAAAAAAGTAGATATGAATGTGAATATGTGTATGTGTGTATTTGTGCATTAGTTAAGCATCAAGAATCCATTATATATATATAATATAAAGTTCAAAACCATCTCAGTACAAAAACAACTCAAATCCAATCGAAAACCTCGCAAAAATCTCAAAATCCTAATTTCGGCCATAAGCATCAGACCCGAAATTTACCAAACTCCTCTTTTACTCGAAACCTGATCTTTTGATTCAATAAACCCTTTCATAACTTGTTATACACAAACCCTACTGATCCCAATAGTTTACTCATGAATATAGGTGATTACAACATGCAAACAATCATGTTACTTTTCATCAAAACTCGAAACAGAGCATACACATTATATACTCGGGGAAAGGTTCATTTCGATCACTTTTTGGAATAAACATCTTGCAAACTTAATTTATGTAATCCAATCAGTAAGGATACAATACAAACAACCTACTCATGGTTTTAATTAGGTTCTGAACAAGTCTCAAGTCATCTATATGAAATTTTAATCATCTATAACATAGTTTCATGAAAAAAAATTCAATTTTTAGTTCATCTACTCATCAAACTTTCATTATATCTACATACAATCCCTAACATGCTTTCTAATAGATAAATCATCACATACAATATGCTTAGAACAAAAGAAAATCAACCATATGTCACTCTCCTTATTGAAGAATCAACCGAAGATAATAAAGAAAATAAGAAAATCCCTCATTTCGCAAGAAAACCAAGATCCTTGCTTTGAGATTCCAAGAAAATAATAATAAAGAAATCCCTTTGTTAGTGCAGCAAAGAGACGGTTGCACCTCACCTTTAATAGGCCGGAAATATTGTTTTTAGGGTTTGTAAGTAGATTTGCAAAGTATCTCTTTTAAATATATCTTTACATATATAAATCCTTATACTTGGAAATTAGATGAAAACAATTCAATTTGTATTTAAAAACAAAACCAACACTCCAGATCTGGCCGGCGCTATTGTAAAGACCCAGAAAAATGAAAGTGTACTTTTTGCCCTCTAAGTGGCAATTTTGCAAAAAGACCATTTTTTAAGCAAAACTTGCAAAATAAACCAAATTTATTAAAACAAAAAGTAAACTCTTTAAATCTGAGTTGACTAGGCATCATGCTCAGTCCAAAAATCTAAAAATCTGGAGTTTTTCACTCCAAGTGGTAATTTTGCACAAAAATCCATCTTTTTATAATATTTGCAAATAGGTCAAATAATATTCGCAAAAATCCAAAAAATTCAGAAATAATATTTACTAATACATATTAGATTCTCCAATTATAATTTCTGACTTTTACTTTCCAAGAAAATATTTACAAAAGATTCACATAATTTCCATATTTGCAAAAATACCATATTTATTTAAATCTTTACCAAATCAACTCTAAAAAAAATTAAATAGATTTTATTTTCAATGATGACCATGGCCAGCCCAAAAATCAATAAAAATAAATTTTCATTATTTTTTTGAGGTCCAAACGGCTTTTTACATAAAAGCCCATCTCTTTCAAAATATTCATAAAAATAGTTTCTTTATTCAGAAAAATCACAAAATTTAGGATATAATTAATTATAAATAGGAGAATTTATTCAGAAATCTAAAAGTGGAGATTTGTACCCAAAAAAATATTTGCATGTGTTTTGCACGTGTAAAATTGACAAATTCATAAAATAGTCAAATAAATTCAAATAAATCTGAAAATTAAAGTATCATAAATAAACAATGAAATTCAATCATCAACCATAAAATTTTAAGAATTCAAAATTTTTGTAACTCTGCACGTGTGTTGCACGTGCAAAGTTGCAATTTCAAGAAAATAGTCAAAATAGTCAACTTCACCAATATAATATTATTTAGTAATGCAAAATAAATCATTTTATTTTGTGGGGGTGTTACATCACTCCCCCCTTAGAATAGTTCTGTCCTCAGAACTGCTCTAAGCAAAAGAAAACAAAATACAAAACTTACAAGATAGTTTCGAAAATTTACTCTATCATTATTTTTATAGTTGGATTTAATTACTAGGCAAAACAAAAATAACATATGATTATAGCTCGAAGTAAAAGGTAAAAACTAACATGGCAAAAGTGTAAGAAATCCAATAGAAAGCACAATAAATCCCAAACGTGAGAAAATAGTAAGACTATTCTTATAGAATAAGAAGTCAAAAGTAAAGAGATAAACCCAAATATAAAAAGGTTGATAACCATACAGACAACGAAGGAACACAAACTTAAAGGTTATAAAAAAAATAGTTTTGGGAAAAATAACCAGTCAAGATACGTAGAAATACGAACAAATTTAGCTAAGTAAAGAAAATATTAATAACAATGACTGTATAAGACAAAGAATAATGAGTATACTAGTGAATATTGACATTATAATCAATACTCTAAAAGCACATTAAAGAGTAATGAGCAAAATAGACCAAAATATATATATGTAAGAAGACTTAAAAGAAGTTCATTGAATATTACAAAAGTAAGCATCAAATCATTAATTAGGACGTGGAAACAAAAGTAAGTGAGAAATCTAAAATGTTAAAGAATTGAAAAACGGTAGCAATAAATAGTCATTTACAAAAGAACGAAAACTTAGACCACAGTTGATGTACTCAATCTTAACATAAATGTAAAAATTTTGTAAATACAAAATAGAGTAAAATCAACTATACTAGTTCAACTTATATGGAAACATAAAGTGTAATTGTATAAACAAAATGTCATAAAGAAAATATTTCTTTACCATTAGTTTCATTATATAAGTAAAAAGTCTTGAAATATCAATTAGCAAATAGGTAGAAAATCTCCTCCTTTTTTTTTTTTTTTTTTGGGTTCGCCTCATTGATGTCAGGCTGCAGACTTGCCTCCTTAACATCAAGTTGCAGATTTGTCTTAACGAAATCAGGTTGCAGGTTGCCGTCTGGATATTCGGTTGCACATTTTGCCTCCCCGACATCCAGTTGCGATTTGCCTCCATTAACGTCTAGTTGCATATTTGCCATCTCACCATTAGGTTGCACCGAAATGGTGAAATAGAAGATGTAACCTTCCATATGCACAGGGATATTAGACACTTAATTTAAGTATGATGTGTTTTGAAATTCATGATATAAAAAAAATAGTAACAAAAGTAAAAAATGGAGTTGAAAGTCACACGAGGGAATATTAAAATAGATGTATAGATTATAAATATCAAACACAATAGTAAAAAATAGTAGTAGTGAAAATGATTTATAAAAGTAAGGAGAAAAACGGAATGAAGTACATGCATAAGCATAAATGCAAATGTGAATGAGAAAACAAATATGCGGTGTAGTAAATTTACACAATAAATATATCAAAAAATATACAGTAATGTAGGAATTAAACAAGTGTAAAATGATATGCATAGTAAGTATGTTGAAATATATGGTACATATATAGTAATTAGTAGGAAGTACATGTAGAAATCAAGAATATAATAATAATAAAAATTTATAATAAAAGTTATGTAAAATATAAGTAATGGGTGCATATAGTACATTCGAGAAGTATAAAGCAACAAAATTAATAAGTAGTTTTAAATGGTGAAAAGTAAATATAACAAAAACAGTAAACAATAAGTAATAATAAAGGTATTGAATATAAGGTGAAAAAAAAAAAAAAATTTAAATGTGCAGAGGTATATCATATTTATATGAGTAAAATATTACAATCAAGTTTAAATGCTCCAAAATAAATAAGACAATACAAAATAATGAAAAATATAGTATCAAAAAATACAAGTATATAGAAAATGAAAGTAAATATGCAAAACAAAATTTTATAATATAGCAAAAATAATAATGAAAGGAAATAGAAGTAGCAATAATAACTTAACACATAGTAATTCAGAACTTAATGTAATATGTAAAAGTAATATCAAAATATACGAGTAACGTAAAAGCACATGAAGTAAGAAGGATAAAAACGTCAAGAAAAAGATGAGTAAGGGTTGCAAAAATAAAAATGAGTTTGAGAAATGCTAAAGGATACGCTGTTGAATTATAGCAAAAGTTGCAAAATAATAATTTGGACAAAAGAATAAAAAGTAATAACCAATTGTAAAGTCATAAAAACAATTTTAAAAGAAAAATAAAACGATTAGTGAAAGCTTAATGATTGTACTAACGAATAGAAATAATATAAACTCGGTTAGAGATATAAAAACTAAAAATAAAATCAATTGTTTACAATAAAAGAAACCGAATAAAAAAAGTAGAAATAAGTTAATTACACATAAGTTATCTAGTAAGCAAACAAATGTAAAATAGTAAAAGTGATAGGATACAAGAGTGAGAAATACAAAACTAAGGAACATTTAAAAAAATACAAGAGGATAAATAATTAAAAGAATGTTGCGGAAGATAATTAAATTTAATAACTGAAAAAAATACTGGCAAAAATCATAGAATCCAAAAATTATATGCAATAAGTAAAATAGAAAAAGATATAGTGAATATTAATAAGTAAGATAGAAAATATACAAGTTGAGGGGGGTAATAATAAAATATCAAATGCATAAAGTGGAAAAAAGAGGTAAAAAAAGCTAGTGAGAAAAGTATATGCTTTATGCAAAAATAATCAATGCACTTGCGATAAAGAAATTTTATTCAAGTCTAAGCATACAAACAGTCTAAATCTCATTACAGGTCTTCATGACCAAACAATCAAGTCACACACATCAGATGTCCACCAAGGTACTCACACTTCTAATGTCCACCTAGGTTCTATTTAATGTCTACTTGTGTACTCACACATCTAATGTCCACATAGGTTCTCACACATCAAATGTCCATTTACGTTTATTCCCCATACCATGTTAAAAATTACTAATTGAAGCATGCTCTGATACCAATCTCTGTAGCACACTGAATTTTTAATATAATATCTCAGAAATACGTGGCACAATTCCAGAATCAAACTTCAATATAATCATAAACATAGCAACCAAATATATGGAAATTTAAAATTTTTTATTACATCAATTGTTTACAAAGCACAGTGGAAAATTAAACACCTTGAATTTCAATATCATTCCTTTACAACACATTCTTTTACAATTTGTCTAAACCATATTATCATTCTACCACATGCATCCAAATTCCAAGCTATAAGTATCTACCTGTAAAACATGAGGCTAGAGATAACCATAACCCCAAAAACTACAGGGGTCAGCCATAACGGTGTGAGTGATATAAAAATAAATGCGACATAAATAAAACATAAGGTATAGTCATAAACAACATGTACCAATAGTAAGAATAAATGAAATAAGAAATAACAATAAATAAAACATAAAAATATCAAGTGAAACTAGGCTGTGTCAAGTGTAAGAAAAGAGAAAACAACATGAACCAAGTCAAGAAAAACACAATACTTTATATGCAGACTCTCTAATGCACACTTGTCGAATTCTATGCATCCCACTCTATATAGGTCCGGTGCAAGCCCTTATCGTTCTCCACTTGATAGGGTTTAATCCATCGTTATGCAACTAATCCTACTACGATGACTACCATGAGCTCTAGATAAACTGTGAGTATTAGCCCATGCCTCGATAATTCCAGAGGTCAATCTCTATCCACAGATAATTTCGGAGACTATTTCACTCACACCTGGGAATCTTCGAAAATTTTCCACACCGCAAGTTATGGCGCCTTATCACACGAATACCCCATGAGTGTTGCCTCGTCCCCTATAATTCCGGATATCAATCCCACACCGCAGGTAATTTCGGAGACTATTTCACTCACACCTCGATAATTCTGGGGATTATCTCACATTGTAGGCCATGCTGAGGTCCATAACCCATGTTTCCATTTCATCATATCACTATCTAATGCCTGTCCTTATCTTATTAAGTTAATTAATTATTTAATAGATTGCGAATCTCTTAGAGTTGGTGTATCCTACCAGTTTTAACTCAACTGAACAACAACCAAAATCTCAACCTCCGGTAGTTAGAGCCCCACTCAATCTCTGAAGACTCATAGCTCAATCATCAATACCAAAACTTTCAATAAAACTCACAAATCCATCATCAAAATGATTATATGAAGAAAAGTTCTTAAATCAATAAAAATTCAAATTTATATAATGTACTCATAAAGTTCCAGAATTCAAATAAAATATTAAATCCATTAAATAACAGAAAACCATATTTTGACGTCGTAGAATATCACAAAACATCAATTTCTTTGAAAACTACGAATATCTCTCTTTATAAAGTCATATGAATGTAATTTAAATTCCATTATAAACAAAATATAACTTTCTGTAACATACTGAAATCTGTAGTAAAACATCATCTAAAGCAGTAGATCTGTAACACCCCGAATTCCAAAATACAACTGAATTCGAGTTCCACATGATCTTAACACTTCTTTCGTACCATTTTACAAGGAAATAAAAACTTTTCTTTTATCAGAGTTACATTTACACTTGTACAATATCACAGCGGAAGCCATATTACAATGAATTACATGAAACAATATTTAAATCAATCATGCGCAGCATGTATACTTCAATTGTCGAGCATCTTACTCTGCATATAAAACTGTGGGCACGTCAGTTCATTTAACTGACAAAATATTATACACGGCCATCCTCTCTATGCCGGAAACAGTATAACGATTCTCGTTTCTTAACAATCACAAACTTGTCACAAACAAAGCTGAAAGGGACTATCTTATTGATGTCGTGTTGTGAATGTGCACTTAGTCCTTAATGCAATTATTTGTATTATATGACACTAATGCGTACTTGTTCAGAGTCTATGCAGCCCATATTACATAGGTCCGAGGGCAAGCCCTTAACCGTTCTTCATCTTGTAGGGTTCAATCCCTCGCCATGACTTAATCTACTACTATAACTACGGTAAGTATCCTAGATGTTTTCTGACCTACGAACTCATGTCTAGGCGCCCTGGAGGGAATCCCAACGCACTGACTCATGACTCATCAGGCAGGCATCCTGTAGTAATTCAGCTCCTACCATAGACATGACACACTCGCAGTTGTCAAACACCCCACGAGCATCGCCACTAGGACGATACTCTGGAGCAGTATCCATGCCCTACATGACTCATCATGGGACATTCTGTGAATACTCTCACGCCGCCAATTCAATGGCCCTCATACTCATTGTTTTTCTCTTACTTTCATCACATCTTCACTATGTAACTAATCCTTAATTTAATTGAATTATGAATAAAATCAATCTCTTAGAATGTAGCACTTCCACTATACCGGTCTTATTCATTTACTTTCCCATGACCCAATCCTTGGTCCTCTCATTTCAAAATACCATTTCACAATTCTTTTATTGCCGGTATAAGGCTTGGCTATACTCTAATTCTCAATTTCAACTCATAATTACAATGTCATGCTCATAAAATCTTTGTATGATTAGTCACAATTCACATTTCATAAGCATAGTGTTCATGTATTCATATCTTTCATAACTCATCACAATCAATAATTCAATGCATAGATACTTGAAAACTAAAATTCTCCGAACATTTCACACTCACTAGTTTATACACTCACATAATTCTATTTCAATCCATTCCAATTCCACAGTTCACATTTTCAATTGGTTTCACAATTCACACCTTTCAAATTTCTCATTACCAAAATCTCATTTTAAACTTCTGAAACAATCCATTCGAATTTCTTAAAGAAACAATTTAGTTAATAATCAAAATGAGTTTTTTTTGTTGTAAAAACAGACTCACTTGTACAAAGCCTCAGGTCATAAAGGTTTTCTCCCAAAATACAAATATTATTTGAAACTTCAGGGTAGTCGACTGATAACCCTGACCAGTCGGCTGTTCTGCGAGGTTTTAAGGTTCGAGAATAAAATAGTCAGAGAAGTCGACTGTCTCATATGGCCAGTCGGCTGTTCTGTGATGATTTTTAAATTCAAAATAAAACGATCAGGGCAGTCGACTGTTACAATAGTCGGTCGACTGTGCTATTAGTTTTCAATTTCTCAAAAATATTTTCAGTTCCTTTTTCTTCCCTTTTTGAAACATAACTTTCCAGATTAAAACTACATTCAATTCCACCATAACCAATATTTTTAAAGGTGTTTTTCACACTTTTAAAACATTTAATTGGCCATAGTTTGCATTTTATGAATACTGTTTCGACATTTGAAAACCAATACATAATTGTTCATAACCAAAGATGTTTTCTCACACATAATTCACCACAATGATGTTCGCTTACCCATTGATAACTAAGAGGTTCTTAGAGCACAAAATCAACTTCATAAGTGAGTAAAACTTCCATTTTTATTAATTAATCTACACATGACGCATTCATTTATTTATATGCAAAAGGACATTCTTTATCATTTTATTCAAATTTTCCACATGATAAATATCACAATAGGGTAATTCATTACATCTATTAACAAACAATTCAATCAATTCAATTAACACACTATTCTAATTTAGCATTTTTTATCAATAAGCATGGATCAATTCCTTACTAGTGAATTTCACATAATTGCAATTTAAACATAACTAACATGCATTCTTATGTTTATAACAATGAGAAACATATACTTTTACTCATAGGCAATAACTCTAGTAATCAATCAACACACGTTTGCTAATTAACGATTTTCTTCTAATTAGACAAGCATGTATTTCATTTCAACTAGTAGTTAATAATAATAATAATTCAATTATCATTCCCTAGCATGAATTCTACTCTAGAAGTCATGAGAAACACCCACCTTTTGAAGAAAACCCAATTAAGAAAAATCCCTAGAGCCTCCTAGATTGCAATGCACAAACTTCTCCTCCTTGCTCCTTGCCAAAAACCGAGAGCCTCCAAGATTGGGGGGGTTTGAACAGCCGGCCTCCAAGGGAGAACACAACACACAACTCACACACTAATATGTATATATATCTCCTTTAATATTTGCTTGAATGTAGAATACAAGTAGGAAAGGGGGGTATTTATACTAGTTTTGAAGTAGATTGGAGGGCTAGGATTGATTGGATAGTTGTAGAATGGAGGGCTAGGATAAGAGTAGAAGTTATAGCAACCACCCACACACAAATAAACTACCCATGCACACATACCCACTCTCCCATTCTCCATGCACCAACCGGCCCCAAATTAGTGTGCATTGCACACTACGTGCATCGCACGTGCCACCTAGTACCCTTATTTAGAAGTTTGTACAATTTAATTAATCAAAATGTTCACCATTTGTCTCTACATGACAAGTGTGACCATTTAATTGATTTATTAAATTGGTGGACTTCACAATTAGCGGGCTTAGGCTTGTGGGCCAAGACAACAAATTAATAATTAATTAAAGTGGGCTAAAATAATTAATTAGTGTTTTAGGCTTTTAGAACATAGGCTTTTAGAAAAATGAAGGAAAATAATTTTTCATACTAAAATGAGATTTTATATAAAATAAATAGATAATATACACATGAAATTTGCACGTGTACAACACGTGAAAAATAATAATTTTATTAAAAATAAAATTTTAGGGTATTACAAGATCAATAATCCATAATATCGAGGAAATAACTGTTTAAAGAAATGAAGAGAAACTCAACAAAACAGCCAACAAGGCAATTGACGGTCGACCGCTCAAAATAGTGTGAAAACAAAGCAGTCAACTGTCAATTGGGAATTCTCAAAATAAAGGTATGACTGTCGACCGTGACCTGCTATACAGCCAGGTTTGAATTTGTGCATGTTTCGATTGATATGCTAATTACACTTTGTAAAATCATAAATTTGCAAAACCAATTTCCTGAGATGATTAAATATAACTTGTATAACATATAGGAGTTTATAAAACACATCAAAACACATCAAGATCTCAAAGAAGTGATTTTTCACAAAAATTCTTCAAAACAGCCACTATGTATATGTGTGTGTTCAAATAAGGATTTGAGCATCAGTTTAAGTGTCAAAATACATCAATTAGGAGTAATAAAATGTTTAAACTCATCTCAAAATCAAGACAACTGAAATCCACTCAAAACCCCATCAAAATTCACAAAATCTTCAAAAAAGTAGATATGAATGTGAATATGTATATGTGTGTATTTGTGCATTAGTTAAGCATCAAGAATCCATTGTATATATATAGTATAAAGTTCATAACCATCTCAGTACTAAAAATAACTCAAATCCATTCGAAAACTTCGCAAAAATCTCAAAATCCCAATTTCGGCCATAAGCATCAGACCCGAAATATACCAAACTCTTCTTTTACTCAAAACCTGATCTTTTGATTCAATAAACCCTTTCATAACTTTTTGTACACAAACCCTACTGATCCCAATAGTTTACTCATGAATATAGGTGATTACAACATGCAAACAATCATGTTCCTTTTCATCAAAACTCAAAAAATAGCATACACATTATATACTCAGAGAATGGTTCATTTTTGATCACTTTTTGGAATAAACATCTTGCAAACTTAATTTGTGTTATCCAATCAGTAAGGATACAATACAAGCAGCCTACTCAAGGTTTCAATTAGGATCTTAACAAGTCTCAAGTCATCTATATGAAATTTTAATCATCTATAGCATAGTTTCATGAAAAGATTCAATTTTTAGTTCATCTACTCATCAAGATTTCATTATATCTACATACAATCCCTAACATGATTTCTAATAGAAAAGTCATCACATACAACATGCTTAGAACAAAAGAAAATCAACCATATGTCACTCACCTTATTGAAGAATCAACCGAAGATAATAAAGAAAATAAGAAAACCCTCCTTTCGCAAGAAAACCAAGATCATCGCTTTGAGATTCCAAGAAAATAATAATAAATAAATCCCTTTGTGTCGTGTAGCAAAGAGATGGCTGCACCTCACCTTTAATAGGCCGGAAATAGGGGTTTTAGTTTTTGTAAGTAGATTTGCAAAGTATCTCTTTTAAATATATATTTACATATATAAATCCTTATACTTGGAAATTTGATAAAACCAATTAAATTTTTATTTAAAAACAAAACCAACACTCCAGATTTGGCCGGCACTATTGTAAAAACCTAGAAAAACGAAATTGTACTTTTTGCCCTCTAAGTGGCAATTTTGCAAAAAGACCATTCTTTTTCAAAATTTGCAAAATAAATCAAATTTATTGAAAAAAAAGGTAAAATCTTTACCTCTGAGTTGACTAGGCATCATGCTCAGCCCAAAAATCTGGAATCTGGAGTTTTCACTCCAAGTGGTAATTTTGCACAAAAGTCCATCTTTTTATAATATTTGCCAATAGGTCAAATAATATTTGTAAAAATCCAGAAAATTCAGAAATAATATCTACTAATACATATTAGATTCTCCAATTAAAATTTCTAACTTTTACTTTCTAAGAAAATATTTGCACAAGATTCACTTAAATTCCATATTTGCAAAAACACCATATTTGATTAAATCTTTACCAAATCAACTCTATATAAAATTAAATAGATTTTATTTTCAATGATGACCATGGCCAGCCAAAAAATTAGTAAAAACGAATTTTTATTATTTGTTTGAGGTCCAAACCACTTTTTACCTAAAAGTCTCTCTCTTTCGAAATATTTATAAAAATAGTTTCTTTTTCCGAAAAATCCCAAAATTTTGGATATACTTAATTATAAATAGGAGAATTTATTTAGAAATCTAAAAGTGGAGATTTGTACCCAAAAAAATATTTGTACGTGTTTTGCACATGTAAAATTGACATTCATAAAATAGTCAAATAAATTCAAATAAATATGAAAAATTAAAATTTCATAAATAAACAAGGAAAATCAATCATCAACCATAAAATTTTAAGAATTCAAAATTTCCTAATGCTGCACGTGTGTTGCACGTGCAAAATTGCAATTTCAAGAAAATAGTCAAAATAGTCAACTTTACCAATACAATATTATTTAGTAATGCACAATAAACCATTTTAATAAATCATTTTATTTTGTGGGGTGTTACACTTCGATTCCATCTCAATCGAATTCTTCTGTCAGTTCCTTCTGGGTTGTAATCAAACAAGATAAATTGCATTTCCGGCTGAGTGCATCTACTACTACGTTCGCCTTTCCAGGGTTGTACTTGATCTCTGGGCGATATCTTCTAACACCTCCAAACACCTTCTCTGTCGTAAATTCAAATCTCTCTGTTGATAAATGTATTTCAAGCTCCTGTGTCAATGTACAGGTTTACTTTCTCCCTATACACATAATGCCTCCACTGCTTCAAGGCAAATATGATCGCTGCCAATTCTAAGTCATGGGTTGGGTTATTTTTCTCATGTGGCCTCAGTTGCCTGAACCCATAATCTATTACCTTCCCCTCTTGCATTAGTACACAACCCAAACCTCGATGTGAAGCATCACTGTAGATGTCATAGTCTATTCCCGCTTGTGGCAAGGCCAATATTGGTGCGGTAGTCAACCTCTCCTTCAACTCTTGGAAGCTCGCTTCGCATTGACCTGTCCACTTAAAACTTACATTCTTCTTCATGAGCCATGTGAGAGGCACTGCTATCTGTGCATAACCCTGAATGAACCGCCGATAATAATCAGTCAACCCCAAGAAACTCCTAATCTCTTTTACAGATGTGTGTCCTGGCCATTCTTTCACTGCTTCAACCTTTTGTGGATCAGTAGCCACTCACTCCTTAGAAAGGATATGACCCAGAAATGCGACTTCGGACTTCCAGAAGTCACACTTGAATAGCTTGGCATATAGTTTCTGCTCTTATAGTTTCTTCAACACTTATGCTAAGTGTTTGACATGCTTTTCTTCTGACTTCAAATAGAAAAGAATATCGTCGATGAACACCATGACGAAGGACTTAATGAATGGTCGCAGAACCATATTCATCATATCCATGAATATGGCTGGTGCATTCATCACTCCAAATGGCATAACTAAAAATTCGTAATGCCCATGACGAGTTCAGAAAGCTGTCATATGCACATCCTCCTCCTTAACCTGAACTTGATGATATCTGATCTTAGATCAACCTTGGAGAAGACTGCCGCTCCTTGAAGTCGATCAAATAAATCATCGATCCGTGGTATTAGATACTTAATCTGAAAGGTTACCTTGTTTAGTTCACGGTAATCGATGCACATCCTCATCGATCCATCATTCTTCTTTACCAACAAAACTGGCGCTCCACAAGGCGAATCACTTGGTCCGATGAAACCCTTGCGCAATTATTCCTCGACCTACTTGTTCACTTCATCTTGTTCCACCGATGCCATCTTATAAGGTGTCTTGGATATCGGTGCACTTCCCGGCTGAATATCAATGCAAAATTCCACATCCCTATGAGGTGGTAATCTAGGTAGATCCTCCAAAAATACCGTCGGAAAGTTTTGGACCACCAGAATTTCCTTAATTTCCTCAAGAACTTTCTTCTCTGTTAAGGCTGTCACTAACTCCTTGCATTTCTTCTTTCCTTGAAAAGTTATTGCTGGCCGTCCCGGTGCCTTCACCATTACTACCTTACTTTTCCATTCAATACTAGCATTGTAAATCGATATCTAGTCAATACTAGCATTGTAAAGCTGTCACCAATCTCGATCTCATAGCCAACGTAATACCGACCAGTAGTCATTGTTTCTCCCGAGGGAGTTGCTACTGCCAAAATCTTAGCAGGGAAAATTTTAGGTTCTACCCTTTACTTTTCAGTAAATTTAGGAGACACAAATGTATGTGATAACACAGTATCGAATAAAACTGTAGCATTCATTCCATTTACTATAAGTTTTCCTATTAGACAGTGAATTACATCATTCAGTACATAACACTTCTTCTATTACAAGGCTTAAATAGACAGCATAAATTTTATTCAGATACTCCCATACTGGTAATGACGTCATTGGAGTTTTCTGCATCCTCTTCTGTCAAAGCAAATACTCGCCCTTGCCGGTACGACTTCTTCCCCTGATCAGCTTGCTTCTGATTTTGTCCTTCCTACTTTAATTGCAGCCAGTTTGGTCTGACGCGACCCTCCTTTCTGTAGTTGAACACATCATGAGCTTCTGCTGTTTGGGACATTTTGATTTATAATGGCCCAATTCCTCGCAATTGTAACAAGTAATCCCTCAGTTCATGGTTGCTTCATTGCTTGGCCCATTGAACTTACTCTTCTTCTCTGGGAATTTCATTGCAAGATGGGTTGTTGTCGCCGGCCTCTTACCCTTATTCCATCCTTCCTTCTGCTTCTGGAATTGTTCCATGTCTGCTTCAGTCATTGCAGACCTTCGAACGAGCTTGTCAAACTTCCTGATTCCAAGGGGTATCATGCGAGACCTCAGCCCTGGCCTCAAACCTTGTTCGAACTTTCTAGCTTTCTTGGCTTCATCTCGTACTCCCTGATGGACATACTTCCCTGTTGCAAGGCCAGAAATTCCATCACCTTCTTCTCCTGTATATCCATTGGGAAGTAGTGGTTTCAGAATTCCTCCAAGAAATCATCCCATGTAATCGACTTGTTGCCCAGTGTCCTCTTCATGGATTACCACCACACTCCAGCATCTTTCTCCAACTGGATGGTTGCTAGTTTCACTTTACTAGCCTCTGGGGTCTCTAACACTTCAAATACTGTCTTGATTTGTCGGATCCAGTCATCAGCTGCATCAGGATCCACATGGCCTTCAAAAACATGTGGCTTCATCCTCTTGAATGACTCCACCAGCTTTATTATTTCTGGGACTTGAACTGCCTGCCTGGCTCTAACATTTCAATTGACACTGGCCGCTACGAAAGTGTTTAGGGTCCGGTATGCCCTAGCTAATTTTGTCTCTGAGTCAAGTCTGTTTCCATCTCCACTGGATTCTTCTCCGTTCCGGGTTCTTCTTCCCGCTATTTCTGATTTATAAAACTTCATCAGTCAACAAGAGCAACAATATAGAATTTTCCACTTTATTATCCAACACAATTCATCCATTTCCAAAACAAACTAAATATATTCAGAAATATAACTTGTCCATCAACACCCATACATAAAGAAAACAAGGGAAAACTCCAAGTTCTACTACAAAATACGAGCACAAAGCAATTAATTCTAAGGTTCCTCTATGCTTCTTTGAGCTCTCCACATAGATTGTCCATTACTTTCCGCAACCTTCTGTAAAGTTGATAGCATTCTTGCTTTCCCCACTGGGTTTTATTGTCCAGTTGGGTGAAATGCCAAGCAGTCCTGTGTCGACACTTCTCGAGTTCCCACACCCTCTGTCTCAAAATGGCAATGCTTCCCTTGTCTTCCGCATGATGCACCTCCATGTGGGTTACTCTCCATTTGTGTATAATCTACTATTTTCGAAGGGAAACGATGATATGATCCTTCCTGTTTGAAACTGGCTCTCTGTCTGAGGTCACTTTGGGGTTCAGCCGGAGGTGGGATGATTTCACGCGACTCTGGCAGTTCCTCCTCTTCCTCCTCTTCTTCTGGTTCTTCCTCTTCTTCTGGGTCTTCCTCTTCTTCCGGATCATCTTCGGGGCCCTCAATGAACACTTCTTCTTCCACTTCCTCCACAGGATTTTGGTTATCCGCCATCATACAGCGAAAGCAGAAGAACAACATCAGTGTATATATAAAGTGTTATAAATGTAAGTTGATGCAACTATAACATTTAATTCTTAATAAACCGATACTCACACATCTAATGTCCACCCTAACATTTTTCCCTTATTATATTTGTACTACTTACGGAACCTGGCTCTGATACCACTCTGTAACACCCTGAATTCCAAACATAGGTACTTCGTAGAGCAGACAGTATCTTCACTTCAATTTTAAACAAAAAAACATGGAATTTAAAACTTTTTCATTACAATACTATTCTTTACAATACGCAGCAAAAATTTACGAAAAAGAAATACAATTTATAACTTCAAACATCTTCAATCCTGCAACAGCCATCGACATCAACTCATGCCCTCGTCGCTCGCTAAATTGTGTCCTGCAACTTAAGAAATGCGAGCACATCAGTTAAATGCAACTGACGCAGTGCTATAACACAGCGATTCCTCAATTTAACAATCACAAAATTGAATGCAGAATCAGAAAATGTGACAATCTTAAACATGTTGGTGTATGATATGAACCTAGTGAGTAATGCAGACACTAATACATACGATGAATGTCTAATGCACACTTGTTCGGGTTCTATACATCCCATACTACATAGGTCCGAGGGTAAGCCCATAACATACTCCTCATTATATGGTTCAATCTCTCGTTATGCAAACCTAAAACCACGACGAAGATCAAGGTTTAGACACACAATGAGTATTGGCTCTTGCCCCGGAACTCTGGAGGTCAATCTCTATCCATATATCACACTCCTCTGGAAAATTTCGAGAATACCTCACCCCGCAGGTCACTCTGCAGCCCTAGTCACACGAATGTCCCATGAGCGTCGCGCTCGTCTCGGAACTCTGGAGATCAATCCCACTTAGGAGTATCTCACCCCATGGATCACTCTGGGCCCTCATACCCATGTTTGCTCAAGTTTCGTCACATCTCCTCTTTAGTGTGTATACTTATATCCAATCATAATTAATATTCCCTAGAGCTAGCGTACCCTACCAAACTTAAATCAACACACTGAGAACATTTGCCCATACTGACAATTTCCCAAATTTTCAATAATCACATTTTTGTCGGCATCCTGGTTCTCGCTCAGCCTCTAGAGTTCACACAATGAGTCCACATAATTCAACAAAGAATTTACTAGGTTATCCTTAACCTTTTTCATAATGATTCTCAATCATTCATTTAATTTAGTTTATTCTCTTATTCATTTTTTTGATTTCATCAATCTTCAACAACTAGTTCATTTCTTACCCGTTATACTAAAAATTTTCAATAAGATTTTACAATGATAAACCTTTACCAAATAGCAAGAGTCTAATATTTTCAAACCCATACTTTGATTAACTGTTAATTCATTCTCCAGAAAAATAATTTACAACGCAATTTTTACCACAAAAATGAATTTCTAAATTTTTATATAATCATCTCAAGGTACTCCAAATTAAGCTCACCTTAAAGCGAAACAATTTTTGGAATGAATCTGAATTAATCAGTTGAACATACTTTCTAATGTGTAATGTAATTTAACCACAAATTGAATCATAAATTTATATATAAACATTTCAAAATATTCCATTAATACACTAGATTAATTTAAACCCTTCCTCAAAGTAAAATTTATGCAAATGGATTTAAAATAATAATACCCAAAACAAATAACCCCATCTGGTTTCAGACCAGAGCGCAAAATGCGTACTAATCCACACTCGCTGACCAAAGTACTGACTCCCTGTCTATGTAGGAGAGTACTCCCAAAATAATATAACCTTTACTAATCTCTACTTAATAATTAATAAAATTATCAAAAGGAACAGAGCCCCCTAGAATCGAACCCGCAACCAACCAGCACCACAATGCTTTCATTTATACCCACAAACCAGATTCCCACTCTTATGATTCTATCAACATGCTTTCAATTAATCATTATAAAACAACCATCAACTGAATAGGTTTAAAAGAAAATAAAATAAAAATTTTGCACTAAGGTAAAATCATATCCGAGACCACCGAAGCACCCAATATCACACTCTCAAGCCTCTGTTTGTGTCAAGAATCTTCTCATAAAATTGAATATAATTTACTGCTCCATAATATGTTTTCATTTTTTTAACATCGAAATGCAACACCAATTCTTAGCTTGTAAAATTTGAGTTCCATATTTCAATCACATTACAGAGAATAATATCATGGAAATTCAATATTCATAATATCTACAGCTGTATCTATCCACATAATACAGCAACATAATCTATTCATATCAATATGAGCAAGCATTCCTACAATTACATCTCATACAATTATCCAAGATAATGTTTTTATTTCTACTTAAAATTTGACTAGCAAAAATAGAGCATTCTCACACTAACAAACTAACAATTTTTTTGAAATTTAACACATATCAAATTATAATCTCATTAAACTTAAATCAACCGGCATGCATTCGATTCTAAAAATTAATTTACACTTAAAAGAGAGTTTAAATATACTCATAACATGATTTCTATTTATATAACATAGCATGATCCTACTCAAAAGAATTATAGAAATCAAGGAAACACCCACCTCTTGCTGTGTCCCTAACAATTGCAACTCCTAGAAAATCTTTAAGCTTCCATTTCTGCAAGACCAGAGCTCCAATGAATAGAGTGTTTGATTATTTTTTTCAAAATGGAAATGTGGCTCTGCCTAGGATTGGCCGATGGCAATTTTATAAGGGAAAAGAAATGATGGGGAGTCTTTAAAACCATGCAAAAACTCCTACTAACTACCCACAACTCTTTCACTCATTCAAATGTTTCTTTTCCCTCCCATTGAGATTGGCCGGCAAATTCTTAGGGTGGACACATGGGTTCTAAATGTGTTTGTGTGTGCACATAAATTACATACTAAATATTAGAAATTTTATTTAATACAATTACACGTGTTACTCAATTTAATATGGATTTAATAAAACTCATTTAAATTATTCATAATAAATTTTTTATGCACATTTCATTAATTCTATATAAGTACAATAACATAATCAACATGTGCATAAAAAAGAAAAACACGGGTAAAGCACGTGTGGACAAAATATTTTAAAAAATATTTTGCGGCTATTCTCCCTCCTCCACAAGCCCTTGTTTGGTGGATCGCAGACGGGGCTCAAACTCTCTGCTTCACCCTCTGGTTTCCAAGGTCACTTAGACTTCGCTGCTCACGAAGATGACTATGATGAAGATTGCAAGGATGACTCGCTCCACCCTGAGGACAAGGCTGATTTGCCGGACTGATCTCTAGACATTGTTTGGCACTTATCTAGTTGCGGGGTTATGGATGAGTTGCCAAAAAAAACTATTAGAAGAATTCCTGGACGTTCTGGAGAGAGAATCTCTGATTAAACAAAGAGAAAGTAATCCTGAAAACTGGGAGAGGATTTATATAGCGAAACACGACTTCTCAACAACCCTGGACACGTGACGGCTTATTGATAACCAAGAAGTTGCGTGATGACTCCTTGATTTTTGTGGAGCCACATGAGAATATGATCTAACCCCACTCACCCGATGTCACCAAACTCATTTGGCATGAGCCTCGCCTCTCGGCGTGGAAATCCGAGTCACTCATAGATTTTATCTCAAATTCCCTTGGCTCGTGCCTCCCCTTCGGCGTGGTTATCTGAGTAATTGACGAATTTTCTCCCAAATACCCTTGGCTCGTGCATCGCCCTACAGCGCGGTAATCTGGGTCACTCACGAATTTTATCCTAAGTCACCTTGGCTCGTGCCTCGCTCCTCGGGATGATAATCCGGGTCACTCGCAGATTTCCTCACAAATCACCTTAGCTCGTGCCTCGCTTGTGGTAATCCGGGTCACCCTCTGATTTCCTCACAAATCACCATGTCTCGTGCTTCACCCCTCGACATGATAATCTGGGCCACTCATGAATTTTCTCCCAAATTTTCTTGGCTGTTGCCTCGCACATCGACATGGTCATCCAGGTCACTCATGAATTTTCTCCTAAATTCCCTTGGCTTGAGCCTTGCCCCTCGGCGTGGTAATCCGAGTCACTTGAGAATTTTCTCCCAAATTCCATTGGCTCGTGGCTCACCTCTCGGCATAGTAATCTGAATCACTCGCGGATTTTCTCCCAAACTCCCTTAGCTCGTGCCTCGCTCCTTGGCGTGGTAATCTGGGTTATTCACGGAGTTTCTACGAATTCCCTTAGCTTGTGCCTCACCTCTTAGCATGATAATATGGGTCACACACGAATTTTCTCCCAAATTTTCTTGGCTCGCGCCTCGCCCCTCGACATGGTACTCAGGATGTAGCGCCCTCGAATTCCTAACATAGGAACTCGTGACACACTCCATGACCTTTCTTCAAATGAGTCACAACACAATAAAAATCACAGGAAATTTAAAACTTTTATTACATCAAATTGTTATTACAATGTTCAATGATTACAACAATTACAATTAATTGTTACAACAAGAATGTACAATAAAATTTGGACAATAACTTTTACTTGGATGCTTTTCCCTGCTAGAGCTTTCCCTCGATCCCAAGTCGGCAATCCTGCACTGATAACTGTGGGTACGTCAGTTGAATACAACTGACGAAAATACTATATTCGGCTATCCTCTCCACGCCATAATATAACGATTCCAACCTCAACAATCGACAAAATATTTGATGCAAAGAAAAATGTGATGTCAAACAAGTGTCGGTGTATGCCACGACCTAATCTAATGCACATTATGCACACATGCTCCTAAAGCTAATGCACGCTTGGTTGAAAGATATGCATCCCATACTACACATCCCCCAACCAAATGACGTTCTTCAGTTTGATGGGGCTCGATCCCCCGCTATGCATCCTACTCTTGTTCTCTCTCCTGTTTCTGATCTAGTGACGCTGAGGCTGCAGTTGTTCGGCTTACTCCACGACTGCTGTCATTAGTGGTGTCCAATACTCGTGTTTTATTCACTATGCCCGGGATTCCAGTCGCAGGCTTACTCCTTCACGACTATAACCATGGTATGTTGCTGTATCTACGTCTCCCTGGACCTCACCAAAAGCTAATATATGGGCACCAGGGCTCCCCACTGGAGGACTCAGAGCCTTTCCCGTAGAGTCTCGCTCTGTAGGGTCTTTCCCTAAACCTCTTGCCTGCATTGATCAACAAAGAAACTGACGGATATAAGGTTTTCCCAACTTCGCTACACTCGTCCTTACACTAGAGCAAAACTTGCATTCGAGACGACATCAACACTCCAAACCTCAAGGTTGTTACGGACATAGCATACCTGTCGAAACAGCGGAGTCCCCACAGAGTCTCCCCGACTCCGTTACAGGGCAGCTCGAGGTCCCTGTCCGCATTAAACGAACCTAGGATTTTGCCATGCATGATGATGCCATGCGTCCCCCTGACAGGCGAACATCCTCGCTAATGCTTGTCCTTACATTCAACCAAGACTCGATCTAGTCCTACCAACGTATCCATGCTACCCCACTCCAAGACTAAAGATAAGGCTAATTACATGATTACTAGTATTTCTTTTATCAACCTATTACTAAAATCCATCACTCTAGCCAAACTCTAATTCCCTTTCATTTTCTTATTAGAAGTATAGACCTCTAGGCGAGTAATCTCATATTACCGATTCCCTTAGTTAGGCGATCTTTCTACCATATCCAATCCCTAACTTGGTAATCAACTTGGCTTGCTATGAACAACTAGTTAAGTTCTACTTGTAGACTCTTTCTAATTAGTTACCCTTTTATCTTTAATGGATCTTAACCCATCCCATACTAGGACTCAACTAGCACTCAAGTCCGGCCCAAGGGTTGACCTACCTCGGCCCACACTTGGTACGAACCAATGACGAATTAACCCCGTCGATTACCGTAACCGTCATCTGTGCTTGGAGATCGATTGCAACCTGGCCCGACCAACACATAGTTCCTGCTAACCTTCACGCTCCTCGGTCTCGACAAGTGGTTGCTCCAAAACACAACCATGGAATCCATCCATGCACGATGTGTGCATCGGCACACGAGTCATCTCCTCCAGTGCGTTCGATGCGACACGGATCTTATTCTACTCGTCTAGGTTTGCCAACAAGACTTAGTCCTAGAGTCTCAATACTCAATCCAACGTACCCCAACATGGTACACCACACTAGGAGTAAGTCCTAACCCATGAATACCCAAATTGGGGTTCTAAGAGCCCTAAAATTGACAATTTACATTTCCAAACAGTAAGCGCTCATTTGGTGTTTATGCCAAAACGGGGTCGCTCCCGGTCCCGATTCTTTGAGAAATCGTGATCGGGCGCTCCCATGCTTCTACTGAAGGTAGACAGAAACTAATAGCACACTTTGGGCATGGATTTCATCCCAAAATGGTCAACAACAATACCCCAACATCCAATATAATTTCTACCTCAAAACACTGAACAACGTTATCTATATTGGGGTCTACAAGCAACTATAAGCTACTCATAGCAAGAAACTTTAGATAATTTAAGTCCTAACCCATAGCCACATCTATAACATGGTTAGTGATCTCAAACAACAACTCTAAGCTAGTAAAGTGCAAGTTCAAACTCATTTTCAAGAACATGGTGCAAAACAGTAAGCTCTATGATTCACTCTGTTTCTGTTGTCACTTACAGAAATCATATAAAATCGTACACTTATCCAAATCATGATTTCTCAGTCATTCCGGAAAGGTCTATGTGTCTACTAAAACTTTTTAGTTTCAAGTTTCTTCATATAAGGTCGTTGACAGGCTCTTATGGTCCCATCTTTAACAAGTGTACAGATTCTCAGAACAGCACTTCATATTAAAACAGTCACGGGATAAAATCAAATTAAAAATAGTAAACGGTATCAGAACATTATGAAATTCTAGATTCTAGCTCCTGACACATGACGTGACAACACTTCCAAAAATCAAATGATTCTAGAAAGTAGAGTTTTAATTATGTCTCTTTGAATAACACCAAAAACAGAGCAATAACAGCAGCAGTTCTGTTTACTAAAAATAACTAGCTGAGTTTACATTATTTTATTAACATAGCTATAGTGGTCCAAATTTGATGAAATTTAAAACATAGGTCTTAGATACACTTAACAATGACTTACTAAAATTTTAGAATATTCCCATAAGCATGCAGCAAGGTAAAAGTAGTTCTTTTCACAACAGTAACAACAAAAACTGTTTCTTTCTCTTCTGACCAGCATGCAAGTTAGCATTTTATTTTGATAGCAGAAAGAATCATAAAAGTCTGGAAAAATTACTGAAGGTGTACGTCACATAAATGAACAAATGCAAAAATTTCAAGTTAATCCAAGTAGTAGTGTTCAAGTAATGAGCTACGAACTGACAGCAAAAATTCAGCTTTTCAATAGGATTTTCTGTTTTGGGTTTCTTATCACAAAAACGAGTTATTTAAGTTCATAAAAGAGCATACATGTCATTTTTCAGTCACTACAACCACCATTCAGCAATCAAAACAAAGCAAAGAGATTAGAATCACCCACCTGATGAGTTTGATGGAAAAAGAGATGCTACAAGCTCCTAACTCCTTGATTGGCCTTCTTGCTCCTTGGTTCCTCCTCCTTGGCTTCTCTTCTTCTCCTTGGCTTCTCTCCTTCCAAATCAGTAGCAAGTCTCTCTTTCTCTCTTTCTTTTTCTCTTTCTCTTAAGTGTGGAGGTTGTAGAAGATGGAAAATGAGAAGTGGAAGTAGGGGGATTTTAAAACACAAAAGTGAAGCGGCGGCGGCCGGGGGGGGGGGGGGGGGGGGGGGGGTCTTGGCCGGACTTGGGGCATGCGAAAGAGAGATGAATCTTCTCTTGGATTGGGCAAAGTGGGAGGTGGAGTGTATGGGTGGTGAAAGACCCATCATGAGTCAAGTTTCAAGTCAAAACCTAACCTTAATTCTCAATTTCCTTCCTTTTCCCTCCTAATTCTTGGTTGGCCATGCCCTTGTGCATGTGCACAACTCTTTTTTTGTTTGTTTGTTACGTGCCATGGTACCCTGCAAGTGTGGAGTTAAACTAGGGTCAACTCGGGTTTAATCGGGTCTAGTTGAAGCTTATGAGTTAATTCCTTACTAATAGCTTCCAAAAGAAAAATAAATAAATAAAAATAGCATTTTAGTGCTTAACAAATCGTACATATATTCATATGAAAATCCGGATTGTTACACCACTCCCTCCTTAGAATAGTTCTGTCCTCAGAACTACACTTAGTGGGAGGAAAAACAAAAATGAAAAAAATTATTTTTACACAAATAACCTCGGGTAAGTCTCCTGTATTCGTCTCTCTGGCTCCCACGTAGCTTCTTCGACGAATTGATTCCTCCAGAGAACCTTGACCATCGGAATGATCTTGTTTCTCAGCACCTTCTCTTGGCGATCTATTATCTGCACTGGTCATTCCTTGTAGGAGAGGTCCACTTGCAAGTCTTCTAGAATTTTGGATAGTTGATGACTCGGGTCTGGCACGTATTTCCTCAGAATGGAGACGTGGAAAACATTATGCACCTGGGCTAACTCGGGGGGTAGTTCCAACATGTAGGTGGCTTTCCCAATCCTTTTCAAGATTCTGTAGGGTCGAATGTATCTCGGGGCCAGCTAGCCACCCCTTCCGAATCTAACTACGCCTTTGGTCAGCGAGACCTTCAAGAATACGGAATCTCCTTCCTCAAATTCTAGCTCTCTACGACGGGTGTCAGCATAGCTCTTCTGCGTACTCTGCGCGATCTGTGGCCTCTTTCTTATCAATTCTACCTTCTCCGAAGTCTGCTGTACAATTTCCGGTCCGAACATCTGCCTCTTGCCCACTTCATACCAACATACGAGTGTCCTACACTTCCTCCCATATAGTGCTTCGAATGGAGCCATGTCGATACTAGCCTGGTAGCTATTGTTGTAAGAAAATTCAACGAGTGCTAGATGCTTCTCCTAGCTCCCTCCGAAGTCCAAGATGCATGCTCGGAGAATATTCTCCAAAATTCTGTTCACCCTTTCTGTTTGTCCATCGGTCTGTGGGTAAAAAGCAGTACTGAAATCTGTCCTTGTCCCTAATGCTGTCTGTAGACTCTTCCAAAACCGTGAGGTAAACCTCGCGTCTCTTTTGGAAACTATAGATACTGGCACACCGTGTAGTTTCATGATTTCCTGAATGTAGACTTCTGCCAACTTCTCTATAGACCAGGTTGTCCTCACCGGTATAAAATGTGCTGATTTCGTCAACCGGTCCATGACCACCCAAATGGAATCATTCCCCCTGGGACTCCTTGGTAATCCTGTAACGAATACTGATGTCCTCCCACTTCCATACTGGAATGGGCAAGGGCTATAGTAACCCTTCGAGCTTCTGATTTTCTGACTTTACCCTCTGACAAGTGAGACATCTGGCTGCAAACTCCGCTATATCTTGCTTCATTCCGACCCACCAATAGAACTACTTCATATCTCGATACATCTTCGTGCTCCCTGGATGAACTGCCAGTAAGGTGGTGTGTGCTTCCTTCATGATCTCCTCCCTAAGATCCCCCGCCTTGGGCACACACAACCGATCTCCAAACCACAACACTCCTTCTTTAACATTGAACTCGGGAAGTTTCCCTTCGTTCACTTGCTTCTTGAGTGCCTGGGTCTCCACATCACCATCTTGACTCCTTTTCACTCGGTCCTTCAGACTTGGTTGGAGTTCTAATCAAGCTAACATAGCACTCAACCTTGAGAAATCATCTCGATACCAGCTCTCCTTATCTCTTCTTCCAACTCCTTCCTTATGGCTGTTAGCATGGAAATGCTCCTGTTCCTGCTGAGTGCATCTGCCACCACGTTGGCCTTTCCTGAATGGTATAAAATCTCTAGCCTGATATCTTCCAACACTTCCAACCATCGCCTTAGCCTCAGATTTAAGTCCTTCTGCTGATAGATATACTTTAAACTCTTATGGTCTGTGTACATCTCTACCCTTTCTCTGTAGATATAATGTCTCCATATCTTCAAGGCAAAGATGATAGCAGCTAGCTCTAAGTCGAGAGTTAGATAGTTCTTTTCATGTGGTCGGAGCTGCCTCGATCCATAGGCAATGAATTTCCCCTCCTGCATCAGAACGCATCCAAAACCCAAATGAGATAAGTCACTGTAGACCACATACCCTTTACCTGGTTGAGGTAAGACCAAAACTGGTGCTGATATAAGTCGGTTCTTTAGCTCCTGGAAACAGGCTTCACACTTATCGGTCCATTCAAACTGCTTGTCCTTCCAGGTCAAAGCTGTGAGTGGTACCGCAATCTTGGCATAATTCTGAATGAACTTCCTGTAGTACCTGGTCAAACCCAAAAAGCTCCTTACTTCCTTCACTGTCCTTGGCTGAGGCCAATCCTTCACCACCTCTATCTTTTGTGGATCAGTGGCCACTCCCTCCTTGGAAAGGACATGGCCAAGGAAAGCTACTTTCGACTTCTAGAATTCTCACTTGGAAAGCTTTGCGTACAACTCTTTCTCTTGAAGCTTGCTCACCACTGCAGACAAATGCTTGGCATGATCCTCCTCGGTCTTTGAGTATACCAAAATGTCATCTATGAAGACCACCACAAATGAGTCGATGAATGGCCGTAGGACTCGATTCATCAAATCCATGAAGACTGCATGAGCATTGGTCACTCTAAATGGCATCACTAGAAACTCATAGTGCCCATGCTGCGTCCTGAAAGCTATCTTTGGTATGTCTTCCTCCTTGACATGGACCTACTGGTAACCTGATCGTAGATCGATCTTTGAGAATACTGCAGCTCCTTGTAGCTGATCGAATAAGTCATCCATCCTGGGAATTGGATATTTGTTTTGGACTGTGACTTTATTCAATTCCCGATAGTCAATATACATCCTTGATGATCCGTTCTTCTTCTTGACCAGTAGTACCGGTACTCCCCAAGGAGAGACACTAGGCCTGATGAGTCCCTTCTGCAGCAATTCCTCTATTTGCTTCTTGACTTCATTTTGTTCCACCGGTTCCATACGATACGATGTCTTCAATACAGGCGCACTGCCTGGCCGGGTCACGATACTGAACTCCACATTCCTTGGTGGGGGTAACCCTGGTAACTCCTCTAAAAATACGAGTGGAAATTCTCGTACAATGGGTATCCCCTGACTTCCTTTGGCACCTTACTCCCAGCCGTAGCCGCCAACATCCTTCCGTTCTTCTTCTTCACTTGAAACACAATCTCCGGTCTCCCAGGTATAGCTAAGGTTACCTTCTTCCTTTTGCAGTCGATAATTGCCTTGTACTTGGACATCCAATCCATCCCGATTATTACATCAGCTCCTACCAAACCCAATTCTAGCAAATCTATATTCAAGGTTTCTCCTCCAACTTGGAGTTTGCAGTCCTTGTAGCACACATCGGTAGTGAGAGTTGCCCCTGATGGTGTAGCTACCATTAGAGCTAACTCAGGGGTCACCTCCTGGGTGCGACTGAACTTCTTCGAAAAAGACTTCGACACAAAAAATGCGAGGATCCACTATCAAACAAAATATTGGCTTTTATTGCATTGATTTCCAAACAGCATGTTACAAAAAGAGTTACATATCTATTAACTCTCATTCCAAAGTTCAAAATACAAAGCCCAGAATAAAAATTACATCCTATTCGTACCCAAGATCACTCCTTCATCTTCTTCGGCATCTTCCTCAGTGAACGCAAAGATGCGCCCCTATCGGAAGGGCTTCTTCCCTTTATTGTTGTTCTTCGGGATGGGGGTGGTGGCACTGTTGTTCCTTTGCGGCTGGGGACAGTCCATTTTATAGTGCCCCACCTTTCCACAATTAAAGCAGGTGACGGGAGTTGGCTGCGACCTCTGCTTCGGGCACTGGCTCTTCATATGTCCCACCTTTCCACATCTGAAGCACCTTATCGGCCTATTCGCTCCTGCGCCATTATTCACCATATGAAACTTTGGGCTGGGCTCTAGCTTTCTGAAATTGGAGGCTGGCATCGGCCGCTTCCCTATGTTCCAGTTTCCTGTCCTGCCTTGTGGTGGCTGGTTCTGGTTCATGACTTGCTTAGTTACTGCTGCCCTCCTTACGAGCTTGTCGAACCTCCGAATGCATAGGGGCACCATTCTTGATCTCAGGGTAGGCCTAATCCCCTGTTCAAATCTTTTCGCCTTCTTCACTTCCTTCTACACCATCTCGGGGGCGTAGCGGGACAGTTGAGTAAACTTGGTCTCGTACTCCCTGACGGTCATGTTCCCCTGTTGTAGATTCATGAATTCCATCACTTTCTCTTATTGAATGTCCAATAGGACATAGTGCTTTTGAAATTCCACCAGAAAGTATTCCCAAGTGATTTGTCCTTCGCCCAGTCCGCGCTTGACGGACTGCCACCACACACTAGCATCCTTCTCCAGGAGGATTGTTGTGAGCTTCACTTTGCTTCCTTCGGGGGTCTCCAAAACTTCAAAGACGGTTTCCACCTGGCGGATCTAGTCGTCCGCAGCAGTGGGGTCTTCCTGACCCTCGAAAGTAGGTGGCTTCATCCTTTTAAAGGACTCCACCATCTTTACTGGGTCGGGTACAGCATTCCCCACATTGACTACCGGGGCTACAGGTGGCAGCGCAAAATTTCATTGTGCCTCCATGAAGGTGGCCATCACTTGATACATGCGAGTGAACTCAGTCTCTACATTGATGCCTGCATTGTTGGCCCCGCCCCTTTCATTCCCCGCTCTACTTCCGCCACGAGTGTTCCTCGACATCTAGATAATGAAAAGTAATACAAGGTGTCTAAGGTGATAAACAACATAAACCGTAATCACGATCCATATAAACCAAAACATCATGCCCAAATCATTCATTAATAGTACCCTTAGTAGTTTTCTTAAATAGTACTTCAAAATATCATAGCATAAAGATGGTACCAAAAGTTTGCAAAAGATAACAAAATATCCCAAAATAACATGGATTACAAATCATAGAGGGTAATAAAGCCTAAGAAGGCTGCTGCCTGCCACGTGGCCTCGCCTGGGACTGTAGTTGGGCCACCTGGGCCCTCATCAACTCCATCACCGCCTTGAGTCGTGCAATCTTCTCTCGGTGTCGGGTTTTGAGCTTCTTGTTCTTTCGAGTGGCCTTAACTTTAAACTGCTCGACCCTGCTCATGGCCTCGACGAGGTCCAGGAGCTCAACTCCACACCTTTGAAGTCAGTCCTCTAGCATGCCATGGCTATACTGGTAGATCGCAAATTCCCTCAGTACCCTATTCATGGTGCGTTGCACGACTCTGGCTGGGGAGGTGGTGGGGGAAGTTGCTGAGCTCCGGGGTGGTTCTCCGCATCGGAGAGCTGCCTGCCCTCAATCTCAGCTTCCTCTTTGGGCTCCTTGCCCTCCATCATCGGTTCTTCTTCGTCTGAAGCCTCCCCTACCTCCAACCACAAGTTATGTTTTCGGGCATCGCCGTCAGCCATCCTGCGGGAGAAGACAAGGGCATTAGTATAGATATAGAAAATCATAAAACATAAGTTGGAAGTGCAACAATATGAATTACGATAACCAAATATCTATACTAAACTAACCCTACTAACGCACCCAAGTCTAATCTCCTGTAGTGTTAGACTACAATTTGAAGTAAGCTTTGATACCAACTCTGTAGCGTCCCGAATTCTAACAGAGGAACTCGTGACACACTCCAGGACCTTTCTTCAAATGAGTCACAACACAACAAAAATCACAGGAAATTAAAAACTTTTATTACATCAAATTGTTATTACAATGTCCAATGATTACAACAATTACAATTAATTGTTACAACAAGAATGTACAATAAAATTTGGACAGTAACTTTCATTTGGATGCTTTCCCCTGTTAGAGCTTTCTCGCGATCCCAACTCGGCAATCCTGCATTGATAACTGTGGGCACGTCAATTGAATACAACTGACGAAAATGCTATATTCGGTTATCCTCCCTACGCCATAATATAAAGATTCCAACACCAACAATCCACAAAATATTTGATGCGAAGAAAAAGGTGATGTCAAACAAGTGTCAGTGTATGCCATGACCTAATCTAATGCACATTATGCACACATGCTCCTAAAGCTAATGCACGCTTGGTTGAAAGATATGCATACCATACTACACATCCCCCAACCAAATGACGTTCTTCAGTATGATGGGGCTCAATCCCCCACTATGCATCCTACTCTTGTGTTCTTTCTTATTTCAGATTCCAGTGATGGTGAGGCTGCAGTCGTCCGGTTTACTCCGTCACTGCTATCATTAGTGGTGTCCAATCCTCGTGTTTTATCCATTATGCATGGGATCCCAGTCGCAGGCTTACTCCTTCATGACTGTAACCATGGTATGTTGCTGTATCTACGTCTCTCCGGACCTCACCAAAAGCTGATATACGGGCACCAGGGCTCCCTGCCAGAGGACTGAGAGCCTTTCCCGTAGAGTCTCGCTCTGTATGGTATTTCCCTAAACCTCCTGCCCGCGTTGATCAACAAAGGACCTGACGAATATAAGGTTTTCCCAACTCCGCTACACTCGTCCTTACACTAGAGCAGAACTTGCAGTCGAGACGACATCAACACTTCAAACCTCTTCAAAGGTTGTTATGGACATAAAGGCATTCCTGCCGGAACAGCGGAGCCCCCACAGAATCTCCCCGACTCCGTTACAGGGCAGCTCGGGGTCCTTGTCCGCGTTAAACGAATCTAGGATTTGGCCAGGCATGATGACGCCATGCGTCCCCCTGACAGGAGAACACCCTCGCTAGTGCCTGTCCTTACATTCAACTAAGACTCGATCTAGTCCAACCAAAGTATCCATGCTACCCCACTACAAGACTAAAGATAAGGCTAATTACACGATTACTAGTGTTTCTTTTATCAACCGATTACTAAAATCCATCACTCTAGCCAAACTCTAATTCCCTTTCATTTTCTTATTAGAAGTATGGACCTCTAGGTGAGCTATCTCATATTACCCATTCCCTTAGTTAGGCGATCTATCTACCATATCCAATCCCAAACATGGTAATCAACTTGGTTTGCTATTAATAACTAGTTAAGTTCTACTTGTAGACTTTTTCTAATTAGTTACCCTTTTATCATTAATGGATCTCAACCCATCCCACACTAGGACTCAACTAGCCCTCAAGTCCGGCCCAAGGGTTGACCCACCTCGGCCCACACTTGGCACGAACCAACGACGAATCGACCCCATCGATTGCTGCAACCGTCATCTGCGCTTGGAGATCGATCGCAACCTGGGCCTTACCAACACATAGTTCCGGCTAACCTTCACGCTCCACGGTCCTCGAAAAGTGGTAGCTCCAAAACACAACCATGGAATCCATCCATGCACGACGAGTGCGTCGGCGCACAAGTCATCTCCTCCAACGCGTTCGATGCGACACGGGTCTTATTCTACCCGTCTAGATTTGTCAACAAGACTTAGTCCTAGAGTCTTAATACTCAATCCAACGTACCCCAACATGCTACACCACACTAGGAGTAAGTCCTAACCCATGAATACCCAAATAGGGGTTCTAAGAGCCCTAAAATTGACAATTTATATTTCCAAACAGCAAGCGCACATTTGGCGTTTATGCCAGAACGGGGTCGCTTGCGATCCCGGTTCTTTGAGAAATCGCGATCGGGCGCTACCATGCTTCTACTCAAGGTAGACAACAACTAATAGAACACTTTGGGCATGGATTTCATACCAAAATGTTCAACAACAATATCCTAACATCCAATATAATTTCTACCTCAAAACAGTGAACAACGTTATCTATATTGGGGTCTACAAGCAACTATAAGCTACTCTTAGCAAGGAACTTTAGATAATTTAAGTCCTAACCCATAGCCACATCTATAACATGATTTGTGACTTCAAACAGCAACTCTAAGCTAGTAAAGTGCAAGTTCAAACTCATTTCCATGAACATGGTGAAAAACAGTAAGCTGCATGATTCACTGTGTTTCTGTCGTCACTTGCAAAAATCATATAAAATTGCACACTTATCCAAATCATGATTTCTCAGTCATTAAAAAAAGGTCTATGTGTCTACTAAAACTTTTTAGTTTCAAGTTTCTTCATATAAGGTCGTTTACAAGCTTTTATGGTCACACCTTTAACAAGTGTACAGATTCTCAGAACAGCACCTCACATTAACACAGTCATGGGATAAAATAATATTAAAAATAGTAAACGGTGTCATAACATTATGAAATTTTAGATTCTAGCTATTGACACATGAAGTGACAACACTTCCAAAAATTATGTGATTCTACAAAGTAGATTTTTAATTATGTCTCCTTGAATAACACAAAAAACAGAGCAATAACAACAACAGTTCTGTTTACTAAAAATAACTCGCTGAGTTTGCATGATTTTATTAACATAGCTATAGTAGTCCAAATCTCATGAAATTTAAAATGTTGGTCTTAGATACACTTAAAAATGACATACTAAAATTTCAGAACATTCTCATAAGCATGCAGCAAGGTACAAGTCATTCGTTTTACAATAGTAACAACAAAAACTGTTTCTTTCTCTTTTGACCAGCATGAAAGTTAGCATTTTATTTTGATAGAAGAAAGAATCATAAAAATCTGAAAAAATTACTGAATGTTTAAGACACATAAATGAACATCATGTAAAATTTTCAAGTTAATCCAAGCAATAATGTTCAAGTTATGAGCTACGGACTGACAGCAAAAATTCAGCTCTTTAATAGGATTTTCTGTTTTGGGTTTCTTAGCACAAAACGAGTTATTTAAGTTCACACAAGATCATGCATGTCATTTTTCGGTCACTATAACCACCATTCAACAATCAAAACAAAGCAAAGAGCTTAGAATCACCCACCTTGATGAGTTGCATTGAAAAAGAGATCCTACAAGCTCCTAACTCCTTGATTAGCCTTCTTGCTCCTTGGTTCCTCCTCCTTGGCTTCTCTTCTTCTCTTTGGCTTCTCTTCTTCTCCTTGGCTTCTCTCCTTCCAAATCAGTAGCAAGTCTCTCTTTCTCTTTCTCTTAAGTGTGGAGGTTGTAGAAGATGGAAAATGAGAAGTAGAAGTAAGGGGATTTTAAAACACAAAAGAGAAGAGAGGGGGGGGGGGGGGTCTTGGCCGGACTTGGGGCATGGGAAAGAGAGAGGAATCTTCTCTTGGATTGGGGAAAGTGGGAGGTGGAGTGTATGAATGGTGAAAGACCCATCATGAGTCAAGTTTCAAGTCAAAACCCTAACCCTAATTCTCAATTTCCCTCCTTCTTTTCCCTCCCAATTCTTGGCCGGCCATGCCCTTGTGCATGTGCATAACTTTTTTTTTGCTACATGCCATGGTACCCTACAAGTGTGGAGTTAAACTAGGTTCAACTCGGGTTTAATCTGGTCTAGTTGAAGCTTATGAGTTAATTCCATACTAACAACTTCCAAAAGAAAAATAAATAAATAAAAATAGCATTTTAGTGCTTAACATATCGTACATATATTCGTATGAAAATTCGGGTGATTACACAAGGTCCTCGAGAATTTCTTTAAAAAATTCCCTTCACTCTTGCCTCGCCTCTCGAAGACCTTTGGTGGATGAACCCCCATGTTGACGACCACTAATTTTCCCCCACGGGATACCTACTCCTCGAGGCTGCTTGAACTAACCTCCTAGAGTGGGGAGCTTATGATGGGGGTAAAAATCGTAACTAATCAGGGCCACACGATTCTTGCATGAATCTAGGAGCCCCTAAAGGTAAGATGTTCATCTTGCGGCAGCTACAGTCCCACGATCCAATCCTGGGCCGATCGCAGGCCCATCACCCCAGCTCGGCCCATGGGATGGGACAACCAATAACCCAATCAAGGGAGATTAATTAAGGATGATAATCAAATCTCTGAGATCAGGGAGATATTAACTGACGCAGTCCATTAATCAAAGGTATCCTCCAAACCAGTTAAGAGAATCTTCCTCTAACTAGTACTACTAATGCCTATAAATACAACCCCTCATCCTCTTTCACCAGGTAATCTTTTTCTACTAAGCCCAGTTTATTACTTTTGGTGACTGACTTGATCATTGGAGGGTCTGTTGTTGGGATCATCCCTAGTGGTGCCTTTGCAGGTTTTCGGTAGGATGACAACAATTCCGCCATCATAACCTCCACCAATATCCACAAATACTAGTGTTGCCGCTGAATCTAGTGTGGGGACAATAGACAGAATTTGGAAGTTCGTAGGAACTCGTACGGGCTGAATCCTACTTCTTCCTTGTCGACAAGTTGACTCCTTGGTGCTTCCGCGAACCTGCACAAACGTTCGAAATACCGGGATGGATTCCGGCGACGAACCCTCTGACGCTCTTGTTAATACCAGAAAAAGTAAAGGGAAAGAGCTTAAGTGCACAAAGAGTGATCACCTGTGACAGTAGGATGTAGGAAGATATTTATAGTCGCCGTGGGGATCTCTTTTAGGATCAGGATGAATCCCTACTTCCAAGTGTGGCTAGATAGGGGTGGTTGTAATCACCCCCTCAGGATAAGGACAAGCCAGGATTTCCTTATATCCTGTTGAACTGGTCCCTAACGGGTTGTGACCTGTTCTTAGCTGAACAAATCCGTTCATGGGTTAGCGGGTCCAAGAGGAGAGACCCGGTTTTCAATTCGGACCCGTCAGTAGGTAAAATTACAATCTTGCCCATGTGACTTTAAGATTCGTGCCCACTTTGAACGGTTCCGATTTAACCCCATTTTTAGCCATATCAACTAGCCTATCATCCATACCAGATTGATGGCTTCCATATGATCTTTCCACTTTAATCCAAGAAATCATCATTAGTTGCTCCTACACTGAAAATAGCAACATCATTATATAACTAAGTGGAAAGCAACCAATTTGGATCTTTTGAAGGGAAGAAATTTATAGGTCTTGGATTTGGTTTCAGGTTCAGTAGCATCCCCTTCATCCTTCTTATCATCCTCAGTTGCAATCTCCTCTCTGTCTAAATCCTTCTCATTCTCTTCGGTGAGTTCAGTCACATCAATAAACTCCTCATCTTCATCCAATTCCTTCTCCATCTCGTTAGCTAGTACATCTACATCATCCTCACTATCCTCCGAAGAGAAGCTATCCCCAAGGTGCCTCCAATCTCCAACACAAAGAAAATCTCCCTCTTCACCAAGCCTCGTTAGGCTTATAATGATGGGACTGAGGTCTAGGTGAGAGGTAGTTTGTCGTAGGATCATAACGAGGAATAGAGGGATCAACATCCAATGGAGATGCAGAAGCAACAAGACCACTCCATTTTAATTCATCACCACTGTTGCTGCTAATTTTGGTGTGGGAGCAAATTGACCCTTTTTTAATTCTTTTGGAACCAATAAAAGCTAACATTTTTACTACTTGCCGATGTTGACCGTCAACGTTGTTGCTGACCTGCAAAAAGTTCGAAACACCGGGATTGATCCGGCGACGAACCCTCCTACGCTCAAGTCAGTAATCTGAAAAATTATGAAAGAGCTTTTGTGTAGAAAAAATACTGATTCTAACGGGGGTAGGAGGTATTTGTAGTCACCTTTGGGACCAGTTTTGAGATAATCATTTATCTTTACTATTCGGTGTTTTGGGACAAGAAATAGAGTTTAATTTCTTCATGATAAGAGATTTGGTTTAAAAGCATCTTTTAGGGATAATCATGAATACAAATCACTCTTTAAATTATCCAGATTTATTTATAATGGAATGTCACTCATACCCAGTAAGGCAGACCTGTTTTTGGGTTATTGGGCTTGGAAAAGATCCAGTTCCCATTTTCGGACCCCTTTCTAGTGGAAATTATTGTTTTACCCTTGAGAGCTTTGAGATTCATTCCTGATTTGAACAATCCTGATTTGGTTCTGTTTTTAGCCATATCACAAGCCCCCCACTCCTGAAGACTGAGTTTCATAGCCTTTAAGGAGTTGTTTGCCCGGTTTTTAATGACTTATAGAATTTTTCGGTGTTCTCATGGATGTTTAGATCTCTCTTGAGGTGTAACAATGCTTTCTGAGTTTTTAAAACACTTAGAATTATTTTTAGAAATTTCTGGATTTTTCGTGATTTTTCTACAAACTTTTTTACTATTTTTATTCATTTTTTGAATTTTTTTTATTCAAATTTTGAATTTTAATAATTAATTTTTGAAATCTTAACTAATTAGTCTAAAAATAACATTATTTTTTTTCGAAATGTAAATTTTTTTCCAAAATTAATAATTATTTTTTAAATTTTGTAATTAATTATTTCAAACTTTTATTTTTTTTGGAATTTTTGATAATTAATTCGTATAAATAAATAAATAAATAAATAAATTAAAAACAAAATACCTTGATCATACCACAGCCATCCATCATGATCAAGCACGATTTTTAAGGAGATCGGATGGTAAAGCTTTCCATCAGGTTGGTTCGGTACTTTTTCGGATCGAATCCGAGCTACTGACGTGGCGCTCTACGCTGCTGACACGTCAGCATTGACTGTTGACTGGTCAAAGTTGACCATTGACCATTGAGTTTTTTTCCATCAATCACAGCCGTTCATCTTAAGTGTTGACCGTTGACCGAAACTAGCTCCTCTTTAATCTCGATCGTTGATCTGGATGGTGCGATTTTGAGGAGATCAGACAGTAAACGCTTTATATCAGCTCAGTTTGGCTCCTTCTCGGATCGATTTCGAGCTACTTTGGTCCTAAGTTGATGTGGTCCCATACGAGTGCACCATGTGTCATTGACTGGTCAAACATTGACTGGTCAACGTTGACCGTTAACCGAAGTAGCTCATATCAATCTCAACTGTTGATCTTTGATGGCATGATTTTTTAGGAGATCGGATGGTAAACACGTTCTTCATGGTCGGATTGGCACTTGCTCGAATTTGTTCCGAGCTGCAGTGACCCCGACCCCTCATGGCCTAATGGGGTGGCGCCACGTGTCATTGACTGGTCAAACCCAGTCCACATTTACTTAGTCAACCCTTCAGTTTGTTCTTGTAACCCCTGTTTTTCATTTTTTTTGTATTTTTGGAGTGTATTTTTCATTTTTGTGTATTTTTTATCTCCCTTGTATTTTTCGGAACCGTATATTGGATTATTTTCAATATATATATTTTTTCTTTCATTTTTGAACTTCTTGTGTGTTGTTCGTCGTTTTTGTTCGTTTTCACCATTTTGAGTTCTTTCTCTCATTTTCGTGGCCTCGTTCATTTTTATTATTCATTTTGGTGATGTGATGGATTTTTGGTGGTGATTTGCCAAATCTATGATTTTTAATCCTTAAGGAGATTTTTAGGAGCCATAGAATTCACTATAGATTGTATCCCTATTTGAAACCTACCCAATACCCATTACCCATTTGTATACCTATTACTACATATTGATACCCACTACCTATTAGCCCAAATTAATTCCCATATATAATACCCTAATCCTAATAAACCCTAACCCTAATATCTTTTTCTCTCTTTTCCTCCCTAATACATCCGACCTTGCATCCCCTCCTAAATCCCGAGCCCCCTTTTCATCTATTTCCGGCCTGCATATTTCCCTCACCCATCTACAACCGGCCACCACCACAAATCCCCATTACAAACCCTTTCTCCATACAACCCTACAATCAAATTCATCCAAACCCTCACCCTTTTTCCTTGGACTGCTGGCCACCATCAAAACAACACCATCATCATCAAAAGCATCACAAAAACTCTTCTTTTGGTGTTCCTTGAAGTGGGTATTCTCCCCTTCGTTCGTCGCATCAAGGAGTTCGTTCGTAAGGCATTTTTGCTCGTGGGTTTGCTTGGATTCGCGCTTGGAAGGATTTGCTCGTGGGTTTTGTTGCTAGGACTAATTTCTTCGCGTTCATCTTCATTAAGAGGCAAAAAACTTGTACATAATTTCATTAGGTTGATACAAGTCAAAAAGTTCACACCTAGAGTAGTTGGGTCTAGAGACAACCAAAAATTATATTTTTGTTGATGGGTTTGTCTCTATTGTGTTGAATTTGGCTATAGAGGACTTATGACATGAAGCTTGATAGGTTAATGTCCTAGGTTTCACCCAAACTTGATTTTGTTCGTGTATGTGACATATTGCATGTTATGTGTTTGATTGATTGCCCATGTGAGAATTATTAGGCTTGGACATGTTAGAATCCCTAAAAACATGATGTTTAGATGATTAGTAGGTTGTGTTTCAAGTTTGGTTAAGTTTGGATTAAAATTGTGTAAGTTATGATGCTTTTGTATAGAGATGTGAAATCTGTGTGTGCAGTTTGTTCTGTTTGGTTTGCTATTTTCACCCATGCTAAAGTACGAATTTGAACTTCAAAATTCAAAGTGAATTCTAGCTAATTTTGTCTATTTTCAAACCCCACTGGTTTTACTTGATTTGGATTTTGTATGACTGAGTTATGAATGTTCTGGTACAGATGTGTCGATCAATTTCAGATTCTGTTTTGGGTTAATTTTGTTAACAAATTATTTTCAAGAGCTATTCTATACATATTATCTTAATCTAATATTTTGCTCAGTGTTTCCTTATGATATTAGGGACTACCCAGATTTTTGATGAATTTTAAAGATAAGTTTTATGTGGTGTTTCAGACTGTTTTCTAAAATCTTCTCATGCTATAATTTGCGTGCTATTCAGTAATGAATCCTATTTTCACTATGATTTCTTATACGGTATGAAAATTCTTTGTGAAATATGAAAGTTATTAAAATCTATCTATTTTCATGTCCTTTTGGCGGAATTGGATTTCGATTCACTGGTTGCGAGATATCTTAGTTTTCGTACAACAGTGTTGATATGTCCCGATTCGTTAAACTATGTTTTCGTGTTGCTTTTGTATTTTTGATGACTTATCTATTCTTACTGAAATATTATGAAACTTGTTATTTTGATTCTAGACTTATAGGGGAATACCCCAGGTTTTTCGTGGATTTATTTAAGGTGTTTTCATGCTTTTGTATTCGTTTTCCTGATTCGTGGCTGAACCTAAATCCTGTATTCAAATCAGTTTTGCACTGTGTTGTTGTGAACTAGTATGTGACTTAATTATACTCGTTGGATTCGTGTGGATGTCTAGTTTCCAGATCCTTCGACGGATCCATATTTGCATTTCTGTAGAGACCAGAATCACTGTTTTAGTACTGATTGGTCTTGCTGTCCTGAATATAAACATACACTGTTTGACTCGTTTATGTGACTATCTATCATCTATGCGTGCTTATTTGTTACTCTAGACCTGATACTGATTATAATATATTAGTTTGACAATGTTTCATGCTTATACCTGCCTATTTGAGAATAATAATAAATAATCAAGCCGGGATTTTAATGGGACAGATCTAGTAGTGGATAGTGTAGAAACGTGTACTCGGAAGGAGACTTGTGTTTCCTGTATGACATGTTACCGACCAAGTTTACCGACCAAGTTTACCGACCAAGTTCTGTGATTCTGTGAATACCTGAGTACACTGCCCTGTATGGTCCCCTACGAAATCTAAAGCAAAACTGCATTGACTGTAACAATCATGTGATAAAAGGATGGCACATGAAGTGTTACCTACATAGTAATAATACAAGATATTTAATATATAATACATGATACCTGAATATAATACTCGAACATGATACTAGACATGATACGTGCATGCTTGATACTTGACTACATGATACTTGAGACTTGAAACCTGATACATGATACATGATTACACGACACTTGACACTTGATGCATGTTTATAAGATACTTGTTTACTTGACACTTGATTTATGCCGTGTACACTTGACACTTTTACCATGCTAGTTATCTAGGTTGACATTATACCTATACCATGTGCTAGTTAGTTTTCCCCATACCATGTGCTTGTATCCTACTCTATTTGTGACCCGCTACTTGCAATTGACGGGTACTTGTGTTTTCTCTTTTCCTCTTTCCTGCATTCGTTAAATTGCAGATTTTGGAGGACAGGTTCCAGATGGGATCAGTGACATGAAATATTAGTGCTGGATCATGTTATTATTATTTCTTGTTTTTCTTGCTTGAACAATAATTGTATTTATTGTACTTGGATTTATTCTTGTATTTGGGCGATGTGACCCAGGATTATTTGTGTATTTCAAATCATGACTATTTGAGAATAATATATTTTATTTCAAGTATTCTTATTGGTATTTGGTTTATATGTGCATGTGGTTGACTTTTCTGGCTTCTGACTTTGATTATATTGTGATTTGTTGTAAAGATTCTGAACGGCTTATGGATGATGAAAATCATTCGCTGGGCTTTTGTTACGTACTCGTATTCCGTATTTTTGGGAAGCAGGGCGTGACAGTCCTAGTGCAGCTGCATTGTAACTGTGTTTCTTGGTGCTATAGAGGTCTGATTGGAGCATGTGATCTCTCATATCAAAGCTGACTCGAAGATCTACACTTTATCTTGAGAAGTAAGTCGAAGAATCATCCTTCTTCAGGGGCAAAACATGCCCACAATATCTTTGCCTCTAGGAAGTTGAGAAGAGGTTTGTATGACTCTTGGGAAGATCTGTTCCTGGAGGCGAGTTGGGGAGCGTGTCTAGGCAAGTTAGGCTCTGAACTTGCTGTTAGTGAAGAAGATGGTCTCTCGGGGAGCGAGTCAGAAGAAGTGTAAACCCTATTTTCAGATTTTATTGTATTTTGTATTCTTTTGATTATTGTATTTAAATTCATTTGTTATGGATTGATTTGCCTTTTCTTGGATTCTTTTGTTCTCTCTTGATCAATCTGTGCTCTTTGATCGGAGTCTGTTCTTTTATGAATTTTTCTCTTTTCTATTTTGAATTTGATTTGTTCTCCTTTGTGTTCGTCTCATCTCATTTCATTTGTTTGTCTCTTTTTGGAGCCAAAACTGATACCCAGAACCCACATTGTATTAACCCAAAACTCAAATTTCTTGATCCCTATAAATACCTCATTAATTAAACCCTAACTAATACCCTCTCTCTTTCCACCGCTTTCTCTCTCCCCATACTCCCCCTCTCTCTCTGTTTTCTGCTGAACCCAAAACCCACCGCTCTCAACTCCGACCCCCGTCGCATATCCGATCATCCTTCACCACTGTCATCACCACCATCACCGTCTCCATCCCCTCTTCATCTTCATCACTGTCGCTCGTTCCCCCGTCATCGCCATCCCCGTCACCGTAACCCATTACCGAGTTTACCTTTGCCGTAAAATACCTCACCATCGCCCAACTACCTCTTCGTGCACCCTCATCACCTTCGTTGTCTCTCGCCATGCCTGTGCAGCCCCCTAGCACCGCCGTTCGAGTCCCGGAGTCCTTAGCACTGTCATAGCTGTTATCAACCACGAAAATAGAGCTCCTTCTTCGCTGGAGTTGTCGTCGCCACCGTCGCTTCCTGACCGTGGTGCCGTCGCCTTCGTCGTGGTCACGTCATCGAACCGTCAGCCACGCTATTGCCGCCATCCCTCTCTCCTTCCCCGCCGAAGGTTGAAGACGATCCATGATTGGGTGGATCTGCTGTTTCGTGTTCGGCTGCATTAGATCCAGATTCACTGTCCGTTATTATGTTGGATCCGGTGTTAGGTTGGGATCCTATTGGTTGGTTCTCGCTGTCCTGTGTTCTACCATAGCCGATCCGGTGTGAGGCAGAGGTTCTATTGGCTGGATTCGATGTTCCGTGTTCTGTGTGCGCCGGATCCGAGTTCGGTGTTCTGTGTTCTGTCCCGATCTGGTGTGAGGAATTGCTCTAGGATCTTGCTATTGCTGTTGATTCTTCGCCAAATTTTTGAGAGATTTCGCCTGGAATTCTGATTCCGTTATTCTATTTTAATTATATATGCAATAACAGGCAAGTGTCTTCTTGAACACTTTTTATTGTTTGTGTTCAAGATCAATTGATCTCATGCAAGTAGATCCGTCCATTTTGTTATCAAAAATCTGTTTTGACAATTCCGTTATTATCGAGGGTTCACACGAGCTAACTCGACATACTCTTAACTTCGTGCCATCTCTTTGATCTTAAACCCAGCCCTTTATGTTTCAAGCATGTGCACAATTAAAATAACTAGATTTATACTTAGAACTGCTTGATGAAATGGACATGAATGTACTGATTCGGTTTTTAATTGATGAATTGACACCATGACTATAATAAATATACCTTGAACCTTAGAAATTGCATGTTGACACCTAGGATTCATTTGATTACAAATTTGAATACTTTATATGATCATATGATTTATTTATTTGCCTATTCATGTCAAGACAATTGCTGGACTGCTGTATGTTTCATTTTGAAATAGATTTTTGACCATGCTAATGACATAATTTGAAAGAACTTACTAAACATAAAATGTACCCCTTGATGGCTAGATAATTTTTTTCTGGTCTGGATTTAAATTCCAATCTGTCATCTGTTAGTTATCATCACTTTGCTGCAACTGTGTTAGTTATTTAAGACCCATAATTTCATGCGTTCTCTGCTGTTCTATATTTTATTTGACCCTGTTAATAGTCCAAGAAAAATCTGAATTAATTTAGGCTGAACCTAGACATGTATAGGTATCATCCAGAATTTTTATAGATTTTAATAAGGATTTTTCTTACCTGAAACAATTAATAAAACACAACCTACTGCATGCTGTCTGAACTTAAAATCTTATTAGATTAGAGTTTTCACCCTAGTTCCTATACCTTTTATATACCTTAATTATACTCTCTGGAACCGTGTGGAAGTCTATTTTCCAGATCTTCCGGCGGATTCAGTTTTGCTAATTTGTAGCGCCCGCAATCCATGGTTTGGTACAGCAAGGTCATGCTGTCCTGATTTTGTGAAATGTGTTTATATGATGTGTTTGCCCCATGCTTTGTCTGTAACTCCTAGAATTAGTCACACATAGTAGTGAACAACATTGACACCCTCTTGCATGCTCACATAGGATAAAAATAAAATGATCACAAGCCAGGGTTATATGGGATGACGTGGTAGTGAACAATCGGAGACTGTACTCGGTCGGGCCGTACTGTACTGACTGTACTGTATGGCCATAAACACTGCTCGAGAAACACTGATACTGAACATTGAACATTGATTTCTGGGCTGAGTACACAAGCCGTGAATTCACCATCAGTCTAAAGCGTTCACCGTGTGTTACGTGGAACCTGTAGAATGGGACGCAGTAGTACGTGCACTAGATAGATTAATAAAACACTTAATAACTTGCATTTCCTGCTTGATCCTGATATCACTTATTACATGCGTGATTTACTGTAGACCTTTGATTATATTTCCTGCTCTTTGCTTTGTTTCTTGTCTTTGACCATATTCTTATTCTTTGATATCCATGTTTCCTTTATCCTTTGTTTTCTCTACTTGCCGCCCACGACTTGCTCTAAGGGCACTCTTTTATTTTTCTTTAGACAGGAATTTGCAGGTGCTGAAGAATCTATTCCTGAAGGAATTGGTGAGTAACGTTTCTAGAGATGGATCCAGTCTCCGCTGCTTAGTTTACTTATTGTTATTCTTTTCTTGAATATTGTTATAACTTGTACTTTGCTTTGAGCTCTATGACCCATAGTTTTTGTTTTGATCCCGAATGTTTGATATTTATACTGTTGGCTTATTTCATTATTATTGGAATTCATCTTGTTTCATGTGATTATATTTTCCTGCGTGGTTGTATCTTTTTTGTTCTTATTGCTGAGTTAGACTGGTACAACTTATGGATGATGTATAATCATTCGCTGGGCCTTCGTTATGTGCTCGTAGTCCGTATTTTGGGAAGCAGGGCGTGATAGGGTTTTTAGTGGTATCAGAGTGCGAGGTTGAGTAATATATCAATCAAACATGACTATCTTTACGAGGGTTGGCTTTGCTTGGTATATTAGTCGAGTTTGGCTCTAATCGGGTTAACTCAGTGATTTGCACACCACGATAATCACATGAATGCATGTATAATAACCAACATATGATCTGGGTACTGACCATCTTTTGATCGTTTTTCAGGCTATGGCTCGTGGGAAATCTTCTTCTCGCTCGGGGGATCAGCAGCCAGACAATGATGCTATTCTCCAGACAATTCAGCAGATGATGGATCTTCAGCAGGAGCACAATGAGCAGATGAGAGCCACGTTTGTAATGCCCCGAGTCCGGCTCAGCTTGCGCACGCGGCTACACGTGCGCGCACATGAAAGAACGGACGCAAAACTCTAACCACGCCCACCACAGGCAGCATCAAAAGGTGGGTTAACCCTTAGGTGCCTTTATCATTTGGCAATCCTAATATATCTCTCTTATTTCCTTCTATTACCACCGATATGGGATATTAATCCCCCTAGTCAACCGGTCAAGCACACACCACACCAGCACACATTAATTCCATTCATTCCTTTATTACCATCTATAGCCCCATAGATCATCTCATAGGCTCATCATGCCATCAAATCCCATAGGATCATCCTATAGTCCACCAATTAATACCAATCCCACTTTCTTTCCTTTCTTTGTCCACGTCACCAACCAATCCATCCATCCTTTTTTATTTTTTCTTTCTACTAGTATATTATACTACATATATACTATATATAGTATATATACTATACTAGAAATACGGGGTCTCACAACGTTGGCAGCCGATGGGAATGTTGCTGGACTTGCACTTGGGCCTCTGCCACCTAGGCCTGGTACGGTAGCAGATTTCATGAGGCTGCACCCGGATAAGTTTTTAGGTACTAAGTCTCCATTGGAAGCCGAGCAATGGCTTATCCGAACGGAGCAACTGCTGGTCGCCGCTCGTGTTGTTGAGGCGGATCGTGTGGATATGGTTCGCATCCAGCTGGTGGATCTCGCTCATATCTGGTGGCGGATTGAATCGGAGAGGATACCGCGACCCATTGAGTGTGCCACTTTCTTTGAGAGCTTCATGGCGAAGTTCTTTCCCAGTGTCACCAAGGCAAAAATGGAACGACAATTTGTTTTCCTAACTCAGGTCAGCTAGATAATGTTCTTAATTGTCATTTTTTATTGCCTACTTCACTTGTGACCGTATTAATTTGAGTTTTAGCTTAATCAGGGAACCCGTTTCGTGGACCAGTATGCTGCAGAGTTTACTCAACTTAGTCGCTTCGTCCCTACCCTCCTTGCCACTGATGAGACTCGGGCTAGTCGTTTTCTGTCGGGCTTGAGCTTTCCCCTCTAGGACCGTTTTGCTGATCTTCGGCTTCGTGCTTACTCCGATGTTCTGGACGTGGCTCGGATCCAAGAGCAGACCCTTAGCAGATCTGGTGTTCCTCATAGGATGGTTTCGTAACCCGTTGCACCTCGGCCTACTGGAGGACTTATTCGGAGGCCAGTTCCGCCCCCTCCCGCGAGAGCACGACCTTATGCCCCTGTTGTCCTGAGGAATGTTGAGACTTATGGCTATTATCATAAGACTGGGCATTAACAGCGAGACTGCAGGAGGGTGTTTAGTGTGTAGGAGCAGTGAGCATATGGTTTGTGACTGTCTGAGTAGCAGAGGTTCTGCGCCAGTTACTGGTGCTGCTCAGCTAGGAGCGCCGATGCGTGGTCAGGGCAGGCTGTCTCATCCTCTGTAGAGGCATGCCTTTGATCAGAGGCGTGTGGCTCCTAGAGGAGGTCAGGTTGGTGGTCGTGGTCAGGTTTATAACCTGACAGCTGAGGGAGCGGAAGTTGTTGTTGGAGTGGTTGCAGGTATATCACAGTAGTTGTACTTTCTTTTCTTTCTTTCTTTCTTTTAGTTTTATGCATGTTATTGTTATTTTTTTTATTTTTCCCTCCTTTGTACAATTATTCGTGTATATATCCTGCTGACACCTTAATCTTTGTTTTTTTTTCTTCTAGGTGTGATTTTAGTCTTCTCTCTCCCTGCTCATGTGTTGTTTGATTCGGGTGCTACCCACTCTTTTATTTCTGCTCGCTTTGTCGATCAGCATAGTTTGGCTTGCGATGCTATGCCCACAGCTTGGGACATCACCATAGGTGGAGGTGTCGTTGTCTGTTCTAGGGTTTGCAAGCAGAGTCCGTTGTTGATTGGTGGTGTCGTTTTCTCGGTGGATTTGATTGTGATTCCCAACTCCGGTTTCGATGTCATTCTGGGCATGGACTGGTTGGGTGTTTCCTGTGCCGTGATTGATTATCGGGAGAAGAATGTGACTTTCAGGCCTTCTGGTTAGCCAAAATTTGTTTTCCATGCGGGTGAGACACCGTCAGGACGTGTCAAGAACTCGTTGGATCCCGAGGTTGTTTCTCTTGCATCACTGGGTTCTGATAGGGTTGTTGCGCCTTTGGTTGTGCGGGACTTCCTTGATGTGTTTTCCAAGGAATTGCCCGGTCTGCTGCTAGTCCGAGATGTGGAGTTCAGCATTGATGTTCTACTTGGTACGACCCCTATTTCCAAGAGTCAGTATCGTATGGCACCAGTTGAATTGGCAGAACTGAAGGTGCAAGTTCAGGAGCTACTTGATAAGGGTTTAGTCAGACCTAGTGTTTTTCCATGGGAGCCTCAGTTCTGTTTGTCTGTAAGAAGGATGGAAGTCGCAGGCTTTGCATGGACTACAGGGAGTTGATCAATGTTACCGTCAAGAATCGGTATCCATTGCCGAGGATCCACAATTTGTTCGACCAGCTAGGTGGTGCTTCGGTGTTCTCGAAGTTGGATCTGCATTCCGGGTAACATCAAGTCAGGGTGAAGTTAGAGGATGTTCCAAAGACGACTTTCCAAACGAGATATGGGCATTACGAGTTCTTGGTGATGCCTTTTGGAGTGACTAATGCACTGGTAGTGTTCATGAGTTTGATGAACCATGTGTTTTCACCGTTCTTGGATCAGTTTGTCATAGTTTTCATCGACGACATACTAGTGTACTCGCGGAACAGGGCAGATCATGCCGAGCATTTGAGGGTGGTTCTACAGACTTTGAGGGAGAACCAGCTATATGGGAAGCTCGATAAGTGTGAGTTCTGGTTGCTTTTCTTGGCCACATTATCTCCGGTGCTGGTGTTTCTGTGGATCCGTCAAAGATTTCTGCAGTCAAGGATTGGCCTATTCCGAAGTTTGTTTCTGAGGTGCGGAGTTTTCTTGGTTTGGCTGGTTACTATTGGAAGTTCGTTCAGGATTTCTCCAAGATTGCTGGACCCTTGACCAGTTTGACTAAGAAGGAGCAGAAGTTTGTTTGGGATGAAGCTTGTGATGAAGATTTCGCTGAGTTGAAGCATCAGTTGACGTCAGTGCCAGTGCTGATTTTACCCGACAGTTCGGGTGGTTTTGTGTTCTTTTGTGATGCTTCGAGGAGAGGTTTGGGAGCAATACTGATGCAGTGAGGCGGGGTTGTCGCTTATGCATTGAGGCAGTTGAGACCTCATGAGAAGAACTATCCTACACATGATCTGGAGCTTGTTGCTGTGATCTTTGCCTTGAAGTTGTGGATGCACCATTTGCTTGGGGATAGAGTTGAGATTTTCACAGATCACAAGAGCCTCAAGTATGTGTTCACTCAGAAGGAGCTGAACATGAGATAGAGAAGATGGGTGGAGTTGACGGCAGATTTTGACATCAATTTGTAGTATCACCCAGGCAGGATTAATTTGGTGCCAGATGCTTTGAGTCGAAGGCTTGCCGCTATGTTCCTCACTCAGTAGAAGGAGCTAGTGGAGGACATGAGGAGGCTAGAGTTGGATGTGTTGCTTCCCGAATCAGATCGGCAGCTTTTGTTGTTGCAGTTGCAATCGTCCTTGGTAGAGCAGATCAAGGCAGCTCAGGGGAGTGATCAGCAATTGCAAGAGTTTCAGAGTGAGGTAGAAGCTGGTTTGAGGTCTGATTTGGTTGTCCATGCTGATGGGTCGCTTCGGTTTGGCTCTAGGTTGTGTGTACCTAGAGGAGAAGTGAGGCAGAAGCTACTCGAGGAAGCTCATCGATACCCGTATTCTATTCATCCTGGTGGCACCAAGATGTACAGAGACTTGAAACAACATTTCTGGTGGCATGGTATGTAGCGGGATGTGGCTCGACGCCCAGTGCCTAATCTGTCAGCAGGTGAAGGCGAAGCATCAGAGGACCATAGGATTTTTGCATCCCCTTCCTATCCCTGAATGGAAGTGGGAGAATATCATGATGGACTTTGTGACAACTTTGCCGAGGAGTCCTAAAGGTCATAATGCTATCTGGGTGATAGTGGATCGGCTGATGAAGTGTGCTCACTTCTTCCTTTCCGTGTGGGTCAGTCCACAGAGAGTTTGACCGAGCAGTACGTTTAGGAGGTTGTTTGTCTGCATGGAGTTCCTGTCAGCATCGTATCGGATAGGGTTACGAGACTCAGGTCTCAGTTCTGGGAGAGTTTGCAGAGGAGCTTAGGTACTAAGTTGAGCTACAGTATAGTGTTCCATCCTCAGACGGATGGGCAGTCAGAAAGGACAATTCAGACCCTAGAAGACATGTTGAGATCTTGCGTTCTTTAGTTTGGAGGTTCGTGGGAGGATCATCTTCACTTGGCCGAGTTCTCTTATAATTGTAACGCCCCGAATCCCAAATACACTGAATTCGAGATGTTCTACAGGATCTTTTCACTTTCTTTAGTACAATTTTATAAGGAAATTCAAACATTTCACTTTACATCAGAGTTTACATCATACATTACACTTTTCATTTGCACAGCGGAAGTAAAAATTTACAACATTTACATAAATGTACAACAACATGGTAAAATCTTTATGCATCCATTCCTCTTTAACATGTAATTTATCCTGCATACAAACTGTGGGTACGTCAGTTTATTCAACCGACGATAATTATACATGGCCATCCTCTCTATGCCAGAAACAGTATAACGATTCTCATTTCTTAACAAATCACAAACTTGTTCACATTCAAAAATAAATTAAGGGGGAAAATCTTAATGATGTCGTGTTTGTGATTGTGCACTTAATCCTTAATGCAATTATTTAATTTACATGACACTAATGCACACTTGTTCGGATTCTATGCATCCCATACTACATAGGTCCGAGGGCAAGCCTCTTAATCGTTCTTCATTTTTGTAGGGTTCAATCCCTCGCCATGACTTAATCTACTACTGTAATTACGGTAAGTATCCTAGATGTTTTCTGAACTACGAACTCATGTCTAGGCACTCTGGAGGGAATCCCATCACTGACATGACTCATCATGCAGACATCCTGTGGTAATTCAGCTCTCACCATAGACATGACACCACCCGTAGTCTTCAAACATCCTACGAGCGTCGCCACTGGGACGGTACTCTGGAGTAGTATCCTCACCCAGACTCATCATGGGAATTCCTCGGATACGCTCTCGCCGCTACCCAATAGCCCTCATACTCAATGTTTTTCTCTTACTTTCATCACATCTCCACTATGTACTAGTCCTTATTTTAATAGAATCATGAATAAAAATCAAAGTTCTGGAGTTAGCCTCTCCACTCAACCTGACTTATTCATTCATTTCAATACATGACCAACCTTGGTCTTTAAATTCTCATTTTTCATTTCATTTCCATTGCCGGAGGAGACTTAGCTACTCTTTTATTCAATTTCCAATTCACAACTTCCAATTTGAGCAATTCCAACTCATAATTCATTTTCATTGCCTCAGCATATCATGTTCTTAATTTTCATATTCATGTAATTCTTCATTCAAAGTATGACTCAATTCATGTGAATTTCTCAATTCAAACTATGATTCATTTCATATAAATTCATACAGCAATAGAAAGAGTTCATCAACATCAATCATAAAGTTCACAGTTCTTAGCAGTAATGAAAATGAAATCTCTGACATATCAAAATCTACTCTGTACAGTCGTCTTGGAAAAAGGGCCAGTCGACTTGTACAGTCAATACGAGTTCTTCATAAACACTCGGGAGAGTCGACTGCTGCACATGGCCAGTCAGCTGTCCCGCAACTTTTCATGTTCAAAATGTTATTCACGGGACAGTCGACTGTCAACAAATTAGTCGTCTATCCTGGTCTCAACAGTATATTTCCATGTTCAGCACAGTCGACTTGCTACTCGCATTAGTCGACTGAACAGATTCATATTTCAAATTAAAGGATTATTTTCCTTACAGTTCTTACACGCACTTGCATCATAATGTCAATTTACAGTATACATACGTTCATGTCTCATAAACACGAAATCTCTTAATTGTTCAGTAATATCGCAACATGGAATTTCAAGTCACTAATATTGTATTTTCTTCAAGGAAGTGTTTTAAACATGCATTTATACTTATTCATAACTTTCTTGCAGAGATGAAAATATTGATCTCAATCCATTATACTAGAATAACACAATAGAAAAATACTTCATTTCATGAAACTACTGGATTATTCATAGTTTAAGCAAGGCCTCGGTCGACTGTTCATAACACTAGTCGATTGCACAGATCATTCTTAGTTTTGTTAATCATCACTAGTTCTTTTTCTATAGGCTCATGGCTCCTCAGTCATGTATACCATGAAGAATATGAGTTTAGACTTACTATTTCATTTTAGTTATACACATTTATGACATGAAACTTCTACCAAAACATGTAATAGATGTCTCGTACCAGTCGACTTATCCAAACGGCAGTCGACTGTACCGACCCAAATCGTCATTGATTGCAGTGCTATTATTTCACTAATAGTCTCCCACAATTATCATCATAAACATACTCAAGCAATTCTAGTACGTTTGAATTTACTTCTCATAAGCATAGTAACAATCATCACAAATATGGCATATTTTCTACTTTAGAAGTCCTGAGAAACAGCCACCTTATTGACGGAGTAATCGTAGTCCAGAAAAGTTCCTTAATGCAACGCAGCACTCCTTGCTCCTTGCTCCTTGTTCCATACCGAAGCCTTCGGAAGATGATGCCCGGCCTCCACAGAAAGCACACACAACTCTCTCACAAAAATATCTCTCTTACAATAGGATTTTAGTGTAAAAGAAATAATGAATGAGAGGGGGTATTTATATACAAATTTGAGTAGATGGAGGGCTAGGATTTAGTAGATAGTTATGGGATCAAGGGCTAGGATGGACTAGGGAGTTGTGATAACCACCCACACTCCACATAACTACCCATGACTCACACCCACTTCTCTACTCAAATCCGGCCAAGAATAGTGCTTAATGCACGTGTATGTGAAATGCACGTGCATGCACAAATCGCCCCTACAAGAACTTGTACATAAAAAAAAGTAAGTCTTAAAAGATGCTACACATTACAAGTTGTAGAAAATAATAAAAGGGTTTAATTTCATGGGCTAAAATTAATTGGGCCAAGATAACAACAAGAAAAATAAGTAAAATAACATTTGGGCTTAGAAAAAAAAAATATAATATTCTTACATCATGCTAAAAATAATAGTCAACATACTACACATGCATACCATATATAAAAAAAAATAGTCTTTCATATATTTGAAAAATCAGGGTATTACATCACTCCCTCCTTAGAATAGTTCCGTCCCCGGAACTACAGTCAGGAGCGAGAAAAACAAAGATACAACACAACACAAGAACAAAAGAATACAAAGATACAATCAAGCAAAAAGCTCAGGATAGTCCTTCAACATCCTCTCCTCAGACTCCCAAGTAGCCTCTTCAACCAAGTGGTTTCTCCAGACTACCTTGACCATCGGTATCGTCTTATTCCTCAAGACTTTCTCCCTACGGTCAACAATCTCGACAGGAAACTCGATGTAATTCAGGTCTAACTGCAAACCTTCCGGCACTTCAGGCAAATGATGACTCGGATCTGGAATATAACCTCTCAGCATAGATACATGGAAGACATTGTGCACCTGAGACAACTCTTCCGGTAATTCAAGCTGGTAAGCAGTTTTCCCGATCCTTTTCAATATCTTATACGGGCCTATAAACCTCGGGGCTAACTTCCCGCCTTTGCCAAATCGAACCACACCTTTACTGGGTGATACCTTCAGAAAGACGAAGTCACCAACCTCAAACTCAAGGTCCCTTCTCCGGTTGTCTGCATAGCTTTTTTGCCTGCTCTGAGCTTCCACCAACCTTTTCCTGATCAGAACAATCTTCTCAGAAGTTTGCTGCACAAGCTCAGGACCAAACAACTGACGCTCCCCAACTTCATACCAACAAATAGGAGTCCTGCACTTTCTGCCATACAAAGCTTCGTACGGCGCCATCCCGATGCTAGCCTGAAAACTGTTGTTGTAGGCAAACTCTACCAAGGGTAAATGCCTTTCCCAACTGCCTCCAAAGTCTAGTATACAACACCGCAGCATATCCTCAAGAATACGGTTGACTCTCTCGGTCTGCCCATCGGTTTGCGGATGAAAAGCAGTGCTGAAATCTGTCTTGGTACCCAAAGCTGTCTGGAGACTCCTCCAGAAATGCGAACTAAACTGCGCATCTCGATCAGACAAAATAGTTGAGGGAACACCATGAAGTCGGACAATCTCGCCAACATACATCTCGGCTAACTTGTCCATCGAAGCAGTGAGTTTCATCACCAAAAAGTGAGCGGACTTGGTCAGTCGATCGACTATAACCCAAATCGCATCATTGCCTTTAGGACTCTTAGGCAATCCCGTAATGAAATCCATACTGATGTTATCCCACTTCCATTCCGGAATAGGTAACGGCTGTAATAGACCTCCGGGTCTCTGATTTTCGACTTTGACTTGCTGACAAACCTCACACTTCGCAACAAATTCAGCCACATTCCGCTTCAAACCTGACCACCAGAAATGCTGTTTGATGTCTTTGTACATCTTAGTACTCCCAGGATGTACCGACAAGAGAGTAGCATGCACCTCCTGAAGAATACTCTCTTTCAGGTCCGCCTGATTTGGAACACATAGCCTATCTCCGAACCACAGCACTCCATCCCTGATTTGAAATCCGGGCAACCTGCCAGCACTAACCTGCTCCTTCATCTCCAATATATCAGCATCAACCTCCTGACTTGCAATGATCCTTGCATTCAATGTAGGCTGAAGCCTCAACTGAGCCAAAGATGCTCCCAATCCTTGCAAGACAACCTCAATACCTGCTCGGTCCAACTCTTCAATCAGATGTTTCTGAGTCGTAATCAAACTGGCCAAACTGCTCTTGCGACTAAGTGCATCAGCAACAACATTAGCCTTCCCAGGATGATACTTGATCTCAGGTCGCATGTCCTCGAGCACTTTCAACCATCTTCGCTGCCTCAGATTCAGATCCCTCTGCTGATATATATACTTCAAGCTCTTGTGGTCCGTGTACATATTCAACTTCTCACCGTACACGTAGTGTCTCCATTGCTTCAAAGCAAAGATAATCGCAGCCAACTCCAGATCATGAGTCGGGTAATTTTTCTTATGCGGTCGTAGTTGCCTAGACCCATAAGCGATTACTCTTCCTTCTTGCATTAAGACACAACCAAGCCCCCGATGTGAAGCATCGCTATAAACATCATACTCAACACCAGCTCTAGGCAAAGCCAAAATCGGTGCAGTAGTCAGCTTCTCTTTCAACTCCTGAAAGCTCGCCTCACATTGCTCAGTCCACTTGAAGCTCACATTCTTCTTGGTCAGTCCAGTAAGCGGCATGGCTATCTGAGCATAACCTTGAATGAATCTCCTGTAGTATCCAGTCATCCCAAGAAAACTTCTGACTTCCTTCACTGTAGTAGGCCTAGCCCAATCTCTCACTGCCTCTATCTTCTGAGGGTCAGTTGCCACTCCCTCCTTAGAAAGGATGTGACCTAGGAATGCCACTTCAGATTTCCAGAAATCACACTTGGATAACTTGGCATACAACTTCTACTCTTCCAACTTCTGCAAAACTGCTGCCAGATGCTCGGTGTGCTCCTCCTCTGACTTGGAGTACACGAGAATATCGTTGATAAATACCACGATGAAAGAATCAATAAACGGCCTCAGATCTCTGTTCATCAAGTCCATAAAGATTGCGGGTGCATTCGTCACTCCGAATGGCATAACTAAGAATTCATAATGCCCATGCCGAGTTCTAAATGCAGTTTTGTGCACATTTTCAGCTTTCACCCGCACTTGGTGGTATCCTGATCGAAGGTCTATTTTGGAGAATACAGCTGCTCCTTGTAGACGATCGAACAAGTCATCAATTTGAGGAATCGAATACTTATTCTGAACAATGACCTTATTCAGCTCTCGGTAATCGATACACATTCTCATCGATCCATCCTTCTTCTTTACCAAAAGCACTGGTGCTCCCCAAGGTGACGCACTAGGTTGAATGAAGCCTTTCTCCAATAGTTCCTCAATCTGCTGTTTCACCTCATCCTGTTCCACTGGAGCCATCCTATACGGTGCCTTAGAAATTGGTGCACTTCCCGATTGAACAGTGATGCTGAACTCTACATCACGATGCGGAGGTAACCCAAGAAAATCTTCCAAGAACACTGTCGGATAGTCCCGAACCACAGGAATCCCTTGCAATTCCACAGGAGTCTCTTCCTTGCGGATAGTTGCCACCAGCTTAGAACACTTCTGCTTCCCTTGGAAATTGACTTCAGGTCCTCCTGGAGCCTTCACTGTCACCGTCTTGGTCTTGCACTCGATGCTTGCACTGTACACCGACATCCAATCAATGCCAATGATAACATCGACTCCCAAGATAGTCAGCTCGATCAGATCAATGCCAAAGATTCGATCTCCAATCACAATCTCGCAATCAGCGTAATACCGATCAGTGGTCAAAGTTTCCCCTGACGGAGTAGCTACTGCTAAGATCTTGCCCGGAAAAATCTTTGGTTCCACTCCCAACATTTTAGCAAATCTAGGAGACACAAATGTATGAGAGGATCCAGTATCGAACAATACAACAACTTTCATTCCATTAAGATAAAGTTCGCCTGTTACATAATACACACCATTACATAACAGTTTCACAATATGAACGGGAAGAAGAAATGACAAAAAACCACTAAACATCAGCCCTCGTACCAGAGATGACCTGATCTGCCTCCTCAGCATCAGCTTCCGTCAGGGCAAATACTCGCCCTGGCTGGTACGACCTCTTCCCAGTCTGCTGCATTGGCACATTGTGATTGCCAGCCCGTGGTTTGAGACATTGAGATTTGTAATGTCCCGTCTCACCACAGTTGTAGCAAGTGACTGCAGAAGGTCTCACCACATTGTTCTCGGGCCCTCCAGCTACACTGATAGCGTTCGCCCCTGTCGGTTTGAACCTCTGTGCAGATGGTTGTCCCTTGAAACTCCCAGAATTGGCGGGCCTCTTCCCGGACTGCCAGTTGTTCCTCTGGTTCTGAGCAACATGGAACTGCTCCATATCCATCTCTGTCGCTGCCGCCCTCTTGACCAGCTTGTCAAATTGCCTGATACCAAGAGGTATCACCCGGGATCTCAAGCTCGGCCTCCGACCATGCTCGAACTTACGAGCCTTCTTCGCTTCATCCATCACCAGTTCAGGCGCATACCTAGAGAGCTGAGTGAACTTAGTCTCGTACTCTCTCACTGACATGCTGCCTTACTGCAGTGACAGAAACTCGATAGCCTTCTTCTCCTGAACATTGGAGGGGAAATAATGACTGCAGAATTCTTCCAGAAATTCTTCCCAGCCAAGCACTATACCTCCCATGGTCCTCCTCATCGACTGCCACCAAACAGCCGCGTCCTTCTCCAGTTGCAAAGTCGCCAATTTGACCTTGCTGCCCTCCGGTGTCTCCAACACCTCAAAGATTGTCTCCACTTGCTGAATCCAGTTGTCAGCCGCATCTGGGTCTAACTTTCCCTCGAATACAGGTGGTTTCATTCTCTTGAATGATTCCACCAGCTTAATCGCCTGGGCACTGGATTCACTGGCCCCCTTCCTTGGTTCATAGCCACTGCATTCAGCGTTTGGTAGACTCTTGCAAGTTCGGTCTCCAGCTCCAAACCTTCCCCATTTCTAGCTCCTTTTCTCGACATATTCTGATGCAAAACATCCATTAAATTCGAAGTATAAGACAAGAACTTGCATTTCATTGAATTCCAAACTTTATACATTCGAATTGAAAACATTTCTTAACATCAGAATAAAAGAAATAGCAGCTACAACAATCTAACTCCTACGGTTCCTCTTCGCTTCTCGAAGTTCTCCGTAGTTCATCAACTTCATCCTTCAGCACATCTGTCAGGTTCTTTCTCTTCTCGAGTTCCCATACCCGGTGACTGAGAACAGAAAAATTGTCCTTTTGCTTCGCCAGTTGAGCTTCCAATACTCCAACTCTCTTTCGCAGGGTTTCCACCTGCCTCTGAAAAGAAGCCACAGTGCTACTCAGGACTGGTCCCTCTTCTTCATCAGAAGAAGAATCGTCAGATGAGTCTGGAGGTGGGGTAATCTCTCGAGATTCAGGCCACTTCTCCTTATCAGAATCTGCTTGCCCAGGGTGATACTCGTCCTCAGAATCAGCCTGTCCGGAATGGTACTCTTCCTCAATGATATGCCAGTCGTCGTCTCCAGCAGGGTCGAAGTGATCAGCCATCGTAGAATAGAGAGGAAGAAGCATAAGTCATAGAGCAACACAAATGTAAGTCACTTACATTTAAATCTCTAAACTCAAATACACGCTCTAATGTCCACTTCTAGGGTGTCATTCCCTATAAATTTGTACCAAATAGGGAAAGTGTAGAAAGCGTAGAAAGCGTGGCTCTGATACCACTCTGTAACGCCCCGAATCCCAAATACACTGAATTCGATGTTCTACAGGATCTTTTCACTTTCTTTAGTACAATTTTACAAGGAAATTCAAACATTTTACTTTACATCAGAGTTTACATCATACATTACACTTTTCATTTGCACAGCGGAAGTAAAAATTTACAACATTTACATAAATGTACAACAACATGGTAAAATCTTTATGCATCCATTCCTCTTTAACATGTAATTTATCCTGCATACAAACTGTGGGTACGTCAGTTTATTCAACCGATGATAATTATACATGGCCATCCTCTCTATGCCAGAAATAGTATAACGATTCTCATTTCTTAACAAATCACAAACTTGTTCACATTCAAAAATAAAGTAAGGGGGAAAATCTTAATGATGTCGTGTTTGTGATTGTGCACTTAATCCTTAATGCAATTATTTAATTTACATGACACTAATGCACACTTGTTCGGATTCTATGCATCCCATACTACATAGGTCCGAGGGCAAGCCTCTTAATCGTTCTTCATTTTTGTAGGGTTCAATCCCTCGCCATGACTTAATCTACTACTGTAATTACGGTAAGTATCCTAGATGTTTTCTGAACTACGAACTCATGTCTAGGCACTCTGGAGGGAATCCCATCGCTGACATGACTCATCATGCAGACATCCTGTGGTAATTCAGCTCTCACCATAGACATGACACCACCCGTAGTCTTCAAACATCCTACGAGCATCGCCACTGGGACGGTACTCTGGAGTAGTATCCTCACCCAGACTTATCATGGGAATTCCTGGGATACACTCTCGCTGCTACCCAATAACCCTCATACTCAATGTTTTTCTCTTACTTTCATCACATCTCCACTATGTACTAGTCCTTATTTTAATAGAATCATGAATAAAAATCAAAGTTCTGGAGTTAGCCTCTCCACTCAACCGGACTTATTCATTCATTTCAATACATGACCAACCTTGATCTTTAAATTCTCATTTTTCATTTCATTTCCATTGCCGGGGGAGACTTAGCTACTCCTTTGTTCAATTTCCAATTCACAACTTTCAATTTGAGCAATTCCAACTCATAATTCATTTTCATTGCCTCAGCATATCATGTTCTTAATTTTCATATTCATGTAATTCTTCATTCAAAGTATGACTCAATTTATGTGAATTTCTCAATTCAAACTATGATTCATTTCATATAAATTCATACAGCAATAGAAAGAGTTCATCAACATCAATCAAAAAGTTCACAGTTCTTAGCAGTAATGAAAATGAAATCTCTGGCATATCAAAATCTACTCTGTACAGTCGTCTTGGAAAAAGAACCAGTCGACTTGTACAGTCAATACGAGTTCTTCATAAACACTCGGGAGAGTCGACTGCTGCACATGGCCAGTCGGCTGTTCCGTAACTTTTCATGTTCAAAATGTTATTCACGGGACAGTCGACTGTCAACAAATCAGTCGTCTGTCCTGGTCTCAACAGTATATTTCCATGTTCAGCTCAGTCGACTTGCTACTCGCATTAGTCGACTGAACAGATTCATATTTCAAATTAAATGATTATCTTCCTTACAGTTCTTACATGCACTTGCATCATAATGTCAATTTACAGTATACATACGTTCATGTCTCATAAACATGAAATCTCTTAATTGTTCAGTAATATCGCAACATGGAATTTCAAGTCACTAATATTGTCTTTTCTTCAAGGAAGTGTTTTAAACATGCATTTATACTTATTCATAACTTTCTTGCAGAGATGAAAATATTGATCTCAATCCATTACACTAGAATAACACAATAGAAAAAATACTTCATTTCATGAAACTACTGGATTATTCATAGTTTAAGTAAGGCCTCGGTCGACTGTTCATAACACCAGTCGACTGCACAGATCATTCTTAGTTTTGTTAATCATCACTAGTTCTTTTTCTACAGGCTCATGGCTCCTCAGTCATGTATACCATGAAGAATATGAGTTTAGCCTTACTATTTCATTTTAGTTATACACATTTATGACATGAAACTTCTACCAAAACATGTAATAGATGTCTCGTACCAGTCGACTTATCCAAACGGCAGTCGACTGTACCGACCCAAATCGTCATTGATTGTAGTGCTATTATTTCACTAATAGTCTTCCACAATTATCATCATAAACATACTCAAGCAATTCTAGTACGTTTGAATTTACTTCTCATAAGTATAGTAACAATCATCACAAATATGGCATATTTTCTACTTTAGAAGTCCTGAGAAACACCCACCTTATTAACGGAGTAATCGTAGTCCAGAAAAGCTCCTTAATGCAATGCAGCACTCCTTGCTCCTTGCTCCTTGTTCCACACCGAAGCCTTCGGAAGATGATGCCCGGCCTCCACAGAAAGCACACACAACTCTCTCACAAAAATATCTCTCTTACAATAGGATTTTAGTGTAAAAGAAATAATGAATGAGAGGGGGTATTTATATACAAATTTGAGTAGATGGAGGGCTAGGATTTAGTAGATAGTTATGAGATCAAGGGCTAGGATGGACTAGGGAGTTGTGATAACCACCCACACTCCACATAACTACCCATGACTCACACCCACTTCTCTACTCAAATCCGGCCAAGAATAGTGCTCAATGCACGTGTATGTGAAATGCACGTGCATGCACAAATCGCCCCTACAAGAACTTGTACATAAAAAAAAAATAAGTCTTAAAAGATGCTACACATTACAAGTTGTAGAAAATAATAAAAGGGTTTAATTTCATGGGCTAAAATTAATTGGGCCAAGATAACAACAAGAAAAATAAGTAAACTAACATTTGGGCTTAGAAAAAAAATAATATAATATTCTTACATCATGCTAAAAATAATAGTCAACATACTACACATGCATACCATATGTAAAAAATAAATAGTCTTTCATATATTTGAAAAATCAGGGTATTACAATAATAACAGTTATCAGGAGAGTCTCAAGGCTGCTCCATTCGAAGCTTTGTATGGGCACATGTGTAGATCGCCAGTCTGTTGGGATGATATCGGCGAGAGGAAGCTTTTAGGCCCTGAGTTGATCACGAAGACAGTTGATGCCGTGGCTCAGATCCGTAATCATTTGCAGGCCGCTCAGGATCGGCAGAAGAGGTGGGCTAATTATCGTTGGAGACCTCTAGACTTTGAGGTAGGCGAGCATGTGTTCCTGAAGGTATCACCTTGGAAAGGTGTTATCCGTTTCGGCGGTGGAGGCAAGTTGAGTCCTCGATTCATCGGTCCTTTCGATATTGTAGAATGTGTGGGCAAGGTAGCTTACAGGCTCGCATTACCACCAGCTTTAGCAGGTGTCCATGATGTATTCCATGTTTCTCAGCTCAAGAAATACATCAGAGATGACAGTCAAGTGGTTGACTACTCAGACTTGTCGGTGAGGCCGGATTTGTCCTGTGAAATTCGATCTGTCTCTATCTTAGACCGTCGAGAGAAGGTGTTAAAGAATAGAGTCAGCAAGTTGGTCCGAGTTTCTTGGGAACCTCGCTCGCCAGGGGAGTCTACTTGGGAGTTAGAGGAAGAGATTCAGGAGAGGTTTCCTCATTTGTTTGAGTAATGGTTGTTGTTTTGTTTTTCTTTGTTTGCTTCGGGGTTGGCCTTATGCACCTCTTGTACGAATTTCGAGGATGAAATTCTTCATGTAAGGTGGGTAGGATTTGTAAGCCCTATTTTCAAATTTTATTGTATTTTGTATTCTTTTGATTATTGTATTTGAATTCATTTGTTATGGAGTGATTTGCCTTTTCTTAGATTCTTCTGTTCTCTCTTGATCAATCTGTGCCCTTTGATTGGATTATGTTCTTTTGTGAATTTTGCACTTTTCTATTTTGAATTTGATTTGTTCTCCTTTGTGTTTGTCTCTTTTTGGAGCCAAAACTAATACCCAGAATCCACATTGTATCAACCCAAAACCCAAATTTCTTGATCCCTATAAATACCCTATTAATTAAACCCTAATTAATACCCTCTCTCTTTCTGCCGCTTTCTCTCTCCCCGTACCCTCTCCCTCTCTTTGTTTTTCACTGAACCCAAAACCCACCGCTCTCAACCCCGACCCCCGTTGCATTTTCGATCATCCTTCACCACTGTCATCACCACCATCACCGTCTCCATCCCCACTTCATCTTCATCACCATCGCTCGTTCCCCCATTCTCGCCATCCCCATCACCGTAACCCTTTGCCGAGTTTACCTTTGTCGTAAACTCCCTCGCCATCGCCCTATTCCTTTTCCGTGCACCCTTATCACCTTCGTCATCTCTCACCGCGCCTGTGCATTCCCCTAGTGTCGCCGTTCGACTCCCGAAGTCCCTAGCACCGTCGTCTATATTTTCAACTGCGAAAACAGAGCTCCTTCTTTGCCGGAGTTGTCGTCACCACCGTTGCTTCTCGACCGTGGTGTCGTCGCCTTCGTCGTGGTCACGTCGTTGAGCTGTTAGCTGTGCAATCGCCACCATCTCTCTCCCCCTCCTCACCGAAGGTTGAAGACGATCCACGATTGGGTGGATCTGCTATTTCGTGTTCGGCCGCATCAGATCCAGAGTCGCTGTCCATTGTTCGGTTGGATTCGGTGTGAGGTCGGGATCCTATTGGTTGGTTCTCGCTGTCCCGTGTTCTGCCACATCGATCCCACCTTGCTGTCCCCTATTTTGGGTCAAATCGGTGTGAGGCAGAGGTTCTATTGCCTGGATTCGGTGTTCCGTGTTCTGTGTGCGCCATATCCGAGTTCAGTGTTCTGTGTTCTGTCCCGATCTGGTGTGAGGAATTGCTCTAGGATCTTGCTGTTGCTGTTGATTCTTCGCCATATTTTTGGGAGATTTCGCCCGGGATTCTGATCCCGTTATTCTATTTTAATTATATCTGCAATAATAGGCAAGTCTCTTCTTGAACCCTTTTTATTGTTTGTATTCAAGATTAATTGATCTCATGCAAGTAGATCCGTCCATTTTGTTATCAAAAATCTGTTTTGACAATTCCTTTGAGATTATCAAGAGTTTACATGAGCTAACCCGACATACTCTTAACTTCATGCCATCTCTTTGATCTTTAACCGAGTCCCCAAGGTTTCATACATGTGCACAATTAAAATAACTAGATTTATACTTAGAACTGCTTGATGAAATGGACATGAATGTACTGATTCGGTTTTTAATTGATGAATTGACACCATGACTGTAATAAATATACCTTGAACCTTAGAAATTGCATGTAGACACCTAGTATTCATTTGATTATAAATTATCATACTTTATATGATCATATGATTTATTTATTTGTCTATTCATGTTAAGACAATTGCTGGACTGCTGTATGTTTCATTTTGAAATAGATTTTTGACCATGATAATGACATAGTTTGAAAGAACTTACAGAACCTAAAATGCAGCCCTTGATGTCTTGATAATTTTTCTCTGGTCTGGATTTAAATTCCAATATGTCATCTGTTAGTTATCATCACTTTGCTGCAACTGTGTTAGTAATTTCAGACCCATAATTTCATGCGTTCTCTGCTGTTCTATATTTTATTTGACCCTGTTAATATTCTAAGAAAAATCTGAAATAATTTAGGCTGGACCTAGAGATGTATAGGTATCACCCAGAATTTTTATATATTTTAATAAGGAGTTCTCTGACCTGAAACAATTAGTAGAACACAACCTACTGCATGCTGTCTGAACTTAAAATCTGATTAGAATAGAGTTTTCACCCTAGTTCCTATACCTTTTATACATCTTAATTATACTCGCTGGAACCGTGTGGAAGTCTATTTTCCAGATCTTCCGGCGGATTCAATTTTGCTAATTTGTAGTGCCCGCAATCCATGATTTGGTACAGCAAGGTCATGCTATCCTGATTTTGTGAAATGTGTTTATATGATGTGTTTGCCCCATGATTTGTCTATAACTCTTAGAATTAGTCACATATAGTAATGAACAACATTGACACCCTCTTGCATGATCACATAGGGTGAAAATAAAATAATAACAAGCCGGGGTTATATGGGATGACGTGGTAGTGAACAATCGGAGACTGTACTCGGTCAGGCCCTACTGTACTGACTGTACTGTATGGCCATAAACACTACTCGAGAAATACTGATACTGAACATTGAACAGTGATTTCTCGGCCGATTACATGAACTGTGAATTCTCCATCAGTCTAAAGCGTTCACCGTGTGTTGCGTGGAACCTGTGGAATGGAACGCAGTAGTACGTGTACTAGATAGATTAATAAAATACTTAATAACTTGCATTTCTTGCTTGATCCTAATATCACTCATTACATGCATGATTTACTGTAGACCTTTGATTATATTGCCTGCTCTTTGCTTTGTTTCTTGTCTTTGACCATGTCCTTATTCTTTGATATCCATGTTTTCTTTATCCTTTGTTTTCTCTGCTTGCCGCCCACGACTTGCCCTAAGGGCACTATTTTATTTCTTTTCAGACTAGGAATTTGCGGGTGCTGAAGGATCTATTCCTGAAGGAATTGGTGAGCAACGTTTCTAGAGATGGATCCAGTCTCCGCTTTTACTTATTGTTATTCATTTCTTGAATATTGTTATAACTTGTACTTTGTTTTAGGCTCGATGACCCGTAGTTTTTGTTTTGATCACGGATGTTAGATATTTATACTGTTGGTTTATTTCATTATTATTGAAATTCATCTTGTTTCATGTGATTATATTTTCCTGTGTGGTTGTATCTTTGTTGTTCTTATTGCTGAGTTAGACTGGTACAGCTTATGGATGATGTATAATCATTTGCTAGGCCTTTGTTACGTGCTCATATTCCCGTGTTTTGGGAAGCAGGGTGTGACATGAAGAGCATCGATGAGCTCGAGGATAGAGCCGTTTGTGAGGTGAGTTTGAGAAGCAACTCTAGGGGTGAGTTGAGCTCCGAACTCGTTTGGAAGAAGACCGCTCAGGAGGTGAGCAGGATTAAGGGCATCACCAGCCTCTAGGTGAGAGTCGTTCGGAAGGAGAGTTTGAGGAGCAACTCTAGGTGTGAGTTGAGATCCGAACTTGTTTGGTAGAAGACCGCTCAGGATGCAAGTGGGAAGAAGAGCATCACCAAGCTTTAGGAGAGAGCCGTTTAGGAGGCGAGTTTGTGGGGCAACTCTAAGGGTGAGTTGAGCTCCGAACTCGTTTGAAAGAAGGCCACTCGATAGGCGAGCAGAACAAAGAGCATCACCGGGCTCTGGGAGAGATCCGTTCGGGAGGTGAGTTTGAGAAGCAACTCTAGGGGTGAGTTGAGCTCCAAACTCGTTTGGAAGAAGGCCACTCGGAAGGCGAGCAGAACAAAGAGAATCACCAGGTTCTAAGAGAGAGCTGTTCGGGAAACAAATTTAAGGAGCAACTCTAGGGGTGAGTTGAGCTCCGAACTTGGTTGGAAGAAGGCCGCTCGGGAGGCGAGCAGAACGAAGAGCATCACCAGGATCTAGGAAAGAGCTATTCAAGCGGCAAGTTTAAGAAGCTACTCTAGGGGTGAGCTGAGTTCCGAACTTGTTTCGAAGAAGGCCGCTTGAGAGGCGAGCAGAACGAAGTACATCATCAGCCTCTAGGAGAGAGTCGTTCAATAGGCAAATTTGAGGAGCAACTCTAGGGGTGAGTTGAACTACGAACTCATTTGGAAGAAGGTCGTTCGGGAGGTGAGTAGAACGAAGAGCATCATCCGGCTCTTGGAGAGAGTTGTTCGAGAGATGAGTTTGAGAAGCAACTCTAGAAGCGAGTTGAACTCTGAACTCATTTGGAAGAAGGCTGCTCGGGAGGTAAGCGGAATGAAGAGCATCACCAGGCTCTAGGAGGGAGCCGTTAAGGAGATAAATTTGAGGAGCAACTCTAGGGGTGAGTTGAGCTCCAAACTCATTTGGAAGAAGGCCGCTCGGGAGGTGAGTGGAACGAAGAGCATCACCAGGATCTAGGAACGAGCCGTTCGAGAGGCGAGTTTGAGAAGCAACTCTAGGGGAGAGTTGAGCTTCAAACTCGTTTCGAAGAAGGCCACTTGGGAGGCGAGCGGAACGAAGTGCATCTCCAGGATCTAGGAGAGAGCCATTCGAGAGGCGAGTTTGAGAAGCAACTCTAGGGGCGAGTTGAGTTATGCTCTTGCTGCTTAAGCCCAACAAATTTGTAGAAGCAACCTGAGGGGGGTATTTGACTCCAAACTTGCTACTCGAACCCTGCAAGCTTGGGGAGTCAATCTTAAGGTGAAAATTGGCATACAAACATGCTGTTTGAACCTAGCAAGCTTGTCGAGGCAACTCAAGAAATGAGTTGGATGCCATATCAGATGCTTGAAGGTGAACTGGTTGCAGGAGAAGCTCTTTGGATGAGCTGGGCTCCAACACCATCGCATGGAGTAAAGGATTTGCTGGTGTGGCTCAGAAGAGGAGCTGAGCACGGAGCTCATTGATGAGGGCTGTCGAGCCGAGGGAGTAGCTCTAGGGGCGAGCTAGGCCCTAGATTCAGTATGTTTGAGTCAAAATTTTGAGATAGCCCTAGGAAGGAGCTGGACTTCAAACTTTCTTCTTACAAAATTTAACCAGTAGTGGGAGTAGTTTGAATGGTTGTTTCGATCTCCGAAACTGCATACTTACAAGCGGTGAGGGCAATTTTGAACCATGATTGTGAACTTCGAACCAGTTGTTTCGGAGTTATCAATGAATTGTAAGAGCAACTCCGAATGGTGAGCCACTCCGCACTTGCTTGTTTGCAAGTGACTGAAGCGGCGTCAAACCAAGTGTTGGACTCCAAACTTGTTGTTTGAAAGTTTCAACGAGTTGTAGGAGCAATTCGGAATGGCGAGCCGCTTCGCACTTACTTGTTTGTAAGCTACTAAAGCGGCGTCAAACGATGTGTTGGACTTCAAACTTGTTTTTTCAAAGTTTCAAGGAGTTGTAGGAGCAATTGTAAATGGTGAGCCACTTTGCACTTGCTTGTTTGCAAGCGACTAAAGCGGCATCGAACAAAGTGTTGGACTCCAAACTTATCATTTAAAAGTTTCAACGTGTTGTAAGAGCAATTCTGAATGGTGAACAGCTTCGCACTTGCTTGTTTGCAAGTGGCTAAAGCAGCATTGAACCAAGTCTGGACTCCGAACTTATTATTTCAGAGAGGTAATGAGTTTGCGAAGAGTCACCTCGATGGTGAATCGAACTTGAAACTTTACTCACATATGAGCTTGTTTAGAGTGAGTTTCAGCCACAATTATGGACTCCGAAAAATTTGAATCCGGGGGTAACGTGTCGTGGGAGCATATTGAATGGCGAGTCTTGATCTTATGTGCAGATTGCTAGAGCGGCATGCAAGCCATGACTAGGGACTCCGACCATATTTTAAGTGTCAGCTTATTTTAGGAGCATGTTGCAAGGCGAGCTATACCTCTCTCCTACTTCGCAAGTAGGTAGTGAGATTTCGGCCCAAGAGTGTGGACTCTACACAAGCTGTCTCTCGTTTATCCATGTGAGAAGAGTGGTTAGACTCTTGACTTGGCATCAAGGGGTTTATTCTAGAATCCGATGAGTCTCCGGCAAAGTTAAGTAGGAGGATATGAGCACCGAACTCATTGTTTAAAGTGGATGAGTTGTTAGTATAGCTTGGAGGACGTTCTGAGCACCGAACTCATTACTTGAAGTGGATGAGTTGTTGGTGTAGCTCAGAGGAAGAGCTGAGCACTGAACTTATTGTTGAAGTGGATGAGTTGTTGGTGTAGCTCGGAGGAGCTGAGCACCGAACTTATTGCTTGAAGTGGATGAGTTGTTGGTGTAGCTTGGAAGAGGAGCTGAGCACAGAACTCATTGCTTGAAGTGGATGAGTTGTTGGTGTAACCCCTGTTTTCCCAAAAACGTATTTTCGTGTATTTTCGGTATTTAAAAATCTTCGCAAATTATTTTTACGGTTTTCAAATTCTTTTGTCAAGATGTATTCTTGACTCTTCTATTAAAATCTAATTTTTCAATCTATAACTTTATTGTAACTATTTTCTATGAATTTTACATTGTAATACAAATCTTATTTTTGATATTGTTACTTTGATCTCTATTATTAATACTACTACTGTTATTATTAGTACTATTATTATTTTTATCATTTTTCTTATTATTATTATTGTTACTATCTGTATTATTTGCTGGTGTTGTTATTTGCATTATTATTATTTTTATTGTTAAAATTACATTTTTATTATAAATCATATTTTCATTAGGTATTTTATTTTGCTTCTATTGGATATTTTTTTTAAAGCCCCAAACCCATTTAAAACCCACTTATACAATGAACCCATTATCACAACTATCCAATAACCCATTTATTAATTAATTCCCAACACATTTAGCCCTATACATTAAACCTACTCCCCAACCCATTAGCACCCAAACCCATCACCCCTACTGTGCTATTCACCCCAACCCTAAAACCCTCCTATATTTATACCCGACTATTCATCTTCTCCCCCTAAAACCCTTCAGTCGATGCCTATATCTTCATCCCTACCACCTCACAAACCCAGCTGTTCACCCTCCTAACCCATGCGTTGTTTCATCTTCTTCCCCATCACCTGTCCCCTCTTCGACCTCCCCTTCCTTGCTGCGACCAGCTGCATCACCCCTTGTGCTCCTCTCGGCCACTGCTGCAGCAGCATCTCGTCGCTGCGACTCCTGCGACCCCTAGCTGTGGCAGCCTGCAACTTTCCCTCTGCTGTCGCAGTATCTCCTATCTTCCATCTCTCCCTAACGTTGCGCCGCACCACGCAATGCAGTCCTGTCCTTCTGCTCATCTTCCCCGCGTTGCGTCTCCACCTCTACGCCGACATCAGCCCCCTGACCCCCTAGTCTCTGCTTTCCGTCGTGCAGCCAGCCGCTATTCTTCCTTGCTGCACTTCAACAGCCGGTGCACAGCCTGCTCCTTTTTCGCAGTTAGCAACTGCCACCAGCTGCTGCCTCGTGCGCCCCCTTGCCTCGCTGTCGTGCCGACCACCCTCGTGACCTCCTGTCGCAATCCTCCGGCCGCTTTCGTCCGTCGCTACCGAGCCGAGACCTCATTGCCATGGGGTGTGCTGTTTTGATCAACTTTGATTATGGGCCGTCAATCGCCGTGATCATCTTGATTATCATGATCATGTTCTCTTGGTTTTGATTCTGGCCGTCCGTTGGATCTTGATCATCATGCTTGATTAGATGTGGGCCGTCAATCTCCTCTTGATCATCCGATTAGATCCTAGCCGTCCGATCTCTTCTTGATCGTTACGATCATGATGATTATCAATTTCCTTTGATTGCAGTCGTTCGATCGTGTTCATGATCTCGATCGTCTTCATCTTGTTCATGATCGTGTGTTCATGATTGGTTCGTGATTCGTTCGTTGATTCGTTGTGTAAGTTGCCCGAGAATCCGTTCCCGTCATTCTTGGTGTTCGTTTCTTCGTCGGTTAAGGCAAGTAACTTGTACTCAATTCCTTTGTATGATACAAGTCATAAATACTGCTTGTAGTGTACTTGGGTTGTAGAGATAACTTGTGTGTGATGTATGATTGATGAGTTTGTCTCTGTAGTTCTATTTGACCATAGTTGACTCACGACACAAAATTGACATGAAACAACTTAGGTTTTGCCCGTTCTTGATCTGATCATGTATGTGGGATTTTTTGTGTGAGAATTTGGGTATTTGTCGAGATCCATGTGATAGAATTTCCTTGGATATGTTAATTACCCTATTTCATGTTGTTTGGACACTTTTTAGACTCAAATTCATGTTTAGTTATGTTTCGATTAAGTTTTGTGTGATTCATGTTGCTTTTGTTCCGAAAGAAAATTCTGGATTTTGCCAATAACCTTTCTTGATCAATAATTTAGACCTTATTAAGGTCAGTATCGTAATTTCAGTATAAAACATGATTTGTAGAGGATTTCGTATTCTTTCCAACCCCTCTAACCTTGCTCGATTTTGTTTTCGTATGTGTGAGATATGACTGTTTTACTATAGAGGTGTAGATCAATTCCAGATTTCGTTTCTTGATGATTTTGATGACTAAATTATTTTGATACTTGTGCTACACATATTATTTTGATCTGAAACTTTGTTCAGTATTTTATACTTATCTAGGGATTACCCAGAATTTTGGTGGATTTTATTGATGAGTATTATATTCTGTTTCATGCTTGTTTATGAAAGCAATACTTGCTGTATTTTGCTCGTTCTTCTGTAGAGAATCGTATTTTCACCCTATTTCCTTCTACTGTATGAAAAATATTTATGAAATATGGAAGTTAGATTATTTTGTCTATTTTCTTCTCCCTTTGGCAGATTTGGATTTCGTTTCACACTTTGCAAGATATTACAGTTTTCGTACAGCTGTATTGGGAATTCCAGATTTGCCAAACTATCATTTCTTGATGTTTTCTGATTTTTGATGACTGATCTAATTTTACTGAAAAATTATAGAACTTTATATTTTGATACTAGATAGATAGGGGAATACCCCATATTTTTCCTGGATTTATTTGAGGTATTTTGATGCTGTTTTCCTGACTGTGAATTAGATTTCATGATTTCTGGATGAACGCGTTTTCTGGATTCAAACCAGTTTTGAACTACGTTTTTGTGAATTACTATATGACTTATTTATACTCACTGGATTCGGTTGGGATTCTATTTTCTATATGTTTTGACGGATTCAGATTTGGATTTCTGTAGTAATAGAAATCACTATTTTAGTACTGTACTGTCATGGTGTCCTGAATATGAACATACACTGTTTTGCTCGTTTATGTGACTGTCTATCATCTATGCGTGCTTATTTGTTACCCTAGACCGGATACTGATTATACTAGGTTAGTTTGACACTATTTCATGCTTATACATGCCTATTTGAGAATAATAATAAATAACCAAGCCGGGGTTTTAATGGGAAAGATCTAGTAGTGGATAGTGCAGAAACGTGTACTCGAAAGGAGACTTATGTTTCCTGTATTACATGTTTACCGATCAAGTTACCGATCAAGTTTACCAATCAAGTTACCGATCAAGTTAATATTCTGTTACCGATCAAGTTACCGATCAAGTTTACCGACCAAGTTTACCGATCAAGTTTACCGATCAAGTTACCGATCAAGTTTACCGACAAAGTTATGTAATTCTGTGAATTCCCGAGTACACTGCCCTGTATGGTCCCCTATGAAATCTAAAGCGAAACTGTTTGTTTTAGCAACCATGTAGTAAAAGCTGGGATGCATGAAGTGCTACCTAGATAGTAATCACTACAAGACTTGATATATGACACTTGAACATAATACATGCTTACTTGATACTTGATCCTTGACACATGTTACCTGTACTTGATACTTGTTCGCTTGATACTTGATACTTGTTCCCTTGACACTTGCTACTTGTTACTTATTTACATGATACTTGTTCACTAGACACTTGATACATGCCACTTATACTTGTTCATCTTGCCATGCTAGTATTCTATTTTGTTATCATGTATATTTCATGTTATTAGTTAGTTTTCCCCATGTACTTGTATCCTGCATTACAAGCGGTCCGTAACTTGCAATTGACGGGTACCTTGTTTTCTCTTTTCCTCTGTCCTGCAATTTATTAAATTACATATTTTAGAGATCAGCTGCTAGATGGAATAGGCGAGATGAGATATTAGTTGCTAAAGCTCTTGCTACATTTATTTATTTTCCTATTATTCATGAATAATTGTATCTGCTACTTTGATATTTATTTTGTACTTGGGTGATGTGACCCAAGGATTATTACTTGTTCAGATCTGGTTTATTTGAGAATTATAAATTATTTCAAGTAAATTTGTTGGTATCTTGATTCGATTATACATGTTTGGTTGACTCTTTCGCTGCCGACTCTGATTATTCTTGTGAAATATTGCAAAGATTCTTGAACAGCTTATGGATGATGAAAATCATTCGCTGGGCTTAGTCACGTATCCGTATTCCGCATTCTCTTTTGGGAAGCGGAGCGTGATAGTTGGTGTAGCTCGGAGGAGGAGCTGAGCATCAGAATTATTTCTTGAAGTGGATGAGTTGGTGGTGTAGCTTGGAGGAGGAGCTGAGTACCAAACTCATTGCTTAGGGTGGATGAGTTGTTGGTGTAGCTCGGAGGAGGAGTTGAGCAACAAAATCATTGCTTAGAGTGGATGATTTGTTGGTGTAGCTCGGAGGAGGAGTTGAGTACCAAAATCATTACTTAGGGTGGATGAGTTGTTGGTGTAGCTCGGAGGAGGAGCTGAGCACCGAACTCATTGCTTGAATTGGAAGAGTAATACATGAATTTTTGAAAGAAAATGCTGAACTATATCTTAAGATGACAAACTACTCGAGTGCTTTGGTTGCACGCCTTTATTACAAATTCTAAATTACGTGGATGCTTCAATTGCTAGCCTTTATTACATGCTGTGACCATTATAGGTATTGGTCGTTATTACACGTTTGAACTAAGGGGACTTGGAGGAGAGCATTAAGCTCTTTCGCTGAACTTCATGAGGTGCTCAGCGTCCTGAGTTCTTTATATCTTCTTCCTACCAAGTGTACAAGTTGGTAAGAACTTGGACAAACAACTTTTGGAGACTTCGTATGGTCCTTGTTCTCACTGATATGTTTAACAATTGGATCTTCGAGTTGGGGGGGGGGGGAGTCTCTTACCCACACGCAAGCTCTTGGTCTCATCATGTTTAAAGCACGGGGTGTCTACGAGGTCGTCAACTGGCTCGGGGACATAATGGCTTTTCTCTGGAGGAGATTCCACAGCATCGAGGGGCAGGACCGAGCCCCTCATTGTAGCAGTGTAACATTCTTGGGCTGCTACTTGGCTTCTTTTAACTTTCCCTACCCTGGATGATGTTGGAAATTTTATCTTCATGTGGAAAGTTGAAGGTATAGTGTGGAGAGCTTCGAGGACGGCCAAGGATGGCATTGTAGGCGGCCTTCATATTAACGACCATAAAGTTCATGGCCTCGGTGTGGGTTGTTAGAACATTACCCGCTGTTACATCTAGTGCAACTATTCCATCTATCTGAACGGGGACTCCGGAGAGGCTATGTAGATTATATCCTGCAGGCCTGAGGTGGTCTCGAGAGAGCTTAAGCTTTTCGAATGCATCTAGGAAGAGTATGTTATGGAACTGCCATTGTTGACCAGGATTCGATGCACCTTGTGATTGGCCATTTGGAGATTAATTACAAGTGTCACTGTGAGGCATTCAGAAGCCATCTAGATATTTTTCTAAGAAGGTCACGAGAACTCTGATGCTTTGGGATGGAGAGAGGTTCTTTACCGAATTGACTTTCCAGATGAAGGCCTTTTGGGAGGAGTTTGATTCTCCCCCCATAGGTCCTCCCTTCTCTGAGTGAGGATCGACTCTATCCTTCCTGACGAACTTGGCCAATTGCCCTCGCTGAATGAGGGCTTCGATCTCCTCTTTAAGGGCCCGATAATCATCGTCATGGCCGTGGTCACTGTAAGAGTGGCACCACTTGTCTCTGTTCCTTTTCTTACCAGAGGTATTCATCTTTGAAGGAGGTTGGAGCAGTCCTTCATTTTCCACTTGCATAAGGCAAACCAAGCTGCTGGCATTGAGGGGGCTGAACTTTTCAAAGCGAGGAGGAGGGCGACTCTGGCCATTATTATCATTCTGGAGCTCCTTTGGAATGTCTTCATCCATACCCTTATGTTTGTTCCCGGATGGGGGTTCCTTCTGATCATGGGGATGCAGGGCCTCTTTAGCCCGGATGTACTTCTCACTCCTTAACAGGAGTTCCGAGAAGTCCCGAAGGGGCTTCTTAGCGAGGGATGCCTTTAGATCGGCATGGTTGATGTTGTGTATGAATGCTGCAGAGGCCACCAATTGGTCAAGAGAGGCAATAGAACGAGCTTCGGTGGTAAAGCGCCGAACATAGTCTCTTAGGCGTTCACCTTTCCTCTGACTACAGACTAGCAAAGATGTGCTTGTTTTCTCAGCTCGGCGGCTGCTGACGAAGTGGGTGAGGAAGAGCTCCTCGAACTGGTCAAACAAAAAGATGGAGGCTGGGGATAAATGGGAGTGCCATTCTCTCGTTGGGCCCTTCATCGTGGTCAGGAAGGTCTTGTAGTGGAGCACCTCCTGATGGATCATCATGAGATTTTAAAAACTCTCAATATGATAGGCCGGGTCAAACTTCCCGTTGTAGGATTCAAAATGGGGCAGCTTGAAGGTATCGGGGACCGGGGCTTCCATGATGGCCTTGGAGAAGGGGGGTGTGCTTGGGCAGAAATTCTTTGTCTGTTGACCTTCTTTAAGGTTGATTTTTCTAAGACGCCTCTCCATCTCTCGAAGGAACCGATGGATTGAGTCGTCCCTCTGGTCGGATCTAATCGACCCTCAAGATTCTCCTTCATGAGGGGTGGCATAGCGAGGGCTATGTGCATGTCAGTCGTGACTTGGAGCGATGTTAAGGGCTCGCAGGATGTCATCTTTGAAGTTTTGGAATTCCTCCTGGGTGACCGGTGCCCCTCCATCCTGGTGAACTCTTGGTGCTGATCGGCTCGTAGCTATATGGCTCCTTCACTAGAGGCAGGGAGGAGACCTTCTTTGCCCCCTTGGGGAGGAGGCTTCTAGATCTCGGCCTTCATGGAGAATAGCCCTTCGAGCTTCTCTGGTGTTCTGGGCAAGGGACCTCATCACGGGCGCGCCTCTCATTCAAGCGGGTTCGGAGGTCAACCCATTGTTAACAGTTGACGATGACTTGATGGAGGTCTCTTTACTGCTGAGGAACTTGTAAGGTCATTGAGTCGGTGGAAGAATTGTGGACTGAGACATGATCATGGAGAGGATGCTGTTCTTGACGGCTTCGACGGGAGCCCCCCGGCGCAGGCCCTCTGGACATGGGGAGAGCCTGTTGGGGAGGCGGTTGTTCAGGTTGATGTTGCTGAACTTGTTGGTTTTGCTGAGGAGGAACATCCTCAAGTGGAAGTGGAGGAGGAAGAGGGGTGGCTCTTCGGCTTGATGCCACCGCCTTTCCTTTTCCCTTTGGAGGCATGGCTGAAAACTACTTTTACCGGCGAGTATGGTTGGATTGCTTTTTCTGATTCCTATAGACGACACCAATCTGTTGCTGCTAATTTTGGTATGGGAGCAAATAAATGATTTGTAGATTCTTTTGGAACAAATAAAAGCTAACATTTTTACTACTCGTCGATGTTGACCGTTTTCAACGCTGCTGCTGACTTGCAAAAAGTTCGAAACACCGGGATTGATCCTGGTGATGAACCCCTTGACGCTCAAGTCAGTATTATGAAAGATTATGAAAGAACTTTTGTGTAGAAAAAAATATTGATTCTAATGGGGGTAGGGAGTATTTATAGTCGCCTTTGGGACAAGTTTTGAGATAATCATTTATCTCTATTTTTGGTGTTTTTGGATAAGAAATTGAGTATAAATTCCTTCATGATAAAAGATTTGATTTAAAGCATCTCTTAGGGATAATCATGAATACAAATCACTCTTTAAATTATCTGGATTTATTTATAATGGGCTATCACCTAACCCAGTAAGGCAGACCCATTTTTGGGTTATTGGCTTGGAAAAGACCCAGTTCCTATTTTCGGACCCGCTTGTAGTGGAAATTACTGTTTTACTCCTGAGAGCTTTGAGATTCGTGCCCGATTTGAAAGATCCAGATTTGGTTATATATCTAGCCATATCAACCACCCAATACTTCTTCACAAACAAAACCTATCTCCTTAACAGACAACTCTTCCTTCATTGAATGAAAGTGAGATGGAGATAGGAGTTGCTACCTCATTCTTCACTTGAAGGATCTTCTTTCTTGGGCATGCCGGAATGAACTTTGAATATGCATATATCGTCAGCACCATGAAACTCTTAAGACCCTTTCGAAGTTGAAGTCGCGGGAATCTTGATTTCCGTTCTCTTCCGATGAACCCTTAAAAATAGAGCTAGTTCTATGAGTTGAATCTACAAACTTGTAGTAATTCATTCCTAAGTTTAGCGGCAGTAGATCTGATGACGAACAATAAAATCTATAGATCAAACGAAGCACTCAATAATTTGTACCGATTTGTCTATGCCTAGTCCGGGGAGAAATAAGGAAAATATTATTCAACTAGAGAAGATACAAAATATTACACTCACATAAAAAACCTATCTATATCTCAAGTCTCACTAGAAGATAATCTGATGTTTACAAATTGAGAACTCTCTCAATTGCATGACATGCTCTCTCTCTTGCCTATCAAAGGAGGCCAATGCAATAATATATAAAGATCTAGAGAAACCCCATTTTGTAGTTATGAAACATAACCGTCTGATATATCTTGAAGAAATAAACATGGTAAGAGTCATTCGATCTAACTTGGAGAAGAAGTCTTTAAACAAATTTCTAAGACCCGAACCTGCACTTGCTGCCGCTGCATATTGTGGTCAACTTCCCCAATATGGCAGTCAACTGCATTGGTCCTCATCAAGTCAGAGAGCACGCAATCGGGTAGGCAGTCGTCTATTGTCTAGACTGCTATGCTGCTGCTTCTTCTGTCCATTGATGCTTCAACTTCTGCTCGTTGTATCATCTTCTTCTTCTCATCGACTCATAGGATGCAAGCAATCCCAATACATACAATACAAAACCCACTGAAGATAAGTTCAAGAAATTAAAGCAGAAGAATAAGGGTTTAAGGGATGATTGAAGCACCTTTGCTCTTCGGGGTTTTAGGTCTGATTGAATTAGGAGAAGGAGATCTAGTTGCCATGGAATTTCTGTAACACCCCTGCCCCGAGCTCGGACAATTTATACAATTTAGAAGACAAATTATTTACAGTATAGTACAACTGTCCACCATAGGCTGCCTCTCAAAAGGTGGTTAACCGAATTGGTGACTCTTGATCATATGCAATAGTATTTATTAATATAATATTCTTTGTAATCTCCCGATATGAGACAATTTCAATTCATCCTATTTCCTTTTCTCTTTGCGTGTAACAACTGATCGTGGGCCCCACCCTAATCCACGTCAACCACAGAGCAATAGCTTTCAGCTATTCACCATATCGGGTGGGCCCCCTGGCATCCGCCACATCATCGGAGTGATGTCATCACAAGGGCAGGAAACAACAGCACAACGTGCTGCTTGTTTCAAGCACCGTGGCCCCCCCCTCTATTATTCAATATCAAATTATTTACAAATCATGTCATCGACTTATTATATAGTATATATATATTATTAGGTGTTACACACACCTTCAGAAATCAGCATCCTCGCTGAGCACGGAGCATGCACAATCTAGTGCAGGATCTCCTTTCTAGCCGATGTGGAATGGCGTACCCTGATTCTGCTAGCTGTTCACTAACCTGATTATGCTAGTTGTACAGTCCCTTATCTGTTGTAACACCCCTGCCTCGAGCTCGGACAATTTATACAATTTAGATGACAAATTATCTACTGTACTACGTATGCCCGTGGGCACGTGCCTATGTTACGTATTCAGAACTGCATATAAATTTATTTGGAGTTATTTGGTTGTGTGAAATACATATAAATTTATGCATGCTAAGATCAGAAGTCATTCACTTTACCTCTTTAATAATTATTCGTTAAATTGTTGCAGTTTTTTAGTTATTTCATCTGTATTGCCCTTAAATTTCTTAATATTGACTTATCCAATTCTCCAAAAACCTAGCTATTTTTTAAGCAATGTGAGCACACCCATTAAAAATATGCACCATGACAGAAAAAAATTTCTGAGTGTAAACAAATACAACCACCTTTCTAATACAATTATCTTCTCTATACAACCCTCCTTTGAAATTTTATTGTTTCCTAATTGTTTTCTATCAATCACCTTTAAATTGTTTCCTATGACACGTCATCGTGAAGAATGATTAATTAATTAAGTTGTTTAGTAAAAATTTCCATAGTCTCCGCTAAAATTTTACAGGCAGTTAATATCAACTTTGACGTAATAGATTTCGTTTGATATTAGCCAAGATATAAAATAGTCTCCTCTAAAATAGTATCCTCTAAAATTTTCATATTAACCATGATACAAAATAAAACCAAGATTTCGTTTGAAAACGTAATATTTCTTTAGGAATTATAGTAAAAATTTCGACAGAATCTCCCCTTAAATATTTGTCCTTTTAGAGCAATTCCTTACGAAATTCTGCTTACAATTAAAAAATTAACATCACAGGCAGTCAATATGAATCCTCCCCAGGCCAATCCAAGCAACATTACACATGCATCGTATATATAGGGCTCTGGGGGGAAAATCTTCATATGACTAAAGAAACAAAATAAATACTAAGATATCGTTTGAAAACATTATAGATTTTAGAAAATTTAGTAAAAATTTTGACAGAGTCTCCCCTAAAATATTAGCCATTTTACAGCAATTCCTTACGGAATACTGTTAACAATTAAAAATGTAACATCACAGACAATAAATATCAATCCTCCCTATGCCAAACCAAGCAACATCACACAGGCATCATATATATAAGGCTCTGGGGGAAAAGATCATAATATAATGCAAGATACAAAATAAAAACCAAAATTTTGTTTGAAAACGTAATGAATTCTTAGAAAAACCTTTGAAAAACATTTCAAAAACCAAACACAGAACCCAATACTCCACAACTTTGCGGGTACGAGTATTAACTTAACCATAAGATATCATCATTATATACAGATACTTACATCAACTCCCAAAATGCTAAATATTACAACTATTATAACTATTACATCCTCCACCATAATATACACCAACCAACCAAATGACCAAAAAAAATACAGGGTTGTAGGAATACACAATGCTTCAAGTCTTCATAAATGGGACGAAACAGTGTGCCTAAAAAAACAGTAAGAGTTTTGAAACAAATAGTAAGAGTTTACAATAATCAATTAAAACAATGAGAGTTTTAAAACAGTAGTAAGAGTTTTGAAACCATTACCTTTGAAATAGGACAATGCCTTTTAACTCAATGGTTTGAACCCAACATGTTCTTTATCACCCAACTAAAAGTTAAACTGTTAATATGTACATAATGGTTCGGAGTGTAGACGACAATCTGGGGAAAAAAAGAAGTATTAAATTAGCGGCAATTAACGGCAAACATAGGGTGTAGTTGGAAACTGTAGAGTAATGGGTATAGGCATTTGAAGCCTACATCTATTGCAGTAGCAATTGCATTTCTAAGTTATTTTAATGCTTGTTAGTTGGTTTCAAGTTTAATATTTGTTATGTTTAATGTTTTGTTGTTGCATGAAATATACTAATTTTTCCACTTGCTAACCATGTTTTATTATAGGGAAACACTACTAACTGTTGTAGTTTGAATGTTTAAAGAACTGAAAATTTGTTGGAGCCCATTTTTTTGGATGCATTTCTAATTCTTTAACATGGTTATGTAATTTGTACAATTTGCAGAAAATTCTGGGGTGATTGTGAATCAAAAGGGAGAAATGAAAGGTAAAGTGATACACTTATTCTGTTTTAAGTGCATTATTGCAGAAACTTGCAAAAATACTATGTCACAACGTTCATCTTGTCAGTTGACAAATTTTTTTACTTTATTTATTAAGATAGGCATAGTCACTTGATTTGAGAAATTAAAATACCAACTAATCAATTCTTGATACATGTTACTCACCTAACCTTTTTTTATTAGGATACAGAATTACGAATTTAAGATCTTTAGAGCTATTTCGTTTTATTTGTTAGAAGTGGATATATACAGACTATAGCTTGCATCATATGATCTATTTTTTTCCCCTCCAAAATGATTGGTTTCGACTCCTTGTTAACTATGTTATGCGGAATCACTCGTCTCATTGCATCGTGAAATTGAATAGCCGTCAATCATAAATGAAAATGAAAGAAAGCCAATAAATAATTTGTAATTATTTCCAAATGCATATCTTATTTTTTTAGCTTATTCTGTTGAAATTAACATCGGAATGATTAATAATTGGTTACTTGCTTTTTCTTTGATTAGTCTCAGATCCATAAATTTAATGAGTTCTATTAGCTATGGTTGTAGGATCTGCTATTACTGGGCTCATTTGAAAAGAATGTGTTGACTTGTGGCCATGAATTGCTAGTGCTGCCAATGCCATTGTTTAACTGTTGCTGCTGTTTCATGAATTATGGCATTGTGTTCTTAATTTTGTGATATCTAGACTTTTGCAGTTTGTGTTAGGTTTGATTTTTCTTAATAGATATAGTTGTCTGGGTTGGAGTTTAAATTTTAGTGTTTATTGATAATGATAATATGTTATCTTTATAATCGGAAGTGCAGTTTTCTGATTACTAAATTTCAAATTGAACATGTGACATTGGAGCCAAATGTGTGGTACTCTGCATGAAATTCATTGAGACTACTTCAGATGAATCCCAGGTTTTCAAAAGTTTAATGAATGCATCCTCAGAAATTCTTGTTTTGATTGTAAATCTTATTGCTTCCAAATTTGATTGTTTGTGAGAGTCTTAAGCAAAATTAGTTTGGCTGGTTTGGAAGGGACTACTGAAGATATTTTCACGACAAAAAGTGTTAATAACCTTCATTTGCGGATATCTGATTCATAATTTCTAAAGCCAGTATGCCCATAAAAAAGATGTGTATGGACCTATGGATTATGTTGGAGTTATGTCTTTCATCAAAATTTCAATGATTGGTATCGAACCTATTGTCATCAAAATTTCAATGTTTGAGTTATGTCTTTCTTTGTACTTCTTTGCAAAGTTAACATTGAGCTTCCCTAAACTTTATTCCTTGTTAAGATTATGGATGGGAATTTGATCAGGGTTACCATGCTTGCAATGGGTGTTGGCAAAGGAATGGCTTGTTGCTGGTAGTGGTGGTGGTGGCAACGACCATGGTGAAGATAGAACGTAGTGATTGGAGGTTTGGGAAGAAATGCATTGGTGATAGGGTGGCGATAGTGTAGGCCAAGATGAGAAGAAGAGAGAAGAGTTTCAGGGTGCTAATGGTGGTGATAGCTATAAATGCAGTGTTCAAAGAGAACAGTGTATCAATATGTTCACATTATAATGAACTGTACCAAAATGTTTACATTATTGGTCGGTCTCTACTTACTAAGTGTGTATATCTTATTGACAACCAACTCGATGCCTCGGGATAATATAGTATATGGTTTGGAGTTATCCTTGACTGGGCACAACAAATGCAATCAGTTTCCGTATCACAAAATTGATGGTGGTCTCTGTCTTCTAGGCATGAATGAGAAGGCGAAACTCATCTTTGAATAGCTAAAACATGTTTATTATGTGTGTTTATTATGTGTGTTTTCTAAAACGTGTTTATTATGTTTACATTATTTTAGCTAAAACTCATCTTTGAATAGCTAAAATAAATAAAAAAGACAAAAAGAAAAAAAAAAGAAAAAGACCGATGGTGGTTTATACAGCCAAATAGACTTAATGTGGTTTATACAGCCAAAGATTTATATGCTAAATTAAAAACTAAATCAACATTGCACAATATGACAATCCTAATAAATATGGGTAGCAATCAGCATGCAAAACAATAACTCAAAAAAGGTACTTGTCAAGCGATGTTTAGAACAAAAAAATTAACAGCATCGAACAAAAAAATCTTATCAAGCGATGTCCAAAACTATTGGCAGCACCGAAGAAAAAACATTCAGTCTCACTATAATTGTGAGTAAACATGCCTTAACCTCAAGTATATTTATCGTAAGCGATGTATCGAAGTGCTCAATTTAAAATTAAAAATTGAACTTTCTATTGCTATTTTCATCGTCACTAAAGCTTTTTTCCCATCAAATTAGATGTTAGGGACAACAATACAACCCTCGACTGAGAAGGCTTGACAAAACGAAACAAAAGGAAAGCGTATCACCTGCAAATTCTAGTGCTATGAACCATAGACGTCATATTACTTGCTATAAAAAAATATAGGTCAGATAAAGCTAATAGAACCAACACTGATGCGATGGTACTTTAATCTCATCTAAAAGGTAGACCACTGTCTATAATAGGAATTCAATGTCTTAATTAGCTAAAAAAGTACAAAGACAAAAAAAACGATCTGATTGAATATAACCCTAAACATATACAATACTAAACAGTCTCACTTAGCTAAAATCTGCAACCCTAAACAGTTACAATCCTAAAATTTGATGCAAAATTAGATGGAAAACAGTATAAATTTCGACAATCCTAAAATCTCCCTAAACAGATACAATCCTAAAATTAGATGCAAAAATAGATGGAAAACAGTATAAATTTAGAATAACACTTACAATCCTAAAATATGCACTGAGGTCAAAGTTGGGTTGACGGAGCTGCAAAACAGTATCAATCCTAAAATTAGATGCAACCTATGAAAAATCATGTAAACGATGCAGCAAATAATGTAGGCCTTTCTACTGTCCCTCAGCGTATGTGTTGTCAAAAACGTCATAGATAAAACCTATTATATTTTGGCTTGTAAAAGTTAAACTACTAAGTTATATACTGCTAATAGACTTCCTTAAAAGGTATATCCACATGTGCCAGTTAATGCATGTACATGATACCATCAAAATTTAGTCCAATTCAATCACATATAGTATCAGGGGAAATATTATTCTGACAAAAACTAAATGACATTTCTAGATCAACATAAAGCAATGGCATAACTATCATACATACCACTTTAGGTAAGAATCTGATAAGTTATACATACAAATATAAACAATAGCTACTGCTTAAGTATTAAAATAATAATCACTTCAAATTTAAATATTCACCAGAATTGTAGGTCAATGAAAGGAGATGCTTACCTAAAATAGCTTCGTCTACCACTTTCGAGTGTTGATTCACTAAATCATTTTTTAGCAATGATGCTCAAGCAGACAAAAGTATAATGCACGTGCTATAAACGCCGACAAAAGTATATGGTCATTAAATTAAATGAATTGTCCATAAGAAAAAATAAATAGTCAAGCATTTAAAAATTGCAAAGCTACATCAAAAAAATTGTTTTAAAAATGAAGAAGAATTATTAGTAATTAAGTCACAACAGTCCCATTCACATTTCATGAACATATGAGGAATCATGACTAATAATTTTCTTTTCTTTTGAGTTAAAAGCAAAGTGAAAGCTGCTCTCAATCCATTAATAAGAGTTACATTTTTTTTTATAACGAGGATAGAATCGTTAGATTCCAGCCCAGAATATATTAATCAACCCACAAAGGGTACAACAGATACAATTTTACAAGTAGTAAAAACACAACCGTCCAACGAAGGACAACGCAAAATTACAGATGCTAGCAATGGAGAAAATTGCCTGGAAACAAAAAACACAAAGAACTCTAAGACGACGACCAACGGCACGGGCAAGATAGCAGGAAGTCGAGCCGGTTCGAAATAAAATGGCCCACTACCAAAGCGAAATCCGACATAGGATCATGACCAGCAACCCACTCTTCAACTCTGGACCACCGGAAGGATGCGCAGAAGAAGACCTGCAACGACGATGAGTAAAGCAATGAATCGATATGACGGAGAAGGACGACGACCAAAATAAACAGTGGACTGGTCTAAATCCGAAGAAGCAGATGAAGTCCACAGCAAGGGAGGACACTAAAACAGGCAAAGAACGGTAATAGCAGACTAGATAATTGTCTGGACTCGAAGGGGAACGGGAAAAGATGTGCTGTGGAGGCCGATCACGCACAGAGCGAACAACTCAACAAACTCACACTTAAAATAACCAGGTGCTAGGAGGATAAAGAAAACAGAGAAGCCGAGCGGTCGACGAAGCATCAAGACAAAAAATCAACTCATGCATTAATAAGAGTTACATTAAACAAAAGAGAAAGTAGAGGAAAGTAACATCGCAAAGAATTGTGTCTAATAGTTACCTTATCAGAAATTTGGTTCCTTCTGCAAATTTATATGTGGTGAAGAAAAGATAGAAGAAATTGAAGCAAAACTAAGAGAATGGAACACTTGGGTGCCATGTGCTGATTTAACAGGCTGGATAGGAGAGAGGTTATTGATAAAGTTGTAGATTGGAGAATCCTGCAACAAACGATAAAGATTAAACACTTGCAATCAGCCTCAACTGTGTCGCTTTTCAATGTGATATATACCAAAAGGCGTCAAACATAAGCGCAAAAGGAACACTATTCGTATTATTAGATACATTGCATGAGCCCCAAGTGCAGAAATTGACTTGTACAAAGTGGTCCTTCAATATTTAAAAGGGAATCCATTCAATCAGAAATTGACACATATACATTAAGAGGAATGGATTGAATATGAATACTAATGGTTTACGGTACAATATGGAGAAAGTGTGCTTGATCTATTCTAAGCAAGCAAAAAATTATAAAACAGTACCGTATGTCATGGAATCTCCAATTTTGTAGGTTCATTCCCATAGATTTGTATCTATTAAAAAAAGGCGGAACTCAGAAGCAAATAGCACTTTGTTCTACCAATGTTATGAGAAGCTCTGAATGGTTGCAACAAACTATACTCTATCCCCTAACAATAATGTGTCTACAAAAGATACTCAGAAAAGCATTTTCTTCCATCCAACAGATTTGTATATGGATTTTCTTTTAGGTCTCACTAAACAAAGAATTAGCTATAACAATAAATCTTTGAACAGTTTCCACATCTGATGCTGGAGGTGTAGACATCTGATAAAGTCTCCATTTTGGAATAAATCAATTATTTGAAACAAAAAGATCCTCCATCCCATCAAAATCCTAATCCTAACCCAAATGCAAACCTAAACCCCCAAGTTAAAAAAAAAAATTCAAATATCAACAAGAATAACCAAAATCATGAGTCAATTGAATACTACCTTGAAGCTGTCGAAGTTGAACCTGAGGAGGCTAGTTTGGCCACCGGCGGTGGCCGACTTGGTCTACAGCTCTTGAATCATCTGCTTCCCCACCTCCTCATGCTTCTCCAACCAATGAAACCGAGCAGCATCCTGTGCTGTACCGACCTAACATCCCTAAGAGTCTTCGAGGTTCGATGAGAGGGGAAGACGAAACCCGATGAGATTCGATTGGAGAGAGAGAGGAAAAAAAGCTATTACTTGGCATCATAATAGCCATCGTTGAAGGACTCGTCGAAGGGATTAGGGTTAGGGTTTGGGGAAGGGGAAGAGAGAGAGAGAGAGCGGGGGTATATATATATATATATATATATATATATATATATATATATATATATATATAGAAGCGGTAGGAGGGGGGGATTTCTGAGCTGAGAGAGATAAAGTAAATTAGGTTTTTTTGTTTGAAATTGTAGGGTTTGAAATTTTGAACGGGAAAATATGTTTTGTGAGAATCAATCTGGGCCACTGATTTTAGGGGAGATTGAAGGAGAGCCACATGATAGCCTTCTTTGTAATTTATTATATAGATAGTACAACTGCCCACCATAGGCTACCTCTCAAAAGGTGGTTAACCGAATTGGTGACTCTTGATCATAGGCAATAGTATTTATTAATATAATATTCTTTGTAATCTCCCGATATGGGATAATTTCAATTCATCCTATTTCCTTTTCTCTTTGCATGTAATAGTCGATCGTGGGCCCCACCCTAATCCACGTCAACCACAGAGTAATAGCTCTCAGCTGTTCACCATCCTGGGTGGGCCCCCTGTCATCCGCCATGTCATCGGAGTGACGTCATCAAAAGGCACAAAACAACAGCACAACGTGCTGCTTGTTTCAAGCACCGTGGGCCCCCTCTACTATTCAACATCAAATTATTTACAAATCATGCCATCGGCCTATTATATAGTATATATATTATTACTCTTTGAAAATTACGGGTTGTTACAATTTTTGCTCTTCTTTCCGTTCATTCTTTTTTTCTTTAAAAACTTGGGTAGAAACAAAATTGGAGTTCTGAGAAAGAAAGATGGAGGAGAGAAGGGGAACTTTACCTTGTTTGCAGTAACGACTACTTTCTTGCCTTTTATTTCTCCTCTTTCCTTCTTTGACATAAATTTGAAATTTCTAGTGGTCGTTGGAGTATTGGGCTTGGAATTTTCTATGTAATGGGATTGGGCTAGATTTGGGCTTAAGGTTATTGGTTTGGACTAAAGTTTGACTTCTACTTAAACCTGGAGACAATAAAATCCTACATCGAATTAGGCTTTAAACTTCCTTCTATTTTCTTGCAAATTCATGGTATTATCTATTTTTCATCTTCTTCTTCCTCCTCTTCAATTTAGGGTTTATAATTCAATTAACTTGTTAATTATCTATAAAGACCTCATATTTTTGTGTTTTTGTTGGGTACCATGGTGGTCGTGAACCCAAAGGCATACCCTTTGGCCGACGCTCAATTGACAATCACCATTTTGGATTGAGTCCAACAAGCTTTTCATTACAAGCAACCTAAAAAGGGTGCTATTGAAGGTAATTATCCTATTATGTTCATTAGTTTCATTTATAAAGATTAGTTTTGATGTCAACAATTCTCTGTTTTGAATTTGTGTATAGCTACTAAGACTCTGAATAAAGTGATTTCCAAGTTTGTTGGTGTGGCGGCTAATATAGAGGGATTTTCGAGTTTGTTGTGATGAAGAGACTATGCATGAACGGTACTGAGTAGTTTTTTTTTTTTAAGGAAAAGGTGGAGTATGGCCACCCTGTTTCATTAATAAGGATGTTAATAAAACAAACTCAGAGTACTGAGCCAAGTACAAGAACCTACGAAACAAAAGTACATAAATCCACCCTAAACATGGGGGGTGGGGCAAAAGACGGTACAAACATACATGGATCCAAGCAAACAAAGTACATCCAAGCAACTAGTCCCCCCAACAAAACCCTGGGGTGGTGGGGATCAATCAATCAACATTACATATTTGACTGGTCGGGCACATCCCTCAGTCTAGCGTCAGTCTAATCTCGATATCCTCATCATCATAGTCCTCCACCTGAAAGACGTTCGCGATCCTCCCTCTAGGACCTACTACGGCAACATTTACCCAAAAGGAAATAAGATGCATTATGTGAGTTAAAATACTAGAAATACTATTACATGTCCCACGGAAGTACCAATTATTTCTGTCTAGCCAAAGACCCTAGGTCGTAGCTGCGATAGCAATAAACCAAGTTTCTCTCATTGTTGGTCTCTCAGTAGAGAATTTTGGTCCTGCCCACAGATCCTCGTACTTAATGGGGAACTCATTCGTCCCCAGAGCGCTAAGTACCTCCACAAGGACTGCTTTGCTCCTGGGACATTCTAAAAAAAGATGGTCTCTAGTTTCAGCGACAGTATTGCAGAACCCACAGGTAGAGTCCAAATTCGGTTGGCATTTCGATAGGTTCTCTCTAGTCAAAATTGTATCATTAAGCACCAGCCAGATGAAAACTTTAACTTTCATTGGTGTTTACGCCTTCCAAACTACACCCGACCAACTCGGGCTACATCCCCTAAAGTGAATGCAGTTATAAAGGGAGCGCACAGTGAATGTGCCATTTTTTTCCAGTCCCTAAGATTTTCTATCGGGACCCTGTGCGCAAATAATACTGGCGTTGGTGATATAGGTCTATAGTTCTGTAAGCCTAAGCTAGGACCCTGGGTCAAGGGGATGTATAAAGGCCGATTTCCACAAACTTCTTCTCCGGGCTGCAACCACCGTGCAGTGTGGTTGTGATGCTTGGTCATACCAATCAGTGAACATGCTCTAAGTGTATGTTCACCACACCACTTATTCCACCAGAATCTTGTTAATCCGCCGTTCTTGATAGACGACATCACACAGCTAATGAAGGGATCGTATGCCTTGGCGATACCTCTCAAGAACCAGGAAACGCGTGGGCCCACCCTGAAACCTAGGTTTCTCATCCCATTTCCATGCAAATAAGTTTGCAGGAAATCCTACCATTCTTCTCTATTAGGGTGGAATACTTTCCACCACCATTTTCCCAAGAGGGCCAGGTTCATCTCTCTCAGATCAATAATACCTAGTCCTCCGTGTATCTTTTTCATGCAAGCTTTTTCCCATCTGATTAGGTGATATCCTCCTCTATCAGGACTTGCCCCCTTCCAAAGAAGCCATTTATGGGTACGGACAATTCTCTGGATAACCCAACGTGGCATTTCGAAAAAGGACAAATAATAGGTAGGAAGATTTGAGAGAACCACATTGATAAGCGTGACTCTTCCTCCGAAGGATAAAGCTTTACCTTTACATCCAGCAAGTTGATTTTCCACTCGGTCAATTATCGGTAACCAGTCAGCCTTCTTTAGTTTCCCCGGTCTCAGCAGTAACCCCAAGTATTTAATGGGGAAACTCTCAATGGAGCAGTTGAGAATTGTGGCATGCTTTTGTGCCTCCTCTATATTAAGGGCAATGGGGATAAGAGCACTTTTGTGGATGTTGACCCTGAGTCTAGACCAAGATTCAAAACTGTAAACAATTCCTTTGAAAGCGGTAGTTTCCCTGAGGTTGCCATTTCCAAATACGAGAGTATCGTCTGCATATTGAAGGATGGAGCAATCTTGGCAATTGACTCCGTTAGCCACTGGCGATATCCAGCTGGCCCTACTACAATTAGCCATCATGGACCACAACATGTCTGCCACAATGGTGAAGAGGAAGGGGGAAGAGGGAATCTCTTTGTCTAAGGCCCTGTTTACACGAAAAAGGATGACACGAGACCCCGTTCACTAAAATAGCAGTTCTGCTGGTGGTGAGGCATGTGTGGATCCATCTGATCTATCTAGCCCCAAATCCTCTTCCAACCAGCGCTTCCAGGAGACAATCCCATTCAACCGAGTCGTAAGCTTTCTCAAAATCTAATTTCAAGAGATAGCTCTTAGCATTTGACATGTGACACTGATGGATAGTTTCTTCTGCCGTGGCCATACTGTCTTGAATACACCTTCCTTTAATGAACCTCGTCTGCTCGTTACTTATGAGGCTGTCCATCACCTTTCCTAACTTATTAGCCAGGGTCTTGGTTATAATCTTAACTGAGCAGTTAAGGAGACTAATCGGGCAGAAGTCTCCCACCCGCTGGTAGTCTTCTTTCTTAGGGATCAACACCACCTCAGCAAAATTAATTCTTCCTAATTTAAGTTTATGGTCATAGAGATCAGCAAACAACTTAAACAGATCGTCCTTGATTTCCTCCAAGAACACCTGGTAGAAAAGGACAGGGTGTAATATCCCGGACGGATATTACCGTATATAAATTATTATTTATTATTATTTTATTATTATTCTGTTTTAATTCCAAAATTAGAATATTTTGGTGATTTTTACCCGGTTTGCTCCTAGACATTATCTGTATCCAGATATCGGCCAGTATATATCCGTATTGTATCAAATTGATACCGTGATCTTCCGAACTAATAATAAAATTTATTTTATTATTATTTCCAAGATTTAATTATTTTATGTGGATTATGCGAAGATTTCCCGGTATACGGACATATACGCGCACATACGAGTAGTATGTCGATTAGTGCATTATACGAATTATGTGTTGTATATTTTGGACAACACTTATTTTCCTATAACCTAGTAGGATGGTTAGGGTTTGATTAGGGATTTTTGGTAGCTAAACCTAGGGTTACAAGACAAAAGAGGGTTAAGAATCCTTCTAGAAAATTTCTCCCCCACATCAAACCTTCCCCCACATAACACCTCCCCCACTTCTCCCCCTTCTCCTAGGTGTGGCCGGCCCCAAAAAAAGAAAAGAAGGAGGGGTTTTTGTGAAATAGTGTGTGTGCATTTACACTTTCCACCCTTCTCTCCACCTATAAATAACCCTTCCTTCTCCTCCTTCTCTCATTTTAGAAAACAAAAGAAAGAAAGAAATAAAGAAAGAAAGGAAAGGAAAAGAAAGAGAGAACATCACACTAACATGAGAGTTTTTCTTTTAGGTCTTTCCTAGGAGTTCTAAAAAGCTAGGGGAAGGAGAAGGTTAGCATAGGCAAGTCCTTCCTACAAAGAGCAAAGGTGGGGGTTTCTTCATGTTCTTTGTTTGTTGTTTGTTGTTTGTTTGTTGTTGTTGTTTGACTTCTTCTCCTTACCTTCTTGTTTTGTTTTTCTTTTGTTTGATGGGTGTGTTTCTATGGTTGGGAATGATGAGAAAAAGTAAGAAGAAGTAGTAGTAGTAGCTACTAATACATAAAGATCATAGCTTTATTATTGTAGTTGTTGTTTGTATGTTATTGGACTAAAGAAACTTACATATTGCATATTGTTGAACAATACAACCATTGTTGGTTGTAGGACTTGATTGAACTAATGTAATAATCAAAAAGATCTTTCCTTTCTTTACTAAACACTAGTGGTAGAAATAAATTAAAAAGATCTTCTTTTTATTCTTAATCACTAGTTGTAGCTAATAAATAAAAAGATCTTCTTTTTATTCTTAAACACTAGTTGTAGCTATTAAATAAAAAGATCTTCTTTTATTTTTAATCACTAGTTGTAGCTATTAATTAAAAAGATCTTCTTTTTATTTTTAATCACTAGTTGTAGCTATTAATTAAAAAGATCTTCTTTTATTTAAAACACTAGTTGTAGCTAATGAATTAAAAAGATCTTCTTTTTATTCTTAATCACTAGTTGTAGCTAATAAATAAAAAGATCTTCTTTTTATTCTTAAACACTAGTTGTAGCTATTAAATAAAAAGATCTTCTTTTATTTTTAATCACTAGTTGTAGCTATTAATTAAAAAGATCTTCTTTTTATTTTTAATCACTAGTTGTAGCTATTAATTAAAAAGATCTTCTTTTTATTCTTAATCACTAGTTGTAGCTATTAATCAAAAGGATCTTTCTTTCATTTTTAATCACTAGTTGTAGCTTTTCTTTTGTAAAGTAAAGTAAAATAAAATAATCTTTTCTTTATCACTAGTAATAAATGAGGTTAGTAAGTAACTAAGTAGTGGTAAGCTAAAGCAATAAGTAGTAGTATGTAATAGAATGAAGTAGTAGTAGCATGTATGTTGATTAATAAGGTAGTAGTAAGTTGTATGTTGTGATTTTTTTAATAGTAGTAGTAGTAGTAGTAAGTTGTATGTTATGTGTTGATCAAAATAGAAGTAGTAGTAGTAGAATGTTGTAGGATATTTTCTAAAAATATTCCTTTATGTTTTTGTGCTTAGAATATTGTAGGTTCACTTCTAAAAATGTTTAGAAGCCATTTCCATGCTACTTATATTGTAGGATCACTTCTAAAATTAATTAGAAGTCATATTCATGCTACTTATATTGTAGGATCACTTCTAAAATTAATTAGAAGTCATATTCATGCTACTTATGTTATAGGATTACTTCTAAAAATGTTTAGAAGCCATTTTTATACTACTAATGTTGTAGGATTACTTCTAAAAATGTTTAGAAGCCATTTTTATACTACTAATGTTGTAGGATTACTTCTAAAAATGTTTAGAAGCCATTTCCATGCTACTAATATTGTAGGATTACTTCTAAAAATATTTAGAAGCCATATTCATGCTTCTAATGTTGTAGGATCATCCCTAAAAATATTTGGAAGCCATATTTGTGCTACTAATGTTGTAGGATTACTTCTAAAAATGCTTAGAAGCCATGTTCTCATGCTTAATTAATTGTAGGGCTACTTCTAAAAATAGGCTATCATGCTTGATGTTTAACATGTTGTAGGATTGTTTATAAAAAAATAGCCTATCATGCTTTTATACTTAAAATGTTGTAGGATGTTTTCTAAAGAATTTCTATCATGTTTCATGTTTAGTTAGTGGTAGGATTTATCCTAAAAATATCTAGCATGCCTAATGACGTTAGAATGATGTAGGACAAATTCTAAGAGTTTCCTACCATGCTTGGATCAATTTTACTATGTTTAGGATGTTGTAGGAGCAATGATAAAATTACTTACCATGTTAGCTTAATTATAGGTAAGTGACATACCATGTTAGTTCAATTGTAGGTATGTAATATACCATGCTAGTTAATTGTAGGTATGTGATATACCATGCTAAAGTTCAAGTATATGCTTAGGACGTTGTAGGAGTAATGTTAGAATACCTACTATGCCTTGGAATGTTGTATGTTATATTAGTATCTATCCGTGCTTGGGTTGTGGTGATTGGTGACGATAAGTAGTAGGCTTTCATGCTCATTCGTAACCTACGCTTGACTATAGTGGACTTCATGTCTAGGTCGTAGTGATCGTTATGCTTAAGCTCGATATGAGTACAAGCATTAATCACATTCATACATAGGAGTATCATGGTGGTTGTGTTATATGATTAGATTGTCGTAGGAATATGCGTGCAATTGTGTGCCGTACTTAAGGCGCTATAAGTTGAGGTAATAAGGATTGGGAAGACCACTAGTGATAATTGGTCCGATAAAGGCCGTTAGGTCGCCTTCGGATTCTTCCTTAGGGGAATACCGACCATAGAATATTAGTAGACTCTTCTGTTGCTTCTAATATTAGATGACCAAGTTTGTTAGTAAGCACATTTGGTTGCTTCTAGGATTGATTACCTGTATGGTTGTTTGCACACGGTTGTGCTCGTACGTGGCTCGACTGGCCCGTATGTAGCTGTGGGTCTCATACGTAGCTTAGTCGGCTCGTATGTATGTGGTTGTCTCGTACGCGGCCCGACCGGCCCGTGCGTAGCTGTTGGTCTCATACACGGCTCATTTGGCTGGTATGTATGTGGTTATCTCCTACGAGGCCCGCCTGGCTCGTAGGTAGTTGTTGTTTCATACGTAGCTTATTGGCTCGTATGTGGTTGTTACTCGTGTATAACTGTTAGCTAGTACACAGTTCGTTGTGGGCTATCGACCATCAAGACATAGCGGCATGCATGTATATTCGCACGACCGAGGTCTTGGATCGATGAGCCACGAACCGGATCCTGAGGGGTTCTGGTAAGTCTAGGTTGAGCAGCCAAGTAGAGTTGTCTTGCGAAGCCTAATTTAAGGCCTAGCATGTTATGTTAGAATATTATCGTCCCTAGGATCGTCGAGTCAGGGACATCATTAGGGTAGTGACTTATAAAGGTCATTTTGCTCAGACCCTTGCCGAAGAGAGAGGAGTTGGTTGTAGGGGGCACCTTACGACCAACTTGTCCCTTGAGGGAGGCCTTAGGTGGTGTACTGGGTTGTACCTTCCCGTCAAAGGGATACGTACGGTGCCATCTCACAGGTTGAGGACACGGGTTACGTATCTCGCTCTGTTAATTCCTGAAGTACCGTGGCTAGGGGTGCCACAGGATGCATTGTGCAGTCCTGCGCTTGCGATACCCCAGAGGGTGCCACAGGGTAGGCTTCGTGCTACCCTGCGCTTGCGAAACCCTATGATTTGATTTTGTTATGACGCCCGATATATTGGGTTCGTCTATTTTGAGTGAGGTCCGGTTAGCCGGGTCGCGGTGGTGAACATAGACACCACGGGCGAAATGCAACAGTGGCACTTGACCCCTTCTGCAACCTCACAGAGTCATGGAGTATTGTCAGGAACAGGTCGTGTACAATTAGAATGCGTAACGTAGGTTCAAATCCCTATACATGGAGAAACGGCTTGAGATGGAGTCGCATGTAGTATGGGCTGCATGTTGCTTTCGGAGACTTGCTGACATTAGAATAGGAAGCGTCCCGTCAAAGGGATACGTATGGTGCCATCTCACAGGTTGAGGACACGGGTTACGTATCTCGCTCTGTTAATTCCTGAAATACCGTGGCTGGGGTGCCACAGGATGCATTGTGCAGTCCTGCGCTTGCGATACCCCAGAGGGTGCCACAGGGTAGGCTTCGCGCTGCCCTGCGCTTGCGAAACCCTATGATTTGGATTTTGGATTAAGGCCCGATACACTGGGCAATAGTGGCAAACATGGACACCACTATATAACTGCAGTGGCGGAACTAGACCGCACCTGCAACCTTGTTTGAGTGAGGTCCGGCATGCCGGGTAGTAGTGGAAAACGGAGACACCATAAGCAGACTGCATAGGGGGACTTGACCCCTTCTGCAACCTCACAGAGCCATGGAGTATTGTCAGGAACGGGTTATGTATAATTAGAATTCATAATGCGAGGAAGCACTCCAGTTCTACTTAAATATCGCATTAGAGTCTATTCATAGCACTCATGTACACTTAAACTACACCTACACCATTGCTATATTGTGTATATTGTTTGGAAGATTCGCTGCTATATGATCAGCCTTTAAGCGTCAGTGAATACTGACGTCCCCACTTCAATAGGTACTGGATAGCAGAAGTACAGGTGCGAGATTCAGGAGGACTCAAGGCAGGGAAAGCAAGGAGTCAATATTAAGTTTAGTTCCGCTGCAGTTCATGTATTAATTATGTATCAGTCGAGAAGTACTCAAGTGAGAGTTACCAAGTGTTGTTCTTCATTTCTTGTACTTTGATGTAAGATGTTGAAGGTTGTAATACTTGGGATTGTAAAGGTATTATTGTAACTCTATTGTAAGGTATTGCAGTTGTGTAATGTTCAGACTTGTAATACATTGGGTATTGAATAAAAAGTTTTAAATTCTCCTGTTTTTCTGTGTATTGTGACTAATTGAAGAAAAGGTCTTGGCTCGTGTCACGGTTTCCCAGTGTTGGAAATCGGGGCGCTACACAGGGAAACCATCTAGACCTGGGGCTTTGTCCTTTCCGAGTTGCTGTACTGCCTCCCTAATTTCCTTTTCCGTAAAAGGATCTTCAAGGGATCGAAGCATGGGGTCAGCATTGTTCACGGACTCTTGCCAGAATTCTTGGTGAAGAGGGACTCTCAAATCCGCCTTCTCTCCAAAGAGATGCTTGAAATGGGATTGGAATGCTACCCTGATATCCTCATCCCCTTGTTTCTCTCTAGACTCCGAGTGGATCGAATGTATGAGATTAGATCTACGACGAGCACTGGCAACATGGTGGAAGAAAGCTGTATTCGTGTCTCCTTCTTTGAGCTATGAAATTCTAGATCATTGTTACTATTTGAGTTCTTCAAGTCTATACAGTTGGTGAATGTCTTCTTGGAGCTGAAGCAACTTATTCCGCTCCTCCTGTACAAGAATCCTAGTTTCCTCCGTCTTTTCCAACTCCTCAATACCTTCAAGGAGGTAATCTTTTGCTCTCCAGATCAGTGCAAATCTGGTCTGGTTTCATTTCCTTAGTTTGGTCTATAGTCTTCTAATTTTTTCGTACCAGATTGCGGTAGCTTCAGTCCCTCTGGTAGGGCTGGACCAATTCTCGTTTACCATGTGATGGAAGCCTTGGATTTCCAACCACGCTTTCTCAAATATAAACTTGGGTGAATCCCTGGGATTCCCTTCTCCGAACGATAGGATAATAGGGACATGATCCGAGGTTTGTTTAGGGAGTGATTTGGCCCAAGTCAAAGGGAATTTGGTCTCCCAGTCCGCAGAGACCAAGATCCTATCAAGCTTAGCTAAAATGGGCACTGCTTGCATGTTTGACCAGGTGAATAGCATATTGGTGATGGGAATGTCAACCATTTCTAAGTCTGCTATAACCTCGTTAAAAGTTTCCCTATCAGCATCACTAGATTCCCTGCCCCTATGTTTAGAGGCAAACCTGGTGTTGTTAAAATCTCCCCCTACAACCCAGCGGTGCGGCCATCTAGCATGAATTGCTCGTAGTTCATTCCAGAATTCCAACCAAACTGCAGTAGTGTGCAGTCCATAAACCACCGTAATGGACTGGGTCCACAGGTCCGATTTACATTGGTGCAGGACCGACAACGAGAATAGGCCATGGAATTCATCTAGGCATACAAACAACTCGGGATTGTACCCTAAGGCAATACCCCCAGAGGCCCCAACATAAGGGAAAATTTTCCATTCTGAAATGCGAAACCCCCCTAGCCTACTAAGTCTACAAATATAGGTCAGTTTGGTTTCCTGCAGACAACCAATGCTAACTTTCAATTTGGTGATGAAATCCTTAACCATTTTCTGTTTGCCCCGCCTATCCAGGCCCCTAACGTTCCAGAAGAGAGCTTCCATTAACTACAATCAGACAATGGACCAAGACTCGCCTTGGTAGACGAGTGCGAAATGAGATTAACTCTCTCGCTCTCCCACCCTCTAATCTTGTTTAGGAGGAAAGTGTTCCTATCTGTATCACTCACAGCAAGAACATAAGTTTTGGATAGACTAAAAATCTCAGAGTCCGACATGAAATTAAAAACTGACGCAAGGAAGGAACACGTACTTCTGTCGCTAGTCTTGACAGATTTAGCGGCTACAACAATCTCCAAATAGTCATCTAAGGACTCATTAATAGCCCTCTTAGCGATTTTCTGAACCCTAAAACCTGTACTGCCATGAATAGAGACAGGTGTCGACATTTGGGGAGTAGGAAATGTGGAAGGAACAAACTCAGGGGAGATACCAGGTAACTCATCAGCCAGCCCCTCAGATTCCACAGATTCCCCTTCAGAGTATACATAATCATCTTCCAGATTTAGCCTATCCTCACATTCTTCTTCATCGAGGTGGATTGGACTAGTGTTCTTGGGCCAAAGATCTTTGTGCACATTATCCCGATGGACCTCTCATTAGGCCCAATAATCTCAATAGATTTCATTGGCCCTTATTTTGGCCCAGTGAAGCTCGCATCGATAGACAACGGCATAAAATTGCCCTTCCCCTCTTCGCAAGACAACAGACCGTTGTCTCTGACACTTTCGGCAGTTGTTGGGCTACGTGGCTGTCTTTGAATGGTTGGCATTGTGGTCGAGGATCTCGGTGTGGGAAATGAGGCGATAGGGGCAGAGCTCGATGTATCGACACCTTTCCCCTTCTGCTTCTTTCCCAAATCACCACCTCTGTTACCCTCTTCGTCTTCTAAAAATCCAGCTTTTTTCCCTTTTGGGGCCAGAACAATCTCTTTGGTACTTCCCTTGCTCGTCGTCTTTCTCAAAGTATCCCCTTCCTGCAGTGGCACTCGTCCCTAAGCCTCGCTTGGAACCTGGTCCTTGGTTTTGAGTGCACCCCCTTTCGTCCTCTTCCCCAAAATAGCCCCTCTCTTTTGGAAAGCTGCTTTGTCCGGTGGACCTTTTGGGTGTCTTTCTATTTTCAGCTCTGCCCCTTCCCCCCTCTGCCTCCTGCTCCTCTCTTAGCATTTCATCTCTATCATCTAGGGTTTGACTTCCATTTTAAGCTTTCGAAATGATGAGGTTTCCAAGGGAGGGACCTGAGTCTACGAGACTTGCCATTTGTGGCTTTATGAGCATCTCCACCGTGTGAAGGCCCTCTTGACCGTTGGGTTTCTTGGTGTGGCCTCGATTTTGGACGCCGTTGAACGGCAGTGTTTTTTGGGGTTCACAGCTCATCATCGGTTGGTCTTGGCACGCCTCCTTTCCCCTTGCAGGTTTGATGAGTTCACGGTGTGCTCGCTCCACTTCATGGGCCCCATCCAAAGTGAGGTCCCACTCCAGCGATACCACATGCCGGTAAGAGTGCCCATCTCTGAGAGCAGAGGAAGGGGGTGACTGGAGCTCCTTCATCTCTGGCTTCGCTTGCTTGTCAAGGACGAATCTGATGAGGTATGACTCCTCGAATGAGAATACCTTTGCGAAGCGGGGTACAAGGGTGATGTCGGGGCTTCGGATTAAGATCCTAGCGGAGACGATCTTCGATCGTCGAATCGTCTTGTCATCTATGTCTTCTACGGTACCAAATTCGGATATGATTTCTTGTAAAGCTTCTTTCTTCCAAAAGTGCAAAGGCACATTATGGACCAAGATCCAGAAACATTCCCCTTGTGGTAGTTCAGCTCCGAACCTTGGCGACCAAGGGAAGAACTCCAACTTGAAGGGCCCAAAGTCCACTATGCCCATGGTAGAAACCTCAATCATCTTCGCTGGCAATGAGAAAGAAACTAAGAATTGAAGGTGACACATCTTTTTTGCTACCCAGTCCCTGTCGGCTACCATTGGCCATTTGGCGTTCAACGCTTGAAGAAGGTGGTTTTCCCATGGGCACCCTGCTCTTACTTTAGCAATGGCACACCACTGATGGGGCCACTTCTCCACGAGCTTGATAGTCTCTAGGCTATTGGCGAGGCGGATGAGGGTTGGGTTATCTGGCGACCTGCCTCTTCTTACAGGCTGATCATCATCGTTGTTGGATGAAGTAATGTTCGTGCAAACGTATGACATATGTCCCCACTTCATGCATTTTAGACAATGCACCTCCTTCGTGCAATCCTGTCGAAAGTGGCCCAGGTCGTCGCAGTTGAAACACGGGTCTGGGTTGCATTTTCCTTTCCTTTCCTTCTTTCCAAAGTCTAGTTGAGTTGGGCGGAGATACTGTATGTTTTCTTTTTTTCTTTTCTGTGAACCTCAATCCACGGCTCAGCCTCGATACATTCCTCCGTTGCCCCAGACGCACTCTCCACTTTGGCCTTGTTTTGTGGACCCTCCTCTTGGGCCCATTCAACAATGGACTTAAGTGATGGCTGCCGTTGAGGTGACTGAGGATGTTCGAGTGCGGGGAGTTGAGGGTTGTGGGGGATGAAGTGAGGTGGGCGTTTGTAGCGCCCCAAATCCCCATACCGGGAACCTGGGACCCTACTCCAGGAGTCGAACTTCAAAATAGCCACAATCACAGAAAGTACAGGAAAATTTAAAACTTTTATTCGATATAAATGTTACATTTACAAGTGTTACAATGTCCAAATAAAAATGACAAGATTTACAACGATATAATAGCACCTGCATATGTCCCTTGGATCCTTGGACCAACTCGAGCTCTGTAGTACCTGTAGATCGGTTCCGGATACCTACAAGGTGGGGAACGTCAGTACTTCGACTAACGCAAAGCTGATGAGAACAACGATCCTCTAAAGTTCAATCACAACCATAATTTTATGCAAAAAAGAAAAGTGAAGTGCCAAAATAAGGGTTTAATGGATTCGGGTTCTAGTGCAGTGATATGCCATGACCCTATGACTAGATGCAGCAAATCATATGCCTGATTCTAATGCAAGCAAGACTTTGGAGCACGAATGCATCCCATACTACATATGCCCCCAAATCTAGCTGTCTTTCTCCACAATTTAGGAATTCGAACCCTCGCCATGCATCCTACACTTGTACTCAACCAGTTCCCAATAGATTGTCTGTCGCCCAAGGAGGTTGCAGTTGGTCGGTTTAGTTCCGCCACTGCAGTGCCTAAGTGGTGGTCGTGTTGGCCACTTGGTACCCACATACGGACCTCTTCAGAAAGCCACGTTAAATCTGGTCGTAAGACCGTGTGATTGCCATGTCCAACCCTAACTCGAGCTATGGACTGATGCATGCGTGTTCACCCCTACTCTAGGTTATGAACTTATATATATACTAAAAACAACAAAATCCACATGCATAGGGACGTGAGCGCCATGGGAGTCAAATTCCCCTAGCCTTCCGTGCCTTACTCCGGCAAAATTTTGGGAATTAACAGATCGAGATATGAGCCGAGGACTCACTCATGAGTGCCGAAAACATATTCCTACGACTGGAAGGTACAACACCGACTATGGTCTGCTAGGACTAATGAAATTACCCAACTCCTTAATATGTCATTCTAATCCCAGCCTTACTCTAATCACTTTGGGTAAAGATAAAATTTGCTTCCACACTTGCCTATCAACCTCTGGCCCTGGCGATACCGGTCCGGTTCGCCACTTCCCCGACTTGGAATTGTCCAGCATTACTGCCTACATTCACCCCTAACCTGGTAATGAATGTGTGTTCACCCCTAACCCGGGCTATGAACTCATATTAGTGGCACGGCTCGGATGTCCTACGCTTCGGCAGAAGTTTAAAATGTAGGATTGACAGATGCAGGGTATCCCTTACCCTAGTGACTAACTCGAGTCACACACCCATGATGGGAGTCAATAACACCAACAACAGATACCAACATCCATAGACAAGAGTCATCAACTCTAGTAGTACACAGGGGATAAGTCCTCACAATACTTAGTCAACACTCCAGACTAAGCAATCTACGGGTTTCTGCCCGAATCTTAAAATGGTCATAACTCTCTCAATACAACTCCGATTGGAGTGTACGAGCCCAATCCGGAAAGGTAAGATCCTAGACTACAACTTTCTAGTTGACCATAAACTCAAATTCCATCATCTAGATCCCCAAAATAGCCTCTCAAGCCTCAGCCAGTGTACTTCCTGTACACGGCTGCACCTTACCGGTAGCACAAAATACAGCTCACCTATCCGAACGCTACAAATCCAAGTTCTACGAAAGGTGTGGATGTCCTCTACAAGTCTCTAGTTGGTCATGTGTCCAAAATACACCAATAGATTACCCTAACACACACATCTCTCACAAAGGTACCAAGTCACACACTAGGACTTTCTAAATCAGGGCACTCAGCTCGATTTCTAGTCTCTGTCCAGTATTACAAAAATCACAGTAAATCAACCCTTTACTGAAAATACCTCAAGTAGGTCTTGTTGGAAAGGTCTTGATGTCTACTACAATCCTCTTATGAAACAGTTCCACAAATTTTGCTTTTAAGGAGCCTAAAATGTGCAATCTCTACAGGGTATGAAAATTGGTTGAAACCAGCACAGTACTTGCTAAATAAATCATCATAAATTCCATACTCATCCAAATGACACAAAATTTTCAGTGATCAAACTAGATATCAATATGAACAACATGCAGAAAGTTTCATGTCAAAACTCTAAGTATATACTGAGTTCTCCCTATTTCAAATTAGCACAGAAATCAGCATGTTCTTCAGTTACAACTCTTGCTACTGCTTAAAGATAAAATTTTCACTTTCCTATAAATTCATCCAAACATTTTCCTGATTTTACTGTAAAATCTAGACACAAGTGGGAATACAGGGTAAATATTTCAGGGTAAAAACATGCGCCAATAAATTATGAAAATTCCAACAATGTCAGTCATCTTGTTAATCAATTGCTGATTCTGCCTTATGACACAGTTCTACCATTCAATTTTATAAAATATCAAGCCTTCTCAGCAAAACCCGAAATAAATCTTGAACCATCTATACATATATAGGAACAATATATAAAAATTTCATGGTCTAATTCCTTGTGGTTTGCTCTCGGAAAATCTAGAAAAATAGCATTCTGATCAAGTTCTAGTTTCAGTTTCTGATTTCATCTTTCAAACTCTTCGATGTTCATACTAGCACTTACTACCACACATGCATGCAATAATTTAATTAAGAAACATAGAGAAAGGTTTAGAGTAACTCCCCACCTTTAGTTGCTATAGAGGAATTGATTTCCTTTAGCTTCCTTCCTTTGAGAATCCTTCCTAGAATACCTTCTTCAATCTCTCTTCTTTCTCTCATTCTCTTCTTTTTTCCTTAGTTGAGTTCTGAAATTCCAAAGCAAGAGAGGTGGAAAGGGGGGGGTTTTGATGGAGAAATGAAGGAGGAAAGAGGGGGAGAAGATGGGCCGGTTTCTAGCGGGGTAGGATAGGGTGGTTGGTTGGTTTTGAGTCAAAACCATGGCTTAGCCCATGGTTTTGTGGTGGGTTGTGTTGACTGCCCATTTTACTCCTAAATGATTCCCTTCGAATGTGAGATGAGAGGTTTGTCGAGTGTACGCACATTATACCCACCGTAGTATCATACAATGTTATATTTGCATAGGCGTCGTACCGAAAACTTGTGTTTACACTAGTATCGGTCCTCCTCGTTCTCGTGCATCTTTTAGAATGCAATCCTCCCATGAACCATCCTGCAACCCTAACCACACACCATGATAGCAAACTCAATTAAAATACTGCAATCATGTGCATGCATACGGACAATATACATACATATATATATTTAGGTATCATACAATCCAGGGTGTTACATCACTCCCTCCTTAGAGTTGTTCTGTCCCCAGAATGTATCTACTGGGAGAAAAGAACAACAAATAAAAATAGAAAATACTTAAAACAAATCCGGATGTAAAGCCTTCATGTGGCTCTCCGGCTCCCACATGGCTTCTTTCACGAACTGGTTCTTCCAGAGAACTTTGACCATCGGAATGACCTTGTTTCTCGGTACCTTGTCCTGATGATCAAGTATCCTGACTGGTTGTTCTCTACAGGAAAGATCTATCTGTAAATCTTTCGGAACCTCTGGCAACTGATGGCTTGAATTTGACACATACTTCCGTAGCATAAAATTGTGGAACGCGTCATGCACTTGAGATAACTCGGCCGGTAGCTCCAACTTATAAGCCATCCTGCCAATCCTCTTCAGAATCTGGTATGGTCCAATATATCTCGGAGCTAACTTTCCGCCTTTCCCGAATCTGATAACTCCTTTGGTCGGCGACACCTTAAGAAATACGGAGTCACCTTCCTCAAATTCTAACTCTCTTCGGCTGTTGTCTGCATAGCTCTTCTGCCTGCTTTGAGCTCCTTGAAGCCTCTTCGTAATAAGCTCGGTCTGCTCTGACGTTTGCTGTACGATTTCTAGCCCATACATCTGCCGCTCTCCTACCTCGAACCAACAAACTAGTGTTCTGCATCTTCGTCCATACAAAGCTTCATACGGGGCCATGCCAATGCTTACCTGATAGCTGTTATTATAAGCAAACTCTACCAAGACTAAGTATTTCTCCCAACTTCCTCCGAAGTTCAAAATGCATGCCCGCAACATGTCTTCAAGAATCCTGTTGACTCTCTCTGTCTGTCCATCAGTATGTGCGTGAAAAGCTGTGCTGAAGTCTGTTCTAGTTTCTAATGCTGACTGTAGACTTTGCCAGAATCGAGATGTAAATCTTGCATCTCGATCGGATACTATCGATACTAGCACTCCATGTAGCTTCACTATGTTCTCAATGTAGATCTCAGCTAGCCTCTCAACTTTCCAGGTCGTCTTTATTGAAAGAAAATGTGCTGACTTTGTCAATCGATCCACAATCACCCATATTGAGTCATTTCCTTTAGGGCTCCTGGGTAATCCAGTGATAAAATCCATACTGATATTCTCCCATTTCCATTCTGGAATGGGTAAAGGCTGTAGCAATCCTCCTGGTTTCTAATTTTCGGCCTTAACTTGTTGGCATGTCAGACATTTGGCGACGAACTCTATTATATCTCGCTTCATCCCTATCCACCAATAGTGTTGCTTTATATCATGATACATCTTGGTGCTTCCGGGGTGAATTGCGAGTAATGTGGAGTGAACTTCCTTCATGATGTCTTCCCTTAACACCTCGTCCTTTGGTACACATAGTCTGTTACCGAACCATAGTGAACCTTCTCTTATACTGAATTCGTGCAATTTTCCTTCGTGCACTTGCTTCTTCATGTCTTCCATTTCTGGATCTTCGGTCTGAGCCTTTTTCACTTGCTCATTCAATCTTGGTCGTAACACCAATTGTGCCAAAACTGCACTTAAGTGTTGTGTAACCATCTCAATGCCTGCCTGCCTGATCTCTTCATCTAGCTCCCTCCGGGTCGCTACCAATGTAGCCACACTTCTCTTTCTACTGAGCGCATCTGCTACCACGTTGGCTTTTCCTGAATGATATATAATCTCAGGCCTGATGTCTTCGAGTACTTCCAATCATCTCCTCTGCCTTAAGTTGAGATCCTTCTGCTAGTAGATATACTTCAAGCTCTTATGATCAGTGTAAATTTCTACTCTTTCTCCGTAGATATAATGTCTCCATGATTTCAATGCAAAGATTATGGCTGCGAGTTCCAAATCATGGGTCAGATAATTCTTCTCATGTGGTCGTAGCTGCCTCGAACCGTAAGCTATAACTTTGCCCTCCTGCATCAACACACATCCGAATCCTAAATATGATGCATCACTGTAGATGATGTAGTCCTTGTCCTCCTGAGGTAAAACCAATATAGGTGCGGAGATCAAATGGTTCTCTAGTTCCTGAAAACTTTCTTCGCGCTTCTCTGTCCAATCGAAACTCTGGTTCTTCTTAGTCAAGGTTGTAAGGGGTACATCTATCCTTGCATAATTCTGGATAAACTTATGGTAATATCCAGTCATACCCAGAAAACTCCTTACTTCCTTCACCATCTTTGGTTGTGGCCATCCCTCGACTGCTTCTATCTCTGAGGATCTGTTGCCACTCCCTCCTTAGAAAGGATATGGCCTAGGAATGCAACTTCCGATTTCCAAAACTCACACTTAGATAATTTGGCATACAATTGATGCTCTTGTAGCTTGCGCAAGACTGCTGTCAGATATTCAACATGCTCCTCTTTTGTCCTTGAATATATCAAAATGTCATCGATGAAGACCACGACAAATGAGTCAACAAACAGACGTAGAATTTTGTTCATCAAGTCCATGAAGATTGCTGGAGCGTTAGTCACTCCAAATGGCATTACCAAGAATTCATAGTGTCCATATCGAGTTTGAAAAGCTGTCTTAGGCACATCCTCTTCCTTGACTCGCACTTGAGGATATCCGGACCGTAGATCAATCTTGGAAAATATTACTACTCCTTGAAGCTGATCGAACAAATCGTTGATCCTGGGAATTGGGTATTTGTTCCGAATAGTGACTTTATTCAATTCCCAATAATCAATATACATTCTGGATGACCCATTCTTCTTCTTAACGAGCAATACTGGTGCTCCCCAAGGTGATGCACTTGGTCTAATAAGTCCCTTCTGCAAGTACTCTTCAATCTATTTCTTGACCTCATTTACTCTACTGGTGCCATTCGATAGGGTGCTTTGGATACTGGAGCGCTACCTAGTTGAATTGTGATGCTAAACTCGACATTACGGTGTGGGAGAATTCTAGGTAAATCCTCTAAGAATACAAATGGAAAATTCATCACCACTATTATCTTGTTCACCTCCTCCGGTACCCGTACTTCACTAGCGGCTGCAAAAGTCATTGCCTCCAATCTCTACTCCCCATGGAATACAAGTTCCACTCCTTCAGCTAAGATGACTACCTCCTTCTCCTTGCAGTCAATGCTTACCTTGTCCTCGACATCCAATCCATGCCAATAATGACATGTTCTGGCACAACCCAACTCCAACAAATCGATACTTAGGGTTTCTCCACTAATCTGGAGCTTACATCTCCTATAGCATAGATCTGTAGTAAGGGTTGCCCCTGACGGCGTAGCTACCATCAAATCTAACTCTGGGACTGCCTTTTGTGTGCATCTTAATTTTCTCGAAAAAGATTTTGACACAAAAGAATGAGTTGATGCACTATCAAACAAGACCGTAGCCAAAATTTCATTTATATATATATGTCCTATTACAACAGTACATCATCCATCAGCTTCCAAAACCCAAAATACAACTTTAGAACTTATACACCATTTGCTTACATACCAGTAATAACCCTTCCATCTTCTTCAGCATCCTTCTTGGTCAAGGCGAACACTCTTCCTTGATGCATAGGCTTTTTCCCTTTGTCGGTTGCTCCCGACCTAGCCTTGTGGTTGTTCCTTGCAATTCGGGGACAGCTTGACTTGATATGCCCTTCTAGTCAACACTGGAAACATTTCACTACATTCTTCCTGGGGCATCGAGCCACAAAGTGTCCCTGCACTCCATAGTGATAGCAACTTCTGGGCTTGAATTCTCCTGTATTGGTACTGACTTTCCAGAACTTCTGGCCCTTACCTTGCTTCTTGAACTTTGATGCTGGGGTAGATTTCTTTCCTTTTTTCCAGAACTCTGTCCTTCCCTGATTCTTATTCATATCAGCCTCTGTCGCTGCAGCTCTTCTTCCCAGCTTGTCGAATTGGCGAATGCCCAAGGGAACCATCTTCGACCACAGTCCAGGCCTAAGTCCTTGCTCAAACCTCTGGGCCTTCTTTACTTCCTCCTGGACCATCTCCGGCGCATACCTTGGTAACTGAGAAAACTTCGTCTCATATTCTCTGACGAACATATTTCCTTGCTTCAAGCCATGGAACTCCATTGCTTTCTCCTCTTGCACATCCAAGGGGAAATAGTGCTGTCGAAATTCCTCAAGGAAATCTTCCCAAGTGATCTATCCTTCTCCAAGACCACGCTTCATGGACTGCCACCAAACTCCGGCATCCTTCTCTAGCAAGATTGTGGCTAGCCGTGCCTTACTGTCTTTGGGAGTCATCAGCACCTCAAATACTATCTCCACTTGACATATCCAGTCGTCAGTAGCTGTGGGATCGGCCTGTCCTTCGAAGACTGGCAGTTTCATCCTCCTAAATGATTCCACCATCTTCACTGGATCAGTGTTCACCACAACTCCTGGTGCTCTTTGTGGCGGTGCTTGGTTCCTGCTAGCCTCCACAAATGCTCCAATCATCTGATATACCCGAGTAAATTCTTTCCTTACATCAAGGCTAGTACCGTTGGCTCCACTGCCTTCGGCTTCAGTCTGGTCACTCCGGTTGCTTCTAGTCCTTCCTGCCATCTGAAAGCTAATATAGACACCATCAACCAACAATCGTAATGCAAAACCCTATAACACACTAGCATTGGTCAAAACATACTAGTTCCATTCATTTCAAAAAGGTTTCACAATGATTTGTCACCATACAATCACATCATCATCACTTGGGTTCATACTACACCCATCAAAACAATAGCTTGTTAGCCTAACTATTCAGAAAGGTTGTCATCTATACACATCAAAAGAAATCCTGCAACACTAGGGGAGGTCACTGTTCTCCTGCTCCTGGCGAGTCGCCAACCTCGGAGCTATCCCCGGCAGTCATATGGTCTAACAGATCCTGCATGTCGTAGACCTGAGTCCTCAGTGCTAGATATCTGCTCTGCAGCTGACCCAGCCTCTCCTCGTACCGGTGCTTCAGAAGTACTAACCTTGTTTTCCATTTCCTCTTTGCCCTTTCTAGCTTGGCCACTCTCCTTTCAGCAATTATCAATGCCCGTGCAAGGTTCTCGAAGTGATCCTCGAGCTGCCCCGTGGTTCCATTTGTAGGCAGCCAGCTCCTGTGACAACATGGTGATAACTTGTACTATGGCCATGGGCTGTGGGGGTGGAGGTGGAAGTGGGGGTGCATGTAATACCCTGATTTTTCAATTAATGAAAAATTATTTATTTTGCACGTGTTGTGCACGTGCAATATTTTGTTTGGATTATTTTATCATGATGTGTATATTTAAATATATTTTTCTTCAAATTATTTTAGTACAAAAAGCCTTTCTTTAAAAGCCTTATTTTAATCTAATAAAAAGCCCTTTTCTTAAAAAGCCCAAAAGTATTTTATTTTATTTATTTTATGAACTATTTTGGCCCACAAAGAAAGCCCATGAATTAATTTATTTTAATTAAACTTGTCATGTAGAAGACTTTTTTTAACTAAATTATTTTTTTATACAAATTTAAGAATGTACAAATTTGGCCTAGTTGCATGCACGTGCACTACACGTACACGTGCAATGCACACTCACTATTTGAGGCCGGGTATCATTCTTTTTGGAGGGATTTTTGATTTTGGGTGTGGTGATCATGGGGGTAGTTTCAAGGAAGTGGGTAGTTCTTCTAACTCCTACTTTGATCTAAACCCTTCATCCAACAACCACCAAAACAATCTTGGCCCTCCATCTCACTCATTTCCTAGTATAAATACCCCCCTCTCATGGCTAATTTTCATATGCAAAGTGTATTTCAAAGTTATAGTATTATCATAGTGTGAGTTATAAAAGATAAGAGAGTTGTGTGGGTTTTTGGTTGCTTGGAGTGGCCGGCATCACAAGGAGGGAAGCATTCGGATTGGGCTAGAGGAAGCATTCGGTGGTGGCTTGGAAGCTTGGAGTTGTGCACTCTTTTGGCTAGGAGGAGGTGCTTTCATCTACAAGGACTTGGTTGCTTTTGTTTGGGTTTTTCTCTCCAATTAAGGTGGGTAAACATTTCATATTTCTAATATAGATCCATGCTAAGTTTCCACCATTAAAGATGCATGAAAAATATTAAAAAGAGCCCACTTGAATTGAGTAGTTAGTATGTGAATGGTTTGGAATGTGATGATTAACTTATATGGCTCTAGTGTTAAAATTAAGTTGTATGTAGATTGCTCCATGTTCATTAATATGAAGTTATGATGGTAACTAAATTTAATTGAGAATGTTGCTATTGTGATTAGAGACATAATGCATGCCTGTTAATTGTGAAATTGAGACGAATTGACTTTTATGTTGATGTGGATATGGACTATTGAACTCACATGTATATTGGTTGAGTTAAGAACTAATTTCAGTAAATTATCACTATGAAATCATTTAATAAAAGACTAGTAGATCAATTATTTTGGCAATGTCGAAAATACAATGTATTGTAGTTTAATAAATGACTTTTTGATTTGGGTGTAAAAACATACATTTCATTAGTACAAAAATTATTTTTTTCCCACTGGTATGAACTTTATACAAATGGGGATTAATCTGGAAGTTTTAGAAAAGTTTTACCAAAGCAATAAGAAACTATGGTTATTTGAATATCGAGTTATTTTTAAAGCAGTGTGAATATAATACAAATCGATTTTTAATTGAGTTAGTGACAACCCGAGCCAGTGGCTTAGGTGGTCTTGGACTGCGGTTTGCTTCTCTGGTTTGCACAGTTCGAATCCCAGTATTCACACCCTTTTTGTTTAAATTCTCAAAAACTAGTTAACAGCGAACCGAGAGTATTTATTACTCTCAGTCGCTCTTATATCGTGTTCGGCGACCGGCCTAGCGGTCGGGGCTCTGTGCTGTCACGGTGCTGTGCCTGGTTCGATTCTTGGGTTCGGCATATATAAAAAATATTTTTTTGGGGGAGTTTTTGAAGTCCAAAAATTATGAAATAAATATGGTAATTCTCATAAAAATACAAGGAATTTTATAAGAGTGATTTGGATATTATTTGAATGAAATACATTATGGTTTGTGGACAAAAGGCATAATTAGAACTTTGGTTATAAGATACATACTTATGGAATTCATAACTTATAAAGATTAAGTGAAATAGGCTATGATAAAGTAATTGGAAAAAGTACTTGTTGTGTAACATGATATTATTTATTCTTACTTGTGAATATTGTGCAAAATGTGAAGTATGAAGGTTACTAGTGATATTATGAAGTTGCATGAATTCATGTATGATTATGAAATTAAAATCATGATTTATGAAAGAGAAAAAGAAATTGTTGGCTATACATATGAACTTTGTTAAAAGTATTCCTTATGGACTTGTGAATAAAGTGTAATCATGAAATGAAAGAGAATATACATATGATTGTGAAAACTCGACATGGAAATTGTTATGAGTTGAAGATTGTGAAATGAAATTTGAAATAGAGTAGCTAAGTCTCCCCGGCATTGAGAAAAATGAACTGAGATGAAATTAGACCAAGGTTGGTCATGATGAAATAAATGAATAAGTCCGGTTGATGGAGAGGCTAACTCTAGAGATTATTTTGTTCATGATTTTTTTAATAAAACTAAGGACTAGTACATAGTGGAGACGTGATGAAAGTAGAAGAAAAACATGAGTATGGGGGCCATCGGATAGCGGTGTGAGAGCGATCCACAGGCTGCCTGCTTGATGCGTCAAGACATGGCGTGGGCGCTACTCCGGAATTATCGTCCCGTTGGCGACGCTCGTGGGATGTTCGAGTGGCTATGGGTGGTGCCATTGTTTCATGGCGGAGGCTGAATTGTCCATAGGTTGCCTGCTCGATGCGTCGTGACAGTGCGTGGGATTCCCCTCCAGGCTGCCTGGACATGGGCTCATAGATCATAGGACATCTAAGACACTACCGTAGTTACAGTAGTAGTTTAAGACATAACGGGGGATTGAACCCTATAAAGATGAAGAACGAATAAGGGCTTGCCCTCGGACCTATGTAGTATGGGATGCATAGAATCCGAACAAGTGTGCATTAGTGTCATGTAACATAATTAACCGCATTAAGGACTAAGTGCACAATCACAACACGACATCAATAGGGTAGTCCCTTTAGTTTGAATTGTGACAAGTTTGTGTTTGCTAAATATGAAATGTTAAGTTATACTATTTCCGGCATAGAGAGGATGGCCGTGTATAATGTTCGTCGGTTGAATAAACTGACGTACCCACAGTCTTATATGCAGGTATATGTCATGTTAAAGATTAAAGAAGAATGGATGCTTAAGGATTATATCATTGTTGTTGTACTTTATTTCAATTGTTGTAAAATTTACTTCCGCTGTGCAAAAGAAAAGATGTAATTCGATGTAATCTCTGATGTATGATGAAAAGTTTTAATTTCCCTGTAAAATTGTACTAAAGAAGGTGAAAAGATCCTGTAGAACATCTCGAATTCAGTGTATTTGGGATTCGGGGCATTACAGAGTGGTATCAGAGCCACGCTTTCTACACTTTCACACTTGTACAAATTTATAGGGAACGACACCCTAGTAGTGGACATTAGAGTGTGTGTTTGAGTCTAGAGATTTAAATGTAAGTGACTTACATTTGTGTTGCTCTAAGATTTATGCTTCTCCTCTCTATTTCTAAGATGGCTGATCACTTCGACCCTGCTGGAGGCGACGACTGGCACATCATTGAGGAAGAGTACCATCCTGGACAGGCAGATTCCGAGGACGAGTACTACCCTGGACAAGCTGATTCTGATGATGAGGAGTACCCTGAATCCCGAGAGATCACCCCACCTCCGGATTCATCTGATGATTCTTCTTCCGACGAAGAAGAAGTACCAGTTCCAAGTGGTCTTGTGGCTTCTCTTCAGAGACAAGTGGGAACCCTGAAGGAGAGAGTTGGATTGTTGGAGGCTCAGCTGGAGAAGCGGAAGGCCGACTATTCTGTTCTTAGCCATCGGATTTGGGAACTTGAGAAGAAAAAGAACCTAACTGATGTGCTGAAGGATGAGGTTGATGAACTGCGGGAAGAACTTCGAGCAGCGAAGAGGACCCATAGGAGTTAGAGTGTTGTAGCTTCTGTTTCTTTCCGTTCTGATGTCAAAAATGTTTTTTTAAATTCGAATGTATAGACTTTTGGAATTCAATGAAATGCAAGTTGGTTTAAATTCTTGTCATATACTTCGGATTTAACGGATCTTTTGCATCAGAATATGTCGAGAAGAGGAGCAAGGAATGGGGAAGGTTTGGATCTGGAGACTGAGCTTGCTAGGGTCTTCCAGACACTGAATACAGTGGCTCAGAACCAAGCTAGGGGGCCGGCGAATCCAGTGCCCGAGGCGATCAAGCTGGTGGAATCGTTCAAGAGAATGAAACCACCGGTATTCGAGGGAAAGTCAGACCCAGATGCGGCTGACAACTGGATACGGCAAGTGGAGACAATCTTCGAGGTGTTGGAGACACCGGAGGGTAGCAAGGTCAAGTTGGCGACTTTGCAGCTGGAGAAGGATGCAGCGGTTTGGTGGCAATCCATGAAGAGGACCATGGGAGGTCTGTTGCTTGGCTGGGAGGAATTTCTGGAAGAATTCCGCAGTCATTACTTCCCCTCCGACGTCCAGGAGAAGAAGGCGATGGAGTTTCTGTCGCTTCAGCAAGGCAGCATGTCGGTGAGAGCGTATGAGACCAAGTTCACTCAGCTCTCCAGGTATGCTCCAGAGCTGGTGATGGATGAGGCCAAGAAAGCTCGCAAGTTCGAGCATGGTCTGAGGCCAAGCTTGAGGTCTCGTATGATACCCCTTGGTATCAGGCCATTTGACAAGCTGGTCAAGAGGGCGGCAGCGACGGAGGCGGATATGGAGCAGTTCCAAGTTGTTCAGAACAGGAGGAACAACTGGCAGTCTGGTAAGAGGCCTGCACATTCGGGGAGTTTCAGGGGGGCAACCATCTGCACAGAGGTTCAAACCGACAGGGGCGAACGCTGTTAATGTGGCTGGAGGACTTGGAAACAATGTGGGGAGACCTCCTGCGGTGACTTGCTTTAACTGTGGGGAAGCGGGACACTACCGATCTCATTGTCCCAAACTTCAGCGCGGTAATAGCAGCGCACCAACGCAGCAGGCTGGGAAGAGGCCGTACCAATCAGGGCGAGTATTTGCCTTGACGGAGGCTGATGCTGAGGAGGCAGATCAGGTCATCTCTGGTACGAGGGCTGGTGTTTAGAGTCTTTGTCATTTCTTTTCCCTTTGATTAGTGGGACTGTTATGTAATGGTGTGTGTTATGTAACAGGCGAACTCTATCTTAATGGAATGAAAGCTGTCGTATTGTTTGATACTGGATCCTCTCATACATTTGTGTCTCCAAAGTTTGCTAAAGTGTTGGGAGTTAAACCGAAGATTTTCCCAGGCAAGATCTTATCAGTAGCTACTCCGTCAGGGGAAACTTTAACCACTGATCGGTATTATGCTGATTGCGAGATTGTGATTGGGGATAGAATCTTTGGCATTGATCTGATCGAGCTGACTATCTTGGGAGTCGATGTTATCATTGGCATTGATTGGATGTCGGTGTACAGTGCAAGCATCGAGTGTAAGACCAAGACGGTGACAGTGAAGGCTCCAGGAGGACCTGAAGTCGTGTTCCAGGGGAAGCAGAAGTGTTCTAAGCTGGTGGCAACTATCCGCAAGGAAGAGACTCCTGTGGAAGTGCAAGGGATTCCTGTGGTTCGGGACTATCCGACTGTGTTCTTGGAAGATTTTCCTGGATTACCCCCGCATCGTGATGTAGAGTTCAGCATCACTGTTCAACCGGGAAGTGCACCCATTTCTAAGGCACCGTATAGGATGGCTCCAGTGGAACAGGATGAGGTGAAACGGCAGATTGAGGAACTGTTGGAAAAAGGCTTTATTCAACCTAGTGCGTCACCTTGGGGAGCACCAGTGCTTTTGGTAAAGAAGAAGGATGGATCGATGAGAATGTGCATCGATTACCGGGAGCTGAATAAGGTCACTGTTCAGAATAAGTATCCGATTCCTCGAATTGATGACTTGTTCGATCGTCTGCAAGGAGCAGCTGTATTCTCCAAAATAGATCTTCGATCAGGTTACCACCAAGTTCGAGTGAAAGCTGAAGATGTGCACAAAACTGCGTTTAGAACTCGGCATGGGCATTACGAATTCTTAGTTATGCCATTCGGAGTGACGAATGCACCTGCAATCTTCATGGACTTGATGAATAGAGTTCTGAGGCCGTTTATCGATTCTTTCGTCGTGGTGTTTATCGACGATATTCTCGTGTACTCCAAGTCGGAGGAGGAGCACACTGAGCATCTGGCAGCAGTTTTGCAGAAGTTGGAAGAGCAGCAGTTGTATGCCAAGTTATCCAAGTGTGATTTCTGGAAATCTGAAGTGGCATTCCTAGGTCACATCCTTTCTAAGGAGGGAGTGGCAACTGACCCTCAGAAGATAGAGGCAGTGAGAGATTGGGCAAGGCCTACTACAGTGAAGGAAGTCAGAAGTTTCCTTGGGATGACTGGGTATTATCGGAGATTCATTCAAGGTTATGCTCAGATAGCTGTACCGCTTACTGGACTGACCAAGAAGAATGTGAGCTTCAAGTGGACCGAGCAATGTGAGGCGAGTTTTCAGGAGTTGAAAGATAGACTGATTACTGCACCTATCTTGGCTTTGCCTAGAGCTGGTGTCGAGTATGACGTTTATAGCGATGCTTCACATCGGGGGCTTGGTTGTGTCTTAATGCAAGAGGGAAGAGTAATCGCTTATGGGTCTAGGCAACTACGACCACATGAGAAGAATTACCCGACTCATGATCTAGAGTTGGCTGCGATTATCTTTGCCCTGAAGCAATGGAGGCACTATGTGTATGGTGAGAAGTTGAATATGTACACGGACCACAAGAGCTTGAAGTATATATATCAGCAGAGGGATCTCAATCTGAGGCAGCGGAGATGGTTGGAAGTGCTTGAGGACATGCGACCTGAGATTAAGTATCATCCTGGAAAGGCTAATGTTGTTGCTGATGCACTTAGTCGCAAGAGCAGTTTGGCCAGTTTGATTACAACTCAGAGGCACCTGATTGAGGAGTTGGATCGGACAGGTATTGAGGTTGTCTTGCAAGGATTGGGAGCATCTTTGGCTCAGTTGAGGCTTCAGCCTACTTTGAATGCAAGGATCATTGCAAGTCAGGAAGTTGATGCTGATATTTTGGAGATGAAGGAGCAGGTTGGTGCTGGCAGGTTGTCCGGTTTTCAAATCAGGGATGGAGTGCTGTGGTTTGGAGATAGGCTGTGCGTTCCAAATCAGGCGGACCTGAAAGAGAGTATTCTTCAGGAGGCGCATGCTACTCTTTTTTCGGTACATCCTGGGAGTACTAAGATGTACAAGGACATCAAGCAGCATTTCTGGTGGTCAGGTTTGAAGCGGGATGTGGCTGAATTTGTCGCGAAGTGTGAGGTTTGTCAGCAAGTCAAAGCCGAAAATCAGAGACCCGGAGGTCTATTACAGCCGTTACCTATTCCGGAATGGAAGTGGGATAACATCAGTATGGATTTCATCACGGGATTGCCTAAGAGTTCTAAAGGCAATGATGCTATTTGGGTTATAGTCGATCGACTTACCAAGTCCGCTCACTTTTTGGCGATGAAACTCACTGCTTCGATGGACAAGTTGGCTGAGATGTATGTTGGTGAGATTGTCCGACTTCATGGCATTCCTTCGACTATTGTGTCTGATCGAGATGCGCGGTTTACTTCGCATTTCTGGAGGAGTCTTCAGGCAGCTTTGGGTACCAAGACAGATTTCAGTACTGCTTTTCATCCGCAGGCCGATGGGCAGACCGAGAGAGTCAACCGTATTCTTGAGGATATGCTTCGGTGTTGTATACTAGACTTTGGAGGCAGTTGGGAAAGGCATTTACCTTTGGTGGAGTTTGCCTACAACAACAGTTTTCAGGCTAGTATTGGGATGGCGCCGTACGAAGCTCTGTATGGCAGGAAGTGCAGGACTCCTGTTTGTTGGTATGAAGTAGGGGAGCGTCAGTTGTTTGGTCCTGAGCTTGTGCAGCTGACTTCTGAGAAGATTGATCTGATCAGGAAAAGGTTGGTGGAAGCTCAGAGCAGGCAGAAAAGCTATGCAGACAACCGGAGAAGGGACCTTGAGTTTGAGGTTGGTGACTTCGTCTTTCTGAAGGTATCACCCAGTAAAGGTGTGGTTCGTTTTGGCAAAGGCGGGAAGTTAGCCCCGAGGTTTATAGGCCCGTATAAGATATTGAAAAGGATCGAGAAAACTGCTTACCGGCTTGAATTACCGGAAGAGTTGTCTCAGGTGCACAATGTTTTTCATGTGTCTATGCTGAGAGGTTATATTCCAGACCCGAGTCATCATTTGCCTGAAGTGCCGGAAGGTTTGCAGTTAGACCTGAATTACATCGAGTCTCCTGTTGAGATTGTTGATCGTCGAGAGAAAGTCTTGAGGAATAAGACGATACTGATGGTCAAGGTAGTCTAGAGAAACCACTTGGTTGAAGAGGCTACTTGGGAATCTGAGGAGAGGATGTTGAAGGACTATCCTGAGCTTTTTGCTTGATTGTATTTTTGTATCTTTTGTTCTTGTTGTGTGTGTTGTATTTTGTTTGTTTTCTCGCTCTTGATTGTAGTTCCGGGGACGGAACTATTCTAAGGAGGGAGTGCTGTAATACCCTGATTTTTTAATTAATGAAAAATTATTTATTTTGCACGTGTTGTGCACGTGTAATATTTTGTTTGGATTATTTTATCATGATGTGTATATTTAAATATATTTTTCTTCAAATTATTTTAGTACAAAAAGCCTTTCTTTAAAAGCCTTATTTTAATCTAATAAAAAGCCCTTTTCTTAAAAAGCCCAAAAGTATTTTATTTTATTTATTTTATGAACTATTTTGGCCCACAAAGAAAGCCCATGAATTAATTTATTTTAATTAAACTTGTCATGTAGAAGACTTTTTTTAACTAAATTATTTTTTTATACAAATTTAAGAATGTACAAATTTGGCCTAGTTGCATGCACGTGCACTACACGTACACGTGCAATGCACACTCACTATTTGAGGCCGGGTATCATTCTTTTTGGAGGGATTTTTGATTTTGGGTGTGGTGATCATGGGGGTAGTTTCAAGGAAGTGGGTAGTTCTTCTAACTCCTACTTTGATCTAAACCCTTCATCCAACAACCACCAAAACAATCTTGGCCCTCCATCTCACTCATTTCCTAGTATAAATACCCCCCCTCTCATGGCTAATTTTCATATGCAAAGTGTATTTCAAAGTTATAGTATTATCATAGTGTGAGTTATAAAAGATAAGAGAGTTGTGTGGGTTTTTGGTTGCTTGGAGTGGCCGGCATCACAAGGAGGGAAGCATTCGGATTGGGCTAGAGGAAGCATTCGGTGGTGGCTTGGAAGCTTGGAGTTGTGCACTCTTTTGGCTAGGAGGAGGTGCTTTCATCTACAAGGACTTGGTTGCTTTTGTTTGGGTTTTTCTCTCCAATTAAGGTGGGTAAACATTTCATATTTCTAATATAGATCCATGCTAAGTTTCCACCATTAAAGATGCATGAAAAATATTAAAAAGAGCCCACTTGAATTGAGTAGTTAGTATGTGAATGGTTTGGAATGTGATGATTAACTTATATGGCTCTAGTGTTAAAATTAAGTTGTATGTAGATTGCTCCATGTTCATTAATATGAAGTTATGATGGTAACTAAATTTAATTGAGAATGTTGCTATTGTGATTAGAGACATAATGCATGCCTGTTAATTGTGAAATTGAGACGAATTGACTTTTATGTTGATATGGATATGGACTATTGAACTCACATGTATATTGGTTGAGTTAAGAACTAATTTCAGTAAATTATCACTATGAAATCATTTAATAAAAGACTAGTAGATCAATTATTTTGGCAATGTCGAAAATACAATGTATTGTAGTTTAATAAATGACTTTTTGATTTGGGTGTAAAAACATACATTTCATTAGTACAAAAATTATTTTTTTCCCACTGGTATGAACTTTATACAAATGGGGATTAATCTGGAAGTTTTAGAAAAGTTTTACCAAAGCAATAAGAAACTATGGTTATTTGAATATCGAGTTATTTTTAAAGCAGTGTGAATATAATACAAATCGATTTTTAATTGAGTTAGTGACAACCCGAGCCAGTGGCTTAGGTGGTCTTGGACTGCGGTTTGCTTCTCTGGTTTGCACAGTTCGAATCCCAGTATTCACACCCTTTTTGTTTAAATTCTCAAAAACTAGTTAACAGCGAACCGAGAGTATTTATTACTCTCAGTCGCTCTTATATCGTGTTCGGCGACCGGCCTAGCGGTCGGGGCTCTGTGCTGTCACGGTGCTGTGCCTGGTTCGATTCTTGGGTTCGGCATATATAAAAAATATTTTTTTGGGGGAGTTTTTGAAGTCCAAAAATTATGAAATAAATATGGTAATTCTCATAAAAATACAAGGAATTTTATAAGAGTGATTTGGATATTATTTGAATGAAATACAATATGGTTTGTGGACAAAAGGCATAATTAGAACTTTGGTTATAAGATACATACTTATGGAATTCATAACTTATAAAGATTAAGTGAAATAGGCTATGATAAAGTAATTGGAAAAAGTACTTGTTGTGTAACATGATATTATTTATTCTTACTTGTGAATATTGTGCAAAATGTGAAGTATGAAGGTTACTAGTGATATTATGAAGTTGCATGAATTCATGTATGATTATGAAATTAAAATCATGATTTATGAAAGAGAAAAAGAAATTGTTGGCTATACATATGAACTTTGTTAAAAGTATTCCTTATGGACTTGTGAATAAAGTGTAATCATGAAATGAAAGAGAATATACATATGATTGTGAAAACTCGACATGGAAATTGTTATGAGTTGAAGATTGTGAAATGAAATTTGAAATAGAGTAGCTAAGTCTCCCCGGCATTGAGAAAAATGAACTGAGATGAAATTAGACCAAGGTTGGTCATGATGAAATAAATGAATAAGTCCGGTTGATGGAGAGGCTAACTCTAGAGATTATTTTGTTCATGATTTTTTTAATAAAACTAAGGACTAGTACATAGTGGAGACGTGATGAAAGTAGAAGAAAAACATGAGTATGGGGGCCATCGGATAGCGGTGTGAGAGCGATCCACAGGCTGCCTGCTTGATGCGTCAAGACATGGCGTGGGCGCTACTCCGGAATTATCGTCCCGTTGGCGACGCTCGTGGGATGTTCGAGTGGCTATGGGTGGTGCCATTGTTTCATGGCGGAGGCTGAATTGTCCATAGGTTGCCTGCTCGATGCGTCGTGACAGTGCGTGGGATTCCCCTCCAGGCTGCCTGGACATGGGCTCATAGATCATAGGACATCTAAGACACTACCGTAGTTACAGTAGTAGTTTAAGACATAACGGGGGATTGAACCCTATAAAGATGAAGAACGAATAAGGGCTTGCCCTCGGACCTATGTAGTATGGGATGCATAGAATCCGAACAAGTGTGCATTAGTGTCATGTAACATAATTAACCGCATTAAGGACTAAGTGCACAATCACAACACGACATCAATAGGGTAGTCCCTTTAGTTTGAATTGTGACAAGTTTGTGTTTGCTAAATATGAAATGTTAAGTTATACTATTTCCGGCATAGAGAGGATGGCCGTGTATAATGTTCGTCGGTTGAATAAACTGACGTACCCACAGTCTTATATGCAGGTATATGTCATGTTAAAGATTAAAGAAGAATGGATGCTTAAGGATTATATCATTGTTGTTGTACTTTATTTCAATTGTTGTAAAATTTACTTCCGCTGTGCAAAAGAAAAGATGTAATTCGATGTAATCTCTGATGTATGATGAAAAGTTTTAATTTCCCTGTAAAATTGTACTAAAGAAGGTGAAAAGATCCTGTAGAATATCTCGAATTCAGTGTATTTGGGATTCGGGGCATTACAGAGTGGTATCAGAGCCACGCTTTCTACACTTTCACACTTGTACAAATTTATAGGGAACGACACCCTAGTAGTGGACATTAGAGTGTGTGTTTGAGTCTAGAGATTTAAATGTAAGTGACTTACATTTGTGTTGCTCTAAGATTTATGCTTCTCCTCTCTATTTCTAAGATGGCTGATCACTTCGACCCTGCTGGAGGCGACGACTGGCACATCATTGAGGAAGAGTACCATCCTGGACAGGCAGATTCCGAGGACGAGTACTACCCTGGACAAGCTGATTCTGATGATGAGGAGTACCCTGAATCCCGAGAGATCACCCCACCTCCGGATTCATCTGATGATTCTTCTTCCGACGAAGAAGAAGTACCAGTTCCAAGTGGTCTTGTGGCTTCTCTTCAGAGACAAGTGGGAACCCTGAAGGAGAGAGTTGGATTGTTGGAGGCTCAGCTGGAGAAGCGGAAGGCCGACTATTCTGTTCTTAGCCATCGGATTTGGGAACTTGAGAAGAAAAAGAACCTAACTGATGTGCTGAAGGATGAGGTTGATGAACTGCGGGAAGAACTTCGAGCAGCGAAGAGGACCCATAGGAGTTAGAGTGTTGTAGCTTCTGTTTCTTTCCGTTCTGATGTCAAAAATGTTTTTTTAAATTCGAATGTATAGACTTTTGGAATTCAATGAAATGCAAGTTGGTTTAAATTCTTGTCATATACTTCGGATTTAACGGATCTTTTGCATCAGAATATGTCGAGAAGAGGAGCAAGGAATGGGGAAGGTTTGGATCTGGAGACTGAGCTTGCTAGGGTCTTCCAGACACTGAATACAGTGGCTCAGAACCAAGCTAGGGGGCCGGCGAATCCAGTGCCCGAGGCGATCAAGCTGGTGGAATCGTTCAAGAGAATGAAACCACCGGTATTCGAGGGAAAGTCAGACCCAGATGCGGCTGACAACTGGATACGGCAAGTGGAGACAATCTTCGAGGTGTTGGAGACACCGGAGGGTAGCAAGGTCAAGTTGGCGACTTTGCAGCTGGAGAAGGATGCAGCGGTTTGGTGGCAATCCATGAAGAGGACCATGGGAGGTCTGTTGCTTGGCTGGGAGGAATTTCTGGAAGAATTCCGCAGTCATTACTTCCCCTCCGACGTCCAGGAGAAGAAGGCGATGGAGTTTCTGTCGCTTCAGCAAGGCAGCATGTCGGTGAGAGCGTATGAGACCAAGTTCACTCAGCTCTCCAGGTATGCTCCAGAGCTGGTGATGGATGAGGCCAAGAAAGCTCGCAAGTTCGAGCATGGTCTGAGGCCAAGCTTGAGGTCTCGTATGATACCCCTTGGTATCAGGCCATTTGACAAGCTGGTCAAGAGGGCGGCAGCGACGGAGGCGGATATGGAGCAGTTCCAAGTTGTTCAGAACAGGAGGAACAACTGGCAGTCTGGTAAGAGGCCTGCACATTCGGGGAGTTTCAGGGGGGCAACCATCTGCACAGAGGTTCAAACCGACAGGGGCGAACGCTGTTAATGTGGCTGGAGGACTTGGAAACAATGTGGGGAGACCTCCTGCGGTGACTTGCTTTAACTGTGGGGAAGCGGGACACTACCGATCTCATTGTCCCAAACTTCAGCGCGGTAATAGCAGCGCACCAACGCAGCAGGCTGGGAAGAGGCCGTACCAATCAGGGCGAGTATTTGCCTTGACGGAGGCTGATGCTGAGGAGGCAGATCAGGTCATCTCTGGTACGAGGGCTGGTGTTTAGAGTCTTTGTCATTTCTTTTCCCTTTGATTAGTGGGACTGTTATGTAATGGTGTGTGTTATGTAACAGGCGAACTCTATCTTAATGGAATGAAAGCTGTCGTATTGTTTGATACTGGATCCTCTCATACATTTGTGTCTCCAAAGTTTGCTAAAGTGTTGGGAGTTAAACCGAAGATTTTCCCAGGCAAGATCTTATCAGTAGCTACTCCGTCAGGGGAAACTTTAACCACTGATCGGTATTATGCTGATTGCGAGATTGTGATTGGGGATAGAATCTTTGGCATTGATCTGATCGAGCTGACTATCTTGGGAGTCGATGTTATCATTGGCATTGATTGGATGTCGGTGTACAGTGCAAGCATCGAGTGTAAGACCAAGACGGTGACAGTGAAGGCTCCAGGAGGACCTGAAGTCGTGTTCCAGGGGAAGCAGAAGTGTTCTAAGCTGGTGGCAACTATCCGCAAGGAAGAGACTCCTGTGGAAGTGCAAGGGATTCCTGTGGTTCGGGACTATCCGACTGTGTTCTTGGAAGATTTTCCTGGATTACCCCCGCATCGTGATGTAGAGTTCAGCATCACTGTTCAACCGGGAAGTGCACCCATTTCTAAGGCACCGTATAGGATGGCTCCAGTGGAACAGGATGAGGTGAAACGGCAGATTGAGGAACTGTTGGAAAAAGGCTTTATTCAACCTAGTGCGTCACCTTGGGGAGCACCAGTGCTTTTGGTAAAGAAGAAGGATGGATCGATGAGAATGTGCATCGATTACCGGGAGCTGAATAAGGTCACTGTTCAGAATAAGTATCCGATTCCTCGAATTGATGACTTGTTCGATCGTCTGCAAGGAGCAGCTGTATTCTCCAAAATAGATCTTCGATCAGGTTACCACCAAGTTCGAGTGAAAGCTGAAGATGTGCACAAAACTGCGTTTAGAACTCGGCATGGGCATTACGAATTCTTAGTTATGCCATTCGGAGTGACGAATGCACCTGCAATCTTCATGGACTTGATGAATAGAGTTCTGAGGCCGTTTATCGATTCTTTCGTCGTGGTGTTTATCGACGATATTCTCGTGTACTCCAAGTCGGAGGAGGAGCACACTGAGCATCTGGCAGCAGTTTTGCAGAAGTTGGAAGAGCAGCAGTTGTATGCCAAGTTATCCAAGTGTGATTTCTGGAAATCTGAAGTGGCATTCCTAGGTCACATCCTTTCTAAGGAGGGAGTGGCAACTGACCCTCAGAAGATAGAGGCAGTGAGAGATTGGGCAAGGCCTACTACAGTGAAGGAAGTCAGAAGTTTCCTTGGGATGACTGGGTATTATCGGAGATTCATTCAAGGTTATGCTCAGATAGCTGTACCGCTTACTGGACTGACCAAGAAGAATGTGAGCTTCAAGTGGACCGAGCAATGTGAGGCGAGTTTTCAGGAGTTGAAAGATAGACTGATTACTGCACCTATCTTGGCTTTGCCTAGAGCTGGTGTCGAGTATGACGTTTATAGCGATGCTTCACATCGGGGGCTTGGTTGTGTCTTAATGCAAGAGGGAAGAGTAATCGCTTATGGGTCTAGGCAACTACGACCACATGAGAAGAATTACCCGACTCATGATCTAGAGTTGGCTGCGATTATCTTTGCCCTGAAGCAATGGAGGCACTATGTGTATGGTGAGAAGTTGAATATGTACACGGACCACAAGAGCTTGAAGTATATATATCAGCAGAGGGATCTCAATCTGAGGCAGCGGAGATGGTTGGAAGTGCTTGAGGACATGCGACCTGAGATTAAGTATCATCCTGGAAAGGCTAATGTTGTTGCTGATGCACTTAGTCGCAAGAGCAGTTTGGCCAGTTTGATTACAACTCAGAGGCACCTGATTGAGGAGTTGGATCGGACAGGTATTGAGGTTGTCTTGCAAGGATTGGGAGCATCTTTGGCTCAGTTGAGGCTTCAGCCTACTTTGAATGCAAGGATCATTGCAAGTCAGGAAGTTGATGCTGATATTTTGGAGATGAAGGAGCAGGTTGGTGCTGGCAGGTTGTCCGGTTTTCAAATCAGGGATGGAGTGCTGTGGTTCGGAGATAGGCTGTGCGTTCCAAATCAGGCGGACCTGAAAGAGAGTATTCTTCAGGAGGCGCATGCTACTCTTTTTTCGGTACATCCTGGGAGTACTAAGATGTACAAGGACATCAAGCAGCATTTCTGGTGGTCAGGTTTGAAGCGGGATGTGGCTGAATTTGTCGCGAAGTGTGAGGTTTGTCAGCAAGTCAAAGCCGAAAATCAGAGACCCGGAGGTCTATTACAGCCGTTACCTATTCCGGAATGGAAGTGGGATAACATCAGTATGGATTTCATCACGGGATTGCCTAAGAGTTCTAAAGGCAATGATGCTATTTGGGTTATAGTCGATCGACTTACCAAGTCCGCTCACTTTTTGGCGATGAAACTCACTGCTTCGATGGACAAGTTGGCTGAGATGTATGTTGGTGAGATTGTCCGACTTCATGGCATTCCTTCGACTATTGTGTCTGATCGAGATGCGCGGTTTACTTCGCATTTCTGGAGGAGTCTTCAGGCAGCTTTGGGTACCAAGACAGATTTCAGTACTGCTTTTCATCCGCAGGCCGATGGGCAGACCGAGAGAGTCAACCGTATTCTTGAGGATATGCTTCGGTGTTGTATACTAGACTTTGGAGGCAGTTGGGAAAGGCATTTACCTTTGGTGGAGTTTGCCTACAACAACAGTTTTCAGGCTAGTATTGGGATGGCGCCGTACGAAGCTCTGTATGGCAGGAAGTGCAGGACTGCTGTTTGTTGGTATGAAGTAGGGGAGCGTCAGTTGTTTGGTCCTGAGCTTGTGCAGCTGACTTCTGAGAAGATTGATCTGATCAGGAAAAGGTTGGTGGAAGCTCAGAGCAGGCAGAAAAGCTATGCAGACAACCGGAGAAGGGACCTTGAGTTTGAGGTTGGTGACTTCGTCTTTCTGAAGGTATCACCCAGTAAAGGTGTGGTTCGTTTTGGCAAAGGCGGGAAGTTAGCCCCGAGGTTTATAGGCCCGTATAAGATATTGAAAAGGATCGAGAAAACTGCTTACCGGCTTGAATTACCGGAAGAGTTGTCTCAGGTGCACAATGTCTTTCATGTGTCTATGCTGAGAGGTTATATTCCAGACCCGAGTCATCATTTGCCTGAAGTGCCGGAAGGTTTGCAGTTAGACCTGAATTACATCGAGTCTCCTGTTGAGATTGTTGATCGTCGAGAGAAAGTCTTGAGGAATAAGACGATACTGATGGTCAAGGTAGTCTAGAGAAACCACTTGGTTGAAGAGGCTACTTGGGAATCTGAGGAGAGGATGTTGAAGGACTATCCTGAGCTTTTTGCTTGATGTATTTTTGTATCTTTTGTTCTTGTTGTGTGTGTTGTATTTTGTTTGTTTTCTCGCTCTTGATTGTAGTTCCGGGGACGGAACTATTCTAAGGAGGGAGTGCTGTAATACCCTGATTTTTTAATTAATGAAAAATTATTTATTTTGCACGTGTTGTGCACGTGTAATATTTTGTTTGGATTATTTTATCATGATGTGTATATTTAAATATATTTTTCTTCAAATTATTTTAGTACAAAAAGCCTTTCTTTAAAAGCCTTATTTTAATCTAATAAAAAGCCCTTTTCTTAAAAAGCCCAAAAGTATTTTATTTTATTTATTTTATGAACTATTTTGGCCCACAAAGAAAGCCCATGAATTAATTTATTTTAATTAAACTTGTCATGTAGAAGACTTTTTTTAACTAAATTATTTTTTTATACAAATTTAAGAATGTACAAATTTGGCCTAGTTGCATGCACGTGCACTACACGTACACGTGCAATGCACACTCACTATTTGAGGCCGGGTATCATTCTTTTTGGAGGGATTTTTGATTTTGGGTGTGGTGATCATGGGGGTAGTTTCAAGGAAGTGGGTAGTTCTTCTAACTCCTACTTTGATCTAAACCCTTCATCCAACAACCACCAAAACAATCTTGGCCCTCCATCTCACTCATTTCCTAGTATAAATACCCCCCCTCTCATGGCTAATTTTCATATGCAAAGTGTATTTCAAAGTTATAGTATTATCATAGTGTGAGTTATAAAAGATAAGAGAGTTGTGTGGGTTTTTGGTTGCTTGGAGTGGCCGGCATCACAAGGAGGGAAGCATTCGGATTGGGCTAGAGGAAGCATTCGGTGGTGGCTTGGAAGCTTGGAGTTGTGCACTCTTTTGGCTAGGAGGAGGTGCTTTCATCTACAAGGACTTGGTTGCTTTTGTTTGGGTTTTTCTCTCCAATTAAGGTGGGTAAACATTTCATATTTCTAATATAGATCCATGCTAAGTTTCCACCATTAAAGATGCATGAAAAATATTAAAAAGAGCCCACTTGAATTGAGTAGTTAGTATGTGAATGGTTTGGAATGTGATGATTAACTTATATGGCTCTAGTGTTAAAATTAAGTTGTATGTAGATTGCTCCATGTTCATTAATATGAAGTTATGATGGTAACTAAATTTAATTGAGAATGTTGCTATTGTGATTAGAGACATAATGCATGCCTGTTAATTGTGAAATTGAGACGAATTGACTTTTATGTTGATATGGATATGGACTATTGAACTCACATGTATATTGGTTGAGTTAAGAACTAATTTCAGTAAATTATCACTATGAAATCATTTAATAAAAGACTAGTAGATCAATTATTTTGGCAATGTCGAAAATACAATGTATTGTAGTTTAATAAATGACTTTTTGATTTGGGTGTAAAAACATACATTTCATTAGTACAAAAATTATTTTTTTCCCACTGGTATGAACTTTATACAAATGGGGATTAATCTGGAAGTTTTAGAAAAGTTTTACCAAAGCAATAAGAAACTATGGTTATTTGAATATCGAGTTATTTTTAAAGCAGTGTGAATATAATACAAATCGATTTTTAATTGAGTTAGTGACAACCCGAGCCAGTGGCTTAGGTGGTCTTGGACTGCGGTTTGCTTCTCTGGTTTGCACAGTTCGAATCCCAGTATTCACACCCTTTTTGTTTAAATTCTCAAAAACTAGTTAACAGCGAACCGAGAGTATTTATTACTCTCAGTCGCTCTTATATCGTGTTCGGCGACCGGCCTAGCGGTCGGGGCTCTGTGCTGTCACGGTGCTGTGCCTGGTTCGATTCTTGGGTTCGGCATATATAAAAAATATTTTTTTGGGGGAGTTTTTGAAGTCCAAAAATTATGAAATAAATATGGTAATTCTCATAAAAATACAAGGAATTTTATAAGAGTGATTTGGATATTATTTGAATGAAATACATTATGGTTTGTGGACAAAAGGCATAATTAGAACTTTGGTTATAAGATACATACTTATGGAATTCATAACTTATAAAGATTAAGTGAAATAGGCTATGATAAAGTAATTGGAAAAAGTACTTGTTGTGTAACATGATATTATTTATTCTTACTTGTGAATATTGTGCAAAATGTGAAGTATGAAGGTTACTAGTGATATTATGAAGTTGCATGAATTCATGTATGATTATGAAATTAAAATCATGATTTATGAAAGAGAAAAAGAAATTGTTGGCTATACATATGAACTTTGTTAAAAGTATTCCTTATGGACTTGTGAATAAAGTGTAATCATGAAATGAAAGAGAATATACATATGATTGTGAAAACTCGACATGGAAATTGTTATGAGTTGAAGATTGTGAAATGAAATTTGAAATAGAGTAGCTAAGTCTCCCCGGCATTGAGAAAAATGAACTGAGATGAAATTAGACCAAGGTTGGTCATGATGAAATAAATGAATAAGTCCGGTTGATGGAGAGGCTAACTCTAGAGATTATTTTGTTCATGATTTTTTTAATAAAACTAAGGACTAGTACATAGTGGAGACGTGATGAAAGTAGAAGAAAAACATGAGTATGGGGGCCATCGGATAGCGGTGTGAGAGCGATCCACAGGCTGCCTGCTTGATGCGTCAAGACATGGCGTGGGCGCTACTCCGGAATTATCGTCCCGTTGGCGACGCTCGTGGGATGTTCGAGTGGCTATGGGTGGTGCCATTGTTTCATGGCGGAGGCTGAATTGTCCATAGGTTTCCTGCTCGATGCGTCGTGACAGTGCGTGGGATTCCCCTCCAGGCTGCCTGGACATGGGCTCATAGATCATAGGACATCTAAGACACTACCGTAGTTACAGTAGTAGTTTAAGACATAACGGGGGATTGAACCCTATAAAGATGAAGAACGAATAAGGGCTTGCCCTCGGACCTATGTAGTATGGGATGCATAGAATCCGAACAAGTGTGCATTAGTGTCATGTAACATAATTAACCGCATTAAGGACTAAGTGCACAATCACAACACGACATCAATAGGGTAGTCCCTTTAGTTTGAATTGTGACAAGTTTGTGTTTGCTAAATATGAAATGTTAAGTTATACTATTTCCGGTATAGAGAGGATGGCCGTGTATAATGTTCGTCGGTTGAATAAACTGACGTACCCACAGTCTTATATGCAGGTATATGTCATGTTAAAGATTAAAGAAGAATGGATGCTTAAGGATTATATCATTGTTGTTGTTCTTTATTTCAATTGTTGTAAAATTTACTTCCGCTGTGCAAAAGAAAAGATGTAATTCGATGTAATCTCTGATGTATGATGAAAAGTTTTAATTTTCCTGTAAAATTGTACTAAAGAAGGTGAAAAGATCCTGTAGAACATCTCGAATTCAGTGTATTTGGGATTCGGGGCGTTACAGTGCAGGACCATGTCCATCAGACCATCCATTCGAGTGTCCATTGTCCAACCTCGGCATCTGCAAGAGAAAATATGGGAATTAGTATAGATACAAAAAAATTATAAGGCATAAGTTGTAAAAGCAATATTATGGATTATAATCATCAACTATCTGACTAAACCCAACTCTCGCAATGCATCTAAGTCTAATTTTCCTGCTGTGTTGGACTAATATTTGAAGTATGCTCTGATACCAACTTCTGTAGCGCCCCAAATCTCCATACTGGGAACCTGGGACCCTACTCCAGGAGTCGAACTTCAAAATTGCCACAATCACAAAAAGTATAGGAAAATTTAAAACTTTTATTCTATATAAATGTTACATTTACAAGTGTCACAATATCCAAATAAAAATTACAAGATTTACAACGATATAATAGAACTTGCATATGTCCCTTGGATCCTTGGACCAACTCGAGCTCTGTAGTACCTGTAGATCGGCTCCAGATACCTACAAGGTGAGGAACGTCAGTACTTCGACTGACGCAAAGCTGATGATAACAGCGACCCTCTAAAGTTCAATCACAACCATAATTTTATGCAAAAAAGAAAAATGATGTGCCAAAATAAGGGTTTAATGGATTCGGGTTCTAGTGCAGTGATACACTATGATCCTCTGACTAGATGCAGCAAATCAAATGCCTGATTCTAATGCAAGCAAGACTTTGGAGCACGAATGCATCCCATACTACATACGCCCCCAAATCTAGCCGTCTTTCTCCACAATTTAGGAATTCGAACTATCGCCATGCATCCTACTCTTATACTCAACCAGTTCCCAATAGATTGTCCATCGCCCAAGGAGGTTGCAGTTGGTCGGTCTAGTTCCGCCACTGCAGTGTCTAAGTGGTGGTCGTGTTGGCCACTTGGTACCCGCATACGGACCTCTTCAGAAAACCGTGTTGAATCCGGTCGTAAGACCGTGTGATTACCATATCCACCCCTAACCCGGGCTATGGACTGACGCATGCGTGTTCACCCCTTCTCCGGTTTATGAACTTATATATATATACCAAAAACAACAAAAATCACGTGCATAGGGACGTGAGCGCCACGGGGGTCAAATCCCCCTAGCCTCCCGAGCCTTACTCCGGCAAAATTTTGGGAATTAACAGATCGAGATACGAGCCGATGACTCACTTATGAGTACCGAAAACATATCCCTACGACTGGAAGGTACAACACCGACTATGGTCACTAGGACTAATGCAATTACCCAATCCCTTAATATGTCATTCTAATCCCAGCCTTACTCTAATCACTTTGGGTAAAGATAAAATTTGCTTCCACACTTGCCTATCAACCTATGGCCCTGGTGATACCGGTCCGGTTCGCCACTTCCCCAGCTTGGAATTGTCCAGCATTACGGCCTACATTCACCCCTAACCTGGTAATGAATGTGTGTTCACCCCTAAACCTGGCTATGAACCCATATTAGTGGCACGGCTCGGATGTCCTACGCTTCGGCGGAAGTTTATAATGTAGGATTGACAGATGCAGGGTATTCCTTACCCTAGTGACTAACTCGAGTCACACACCCATGATGGGAGTCAACAACACCAACAACAGAAACCAACATCCCTAGACAAGAGTTATCAACTCTAGTAGTACACAGGGGACAAGTCCTCACAAAACTTAGTCAACACTCCAGACTAAGCAATCTATGGGTTTCTGCCTGAATCTTAAAAAGGATATAATTCTCTCGATACAACTCTGATTGGAGCATACGAGCCCAATCCGGAAAGGTAAGATCCTAGACTGAAACTTCCTAATTGACCATAAACTCAAATTCCATCATCTAGATCCCCAAAATAGCCTCTCAAGCCTCAGCCAGTGTACTTCCTGTACATGCTGCACCTTACCGGTAGCACAAAATACTGCTCACCTATCCGAACGCTACAAATACAAGTTCTATGAAAAGGTGTGGATGTCCTCTACAAGTCTCTAGTTGGTCATGAGTCCAAAACACACCAATAGATCACCCTAACACACACATCTCTTACAATGGTACCAAGTCACACAGTAGGACTTTCTAAATCAGAGCACTCAGCTCGATTTCTAGTCTCTGTCCAGTATTACAAAAATCACAGTAAATCAATCCTTTACTGGAAATACCTAAAATAGGTCTTGTTGGAAAGGTCTTGATGTCTACTACAATCCTCATATGAAATAGTTCCACAAATTTTGCTTTTAAGGAGTCTCAAATGTGCAATCTCTACAGGGTATCAAAATTGGCTGAAACCAGCACAGTACATACTAAATAAATCTCTACTATTTTAATGGGAGAGTTGGGGTTGTAAACAAACAAACCCTAATTTTGTAACTGAGCAAACCCGTGCAATATACGGCCAAACTAAATCCACCAAACATACCCGTGTGATGCACGTGCAGCCCCTAAAAAAGGAATATTTTTGCAAATGCCCCCATTTAAAGTATAAAAACTAGCATATACCCCCACTATTTTAAAAACTAAGAAATACCCTTATCTCTATCTTTAATATTATAATGTGAGAATGCCTTAGTGTCATTTGTAAATGTTTTGTCAAACTACCAACCCGTGCAATACACGTGCATAACTATTATAAAGGAGATTCTAAGTTCAAATCCAGATTATGTCTAAATTTTTATTTTAAAAAACTATATTTATTAGGACATGCATCGCACGTGTAAATTACTAGTCATTATAAATTTCATACTCATCCAAATGACACAAAATTTACATTGATGAAACTAGATATCAATATTAACAACATGCAAAAGGTTTCATGTCAAAACTCCATGTATACACTGAGTTCTCCCTATTTCAAATTAGCACATAAATTAGCATGTTCTTCGGTTACAACTTTAGCTACTTCTTAAAGATCAATTTTTCACATGCCTATAAATTCATCCAAACATTTTCCTAATTTTACTGTAGAATCTAGATATAAGTGGGAATACAGGGTAAAAATTTCAGGTTAAGAAAATGCTCCAATAAATTATGAAAATTCCAACAATTTTAGTCATCCTGTTAACCAACTGCTGATTCTGCTTTACGACACAGTTTTACCATTCAATTTTATTAAAATATCAAACCTTCTCAGAGAAATCCGAAATAAATCATGAACCATCTAAACATATATAGGAACAATCTCTAAACATTTCATGGTCTAAATTCTTGTGGTTTGCTCTCGGTAAAATCTAGAAAAGTAGCATTCTGATCAAGTTCTAGTTCCAGTTTCTGATTTCGTCTTTCAAACTCTTAGATGTTCATACTAGCACTTACTACCACACATGCATACAAGAATTTAATTATGAAACATAGAGAAAGATTTAGAGTAACTCCCCACCCTTAGTTGCTATAGAGGAATTGATTTCCTTGAGCTTCCTTCCCTTGAGAATCCTTCCTAGAGTACCTTCTTCAATCTCTCTTCTTTCTCTCCATCTCTTCTTTTTTCCTTAGTTGAGTTCTGAAATTCCAGAGAAAGTGAGGTGCAAAGGAGGGGGGGGGGGATTGATGGAGAAATGAAGGAGGAAAGAGGGGGAGAAGATGGGCTGGTTTCTAGTGGGGGTAGGATTGGGTGGTATGGTGGTTTTGAGCCAAAACCGTGGTTTAGCCCATGGTTTTGTGGTGGGTTGTGTTGTCTGCCCATTTTACTCCTAAATGGGTCCCTTCGAATGCGAGACGAGAGGTTTTTCGAGTGTACGCACGATATACCCACCGTAGTATCATACAGTGTTATATTTGCATAGGCGTCGTACCGAAAACTAGTGTTTATACTAGTATCGATCCTCCTCGTTCTCGTGCATCTTTTAGAATGCAATCCTCCTATGAACCGTCCCGCACTCTAACCACACACCATGATAGCAAACTCAACTAAAATACTGCAATCATGTGCATGCATACGGATAATATACATACATATATATATATTCAGGTATCGTACAATCTGGAGTGTTACAGCATTGGGATTTCTGGTTGTGTGTGGAGGTCCTGGTTATGGTGGAGTTAGGAGGAGGGGGGTGGCCATTATGCAAAGTTAGGTGATGGGAGGGATGGTAGTTTGAGCTTTTCTGATGGGAATTTGTTTGCTTTTGGGGTTCATTCCAAACAGCTTGAGGTTTTCTCATAAAATGGCCTTGGTGCCACTGATCCCCCTCTCCCCATAGTAGAGGCGATGGTCTCTTGGGGGGTCTCTGCTACGCTCAAAATAGCCCGTAGGAGGACCCCCTCTGTGGGCCTGTCCTGTGGGGGTTGGCGACGAGGGGCAATGATGACTATGCTCTCTTCCAAACCGGCATTGATGTGCACTCCTATGTGCACGCATTGGGGAACGAGACCGTCTGAACCTCCGATTAGCCTCTTCGAGGGGGGTGTTCGGCACCAATGGTTGGGCAGTCTGAGTGGTCATGTTAGCAGCGAAATTGGTTAGTGATGGCGTTGGCACAGGGAGAAGGAGTGCCGTTGGAGGCAGAGGGGGTGGAGGGGGGAAAGAAGATGAGTCGATGGCAAGGGGGAGGAGGGTGGTGGCTGGAAGCAGGGCATTTGTCTCAGGATGCAGGTGGCGGGCCCTCTCGTTGGGCCCGCAACCACTCATCTCCAACTCGGATAACTCCATAGGTTCTGTTCTTGTAGTAGGACTAGAAGAGGAGAAGAAGTATGATGTAGTGTTGGGTGTTGGGGGGGGGGGTAGGGAGAGGGAGATGTGGAGGGGATGCCTGAGCTTCAATATTTTCTTAGAGGGAGAGGTGGTACTAAGTAGTTGATCCCCAGTGGTGGGAGGGCAAGGGAGCGTGATTGGAGGGCTATTGCAACGAGGCTTCCTTTGAGCATGAAGAGGTTTTTGGGGATTCTAAAGAGCTGTTGTTGTAACTGCAATTTTTCTTTCTTAGTAGTAGTTGATGTAGTAGGCATTGATGTAGTAGGCATGTTGACTTTGTTGGATAATTGACTAGGTAGTATATTTTCTGGATGATGGATTCTGATTCGGTTTTGGGATGTAATCTTTTAATTCTGATGTTTCATTAAAGTAAGTAATAAAACTAATGACCATTAGTCACATTTTATTCCAAAAAAATGAGGAAATTCTTTGTTATTTTGGTAGAATGAAAGTAGAAGAAAGAGTCGAGAAAAAATAAGAGGAAATAAGGCTATGTTCGGTATTACTATGAATGAAAAATGCTTTTGTCGAAAAATGTTGTTACCATAAGTTTTGTTAGAAAAAATATGTTAACTTTAACTACAAATTTTCTTAATAAGTAAAAGTACTTTTTGAAAATCTCAAAACATTACTCTAGGTGCTTTGAGAAAGAAGCTAAAAGTATTAGTTTCGGCAAAGTTTTTGAGCTAAACACACTTTTAATTAAATTTGCCAAACATCTAATCCGAGTCTATAAGTGATTTTAGATCCAAAAGCCCTCTCCAAAAGTAATGTCAAACAAAGCATAAATGTTTTTACCGATGTGAGAATTTAAAGAGATCTAACTCGTTCTAGGAGCATTACTCGAGCGCAAACCCCCATTTTTGGAAATTTGTTGTTTCCATGGAGGAGAGTTTTAAGCTTGTTAATGTCACTTAGAAATGGAAACTCAAATTTCAAAAAAGATTGAATTTGGTTTTAGCATGTTCTCCAACTAATTGGATTTCACACACCTCTTTGATGCTATGTTTAGTTACACATCAATTTGTGTTTCATTATCTTCATGGTGAATTCCAAAAAATCATTTCCCAATTGAAGTTGTATTTTCCTTTAGTCCCTACTGATCCTTGATTATATATTGTATGCTGTTGTTGTTGGGATTGATCGATCCAATACACAGATTAGAAGGGTTTGAAGAAGAAGAAGAAGCAGCGAGAGCAGCAAGCAGAACATCATGCACATCCGCAGCATGAAGCAGCTGCACTGCAGTGGTAGTCAACTGCATTAAATTGCAGTTGACTGCATTGAGTAGAGCGCTGCTGTGCTTGGTGTCTTGCTCGCTGCTCTGGCTGTTGTGCTTGTTGTCTGGCTTGCTGCACTCACTGGTTCTCCTTCTTCAAACGCTTGTACTCTATGTATTGGATCCATCAATTCTAACTATCTTCGACTTGGAGACATATACACGAAGTCTCTAACATGTTCTTCATTCCTTTCTGGCCTATTCAACTTGGAGACAGTTCAATAGCAGAAGAGCAAAATCGATGCTTCTTGCTTTCTTCTACCCTTATGAGCGTGTCAGCCAAATTCTTTGTGCCAAGAATCTTCATCATCATCTAGCAACTCCGCAATGTCAGTTGAGAACAATGGGAGAAAAAATAACAGAGGGAGGTCGAAAAAAAAAATCATAGGTCAAAGTCTACAGCACGAGGTCGCATGGGTGAGTGTTGGCAATGTCATGAGCAGGAACACGGGAGAGACCAATGCTTAGAGTCCTTGAAAAAACACGGCGAATCACACATAGTCAATTTGGTAAGCAACATAATTCTCTTAGATGATTTACATTTATCTGCTGGGGTTGATCTGATGCAAGGTGATTGGTTTATAGATTTAGGTTTTTTTTCCATTGTACCCCTATGATGGATGCTTTTGAGAGCTATATGACAAGTTTTTGTTTCGGTTACAGTTAGGACTGGACAAAGATGCCCAGTTGTTGGAAAAGGCACAATAACAGTGAAAGCTCATAATGGTGGGCAACTTATGTTGCATGAAGCAAGACACATTGCAGGCTTGAGAAAAAACCTGATCTCGACTAGAAAACTGGATACATAGGGACTTATGACAACATTTGGACATGGAGAGTGGAAGATTACTATAAGTGCTAGGTTAGTGGCAACAACAAAATGTGTTGGCACTTTGTACTTGCTCATGGTGATTCAGGTGATGTCATTACTGCAACATTAATATGTAATTCTCTTTCAGTCTTATGGCATGTCAAGTTGGGACATCTTGGTAAAAAATGTGTCAAGCAGCTTCGTTCCACAGATCTTTTTCTACGGCTAAAGAAGGTTGAGATGGATATATGTGAGAATTTTTTAATGTGCAAACAGAAGGCAGTTAGTTTTCAGATGAGTCGGCATGAGAAGAAGCTTTGGTTGTCACAAGCAGAATATGTGAAGAAAGTGTTGAAGCGATTCAATATTGATTGTGTAAGGCTAGTTACTTATCCTTTGGGTACACACTTCAAGTTATCTATAAACTTGTGTCCTACATCAGAGGAAGAAATGGAGAAAAAGACTACAGTTTTTATGCCTCAGTCGTTGGTAGTCTTATGTATGCGATGATATCTACAAGGCTAGATATCATTCATGCAGTGAGAGTTGTTAGCTGGTATATGAATAATCTAAGTAAAGAGCATTGGAAACCAGTAAAGTAGATTCTTAAATATATTCAGGTACCTCAGATCATACTCTATGTTTTGGGGGTGATTCATTACGGACACATGGTTATGTCGATGTGGACTATTGTGGGGATTGTAATGGTTGTAGGAGTACTACAGGATATGTGTTCACAGTTGGTGGTACATCTATCAGTTGGGCTTTTCATTTATAGAAGGTTGTAGCACAGGCAACGACAGTGTCAGAATATGTGGCACTTACAGAGTCTTTGAAGGACATGTTTTGGACTCCGGAACCCATGAGTCAGTTGTGTAGAAAGCAACTCATAGGAGATCTACGGTGTGTTAGTTAGAGTGCAGTATTCTTCGAAAAGAACTCGGCATTCCATGCTTGGACTAGACACATAAAGGTGAAGTATCACTTTTTCAGGATGACGTTTGAAAAGAAGTAGTTGAAGCTATCAAAGATTTGTAGTACAATAATCCACCTGACATGCACATAAAGGTAGTGGATAGCAAGAAGTGTTGGTTTTACTATTCCGCTATCAGATTGACTTCAAGTTGATAGATGGGAGACTCACAGAGGCACATGCCTTCAATATGCCACAGAGAAATGAAGAACATGTTAGAGACTTCATGAATACGTCTCCTTGTTGGGATTGATGGATCCAATACACGGAGTGCAAGGTTTTGAAGAAGGAGAAGAAGCAGAGAGCAGAAAGCAGGATAGTAGGCATAGTAGCATCATGAAGCAAGTACAGTGCAGTTGCAGTCGACTGCATTAAGTTACAGTCAAATGGGCAGTTTGCTCTTGACATTAATAAATCTATCGACTGCAACTGCCATGATGCTCTGGACCAAGATGAAGCCTTCGAATGCCAAGGAGGGTAGTCGACCTCAACCATCAGCCCTGCTCTCCGACTTGTTTAGATTCAAAGCAGTCGACTACAACAGGCGCAGTTTCGAGATTTGGATCAACGGCTGAGATATTTTTCATTGTAACCCTATATATATTGTATGATGTATGATTCTAGGGTTAATTTTTATGTACCGCTTTCCAAAAATACGGAATACGAGTACATGACGTTGGCCCAGCGAATGACTAACATCACTCATATGCTGTTTATCCGATCAACTCAACAATATAACCAATACAGAACAATTAAGCAGACAATAATAATAATCTCATGAACAATAATACTTGAAATGAAGTAATAGAAAATATCCAAGTACAATAATAATCCAATATCTGGAACAAATAATAAAATCTAGGACATAAGCCCAATACAATAATAAATCCCAATACAATAATAAATCTCAAACACAATAGCAATTAGTCTCAATACAACAGTTCAATGAAATAACATTTAATTATAAAGCAATAGTCCTTTAAAAAGTTTGTTCTCCAATCCCAATAGGTAATTCTCCTTCATTATCTTTGTATACTTCATCTAAAAAGATAAGAAAAATTGTCCTTAAAGCAAATCGTGGATAGCAAGTAGAGAAAACAAAGAACAATGGAATAATAATAATGAATTCAATAGATCAATAGGAATCAATAGCATGGCACGATAGCAATAATCAATAACATGGTAATGATGCAATAGTGTAACATTGATTCAATATTCGGTAACAATATTCAACGGTCAATATCAATAACACTTAGACAATATTCGATATCAATATGAACAATGATGAATAACATGCAATGTCGGTGATGTTTCAATCCTTATGTCTATTAATCATTTTAATCCTAACTAATGCATGTACTACTGTATCCCATTCTACAGGTTCGATGCATACAATCAATTTCGTTTAGACTATAGTGGTATATTTTATAGTTCATGTACTGGGTATGATGACGATAACGGTAATAACACGGGCCATTGAGACAATTTCTTGGACAATGACGATAACAGTAATAACACGGGCCATGGTGTAATTTCTTACACGATGACGATAATGGTAATAACACGAACCATCGTCCGAGTACAGCCTCTATATCATCAACTACTTTAGTCAATCCTTTAAACCTCGGCTTATTAATTATTTATCAATGCAACACTACAATATGCAATTTAAGACATTAGATGAACAATAGTATCAATAGGAGAACAATAGGATGGTAAAATGAAATAGGACAATTAGAATGATGACAATAACTCATTGGGATCATGCAATACAACATACATATATTAATTCATGCAATAGTACGATATAGGAATAATTAATCTATTAAAATTTGGATTATAAAATTCTGGACAATAAGAGTAGTCTGTACAAAAAATATAATTTCCTGCTGTTTTAGAAATCAAAAGTTGAATCCATCAGAAATTATAGAAACTAGACTTCCACACGGTTCCAACGCATATTTAAAGTTCAAAATACGACAACAGTAGCTAGGTCAAATCCATTGTTCTTTACAGATTTCATGTTGAGGCAGAAAATCGACATCATGTTAAATTATTTTTAGAAACAGTAAAAGTTCAATAATAAATTCATTAAAATTATTTATTAGACTCCTAAACATGTTAACAAATGTTCTGAAAAGTATCAAAACAAAATTCTATCATTTGATCAGCATTTTTACTGTTTAAACATGAAACGTACAAGAATATGAAAATCTGAAAGTAAAAATACAGCTGTAGTAAAACGGGCATACCTTTTGCTACACAACTCGAAATTCAAAAATTCAAGATGTTCTGGGAACTCGAAAGATAAGACTACAATTCTTATTCAGAAAGTAATTTATTTTAAGCTCATTTACTGGGTCGAAAATAGCAGTCAACATACAGCCAATAAGCAACATACCGGTTTTTGGTATTTTTCATGAAATAATCCAACTAAACATGATGGGTGTGAATTCCATTAGTCGATTAACTTCTTAGTTCGCATGATGAGTGCAATAACAATATGAATAAAAATAAAATCACATACATACACCAACTTAACATCAATCAAACAATAATCGATCAAACAAATATACAACCTAACAATTCTCTCTACAATAATTAATTGTGTTATGATTATATGATTAACCCTATAATCAATGCTACATGAATGCATGAAAGATTCAATTTTTATAGTCAAAACTGGCACGATGTCAAGAATATTGGGGTTAGCTCGTGTCAACCCTCAATAGACCCAATGAAGATGAACAATACAACGATATGATAACGAATAGGATCTACTTGCAGGAATTTCAATAAAACTTGAATTTGATACGATGTACAATTCAAGAGGACAGTTACTTTCCTTCTGGACGACGAAATTGAATACCAAGAATAACGGGATAAGGATCTCGAAGCAACGAACCCACGAACACACAAATCACACGTGTATAACACGTGCAATAGAAATCCCAAGCAAATTAGCAACACACAGCAACAAAGAGATAGCAGCAATGTCAGCCGTGGTAGTAGCCAGGGGGACTTCGGGTCTGGCCGACACTGGAGATCGACGTCACAGGCAGCGCGAACGGCGAGGATAGAGGCGGCGCTACTAGGTTGGTCAACGGAAAGGGGGCAGCAGCGATGGAGGATTTGGGGTTGCTGTTGACGATCGGAACATGGTAGGGAGTAAGGGGTTTCGGGTGTGGTGGCGGTTCGACAAGAGGGCTGCACTGGGGGGTGGAGACGACTGAGGGCGATGGCCGCCGGAGGTGATCGGAGTGGATGGTCACGGAAGAGGCAGTGGGTACTTGGAGTTTATGTGAGAACACAGACGAGGGGAGAGAAACAGAGAGGAGAGAGAATATGAGAGAGAATAGGAGAGAAAATAGACGGCTCTAAAGTTTCAATATTGTGCAATTTTAGGATTTGTAATAGAGTTGTATTTATAGGGTACAATTAGGATATTGGGTTAGTGGTTTAGGATCCCATAATAGCGGTTCTGGGACAAGAATAATTGAAATTGAGTTTTAGGGTTCAATAAGAGATAGATCTAAATCAATAGGGTTCGAATAAAAATATCCACAATTTAATAAAAGAAAATAGGATCAACAAGAATAGCTCAATCAAGAAGAACGAGGAATTTCATGAACAAGTTTAATTAAAATAATCAACAAAGAAAAATATGGTATTTTATTCAATTGAAATTTAAATACTACAAAAAGAGAAAAAATGAAAATAGCAGAAACGGTAGTTACATTAACACTTCAAGAGGTGAGGCCGTCAACAGACAGAGAGATTAGAGAGAGTTTTCTATTATGTTTTGAGAGATTTTGGTGTAGAAAATATCGTGAGAATAGCTTGTATCATTATATTTTTTTAGTAAGAAGTATCCTTGATGGATCCAATACATAGAGTACAAGGGTTTGAAGGAGAAGAAGCAGCAAAAGCTGTAAGCAGGACATCAAGCACAACAATAGCATGAAGCAGCATCAATGCAGTGGTAGTCGACGACAATTTAATGCAGTCAACTGCAATGGGCAGATTGCTTTCGACATTAATAAAACAGTCGACTGCAACAACCATGATGCTTTCGACCAAGATGAAGCAGTCGACTACCACGAAGGGCAATCTACTGCAACCATCAACCCTGCGCTCTGACTTGGTGAGACTCAAAGTAGTTGATTGTCCATTCTTGCAGTCGGTCGCACCATGCGCAGTTTCGGGAATTAGATCTACGACAGAATCATTTTCATTGCAATACTATAGATATTGTATCTAGAGTTAAGACTTCAAGAGGTGAGGCCGTCAACAGAGAGAGATTAGAGAGAGTTCTCTATTTTGTTTTGAGAGATTTTGGTCAAAAAAATCTCGTGAGAAAAACTTGTATTTTTATACATTTTGAGTAAGAAGTAATAGTTAGCACTGCATATCGTTTTGTTCGTGTGTTCGTAAGATTTTGCATTTCTGTAGAATCTTGTTATTCACTATCATTTTCTTGTGGGCATGTTGGGCCTTCTGATGCTGCCCTTGCTGTTGCTGACTATTTTTCCTCTGCTGCTGCCTTTTTTTAAATTTATCCTTAGTATCAGTCGAAGGAAAATGTATTACAGAACATGTATGTCTATTAAGTCAAAGATATGTACTGACCGCCATCAAGTTATGAATTAAAACATGTGGTTTGCCTCTTCGGAGCCCAGGGCCAAATTCCGACCAATTTATGTTAGTTTGTGCTTAACCCCCTGAAGTTTGAAACAATTTAGCATTTATTAGTACTTCTAGGCTTATACACATAAATTACTACGAGACCAACTGTGCATCTTTTAAATTTTCTTTTTCCTTTACAATTTTAAGTATTGTATACATATTTTTAACATTATAAAAATCAAAACGCATTGTATTCATTTTTAAAGAAAAAATCGAAACTCACTATTGATGAGTTCCACATTGTGCTCTTTATAGCATGCTATAGCTTGCTATGATGCCTATCACTAGGAAAATGGCTAAACATAAAAAAAGAGCACGAAATTTTGGGCCAGTTTAAAAATAATACACTAAGATTTTTTTGATTAAAAAAACAACACAAAGTTTCAAAAAACTCAACTGGGTTAGTTAGGGGTAGGATTAGGGTTAGGGTTGGGTTAGGGTAGAGTTTAAAAAAATCACTTTCATCTTTCATTTGTGTTTAAAAAAACCACATTCTTCTTTTATTTGTGTTTAAAAAAACATCACTTAACTAATCAGATGTTTAAATAACCCCCCCCCCTCCCCCCCCCCCCCCCCAACCCTAACCCTAACCCAAACTAACCGAGTGGAGTTTTTTGAAACTTTGTGTCCTTTTGTTTAAACAAAAAAAATATTAGTGTACTTTTTTAAAACTGATCCAAAATTTTGTGTCCTTTTTTTATATTTAGCCGTAGGAAAATACATCAGAGGTGTACAAGATAGAACATAAATGTTTTAGCTCTTTATTATCGTGCAATAGCTCGCTATGATGCCTTCCAGTAGGAAAATATATCAGAGTTTGTTTTTTTTTTTTTTTTAAATAAAGGATGGCATGAGAAATACCATCGGTCTCATATATAAATTATCAACAGTTACAACCACTGAACAACAGCAATCTAAAAAAATGAAAGTACAAGAGATCTCAAAATACAATCTGAATTGGACTCAAAAGGAAGCACCCAAAAAATGGCATATAAACAACACCGTCACAAATCCCAAAAGCAACCCCTCGACCGCATCCAAAAGGGACAAGACTGATCAGCTGTTGACATCATCTCTTGGAAACAAAGAGCCCACTCGTGCTTTCTTCCTCATACCTGGAATGGAAAGCCAAGAAGCAGTGAGAGAGAGAATTCTATGAATCAATTGCGCAAAATTAGAAGAGCGGTTTCCAAAGCATAAATCATTTCTATCTAGCCAAATGATCTATAAAAATGCCGCAACAACACAATCCCATTCCCTCCGTCTCCCCGGAATAATCTGGCAATCTCTAAATTTTCCCCAAAGCTGAAAAACACTAAGGGGTATTCTATTACAGCCAAAGCCGAAGAGAATAAGATCCCAAATACGTCTACTGAATACAGACTCTATAAAAAGATGATAGGTGGATTCAACATGGACACTGCATCTAGGACAACAAGCCGACGTAATTAGACCTTTATTAAGTAAATTCTCTCTAGTTAAAATTGCTTCTTTAAGAACCAACCACAAAAGGCCTGAACCTTATATGGTGCACTCGAACTCCATATTACTCGATTCTCTGCGCTCCTCGTACCCCCATCACAAAGAGACCATACATGGAATTGACTGAGAACTGACCATTGGAAGTAAGTCTCCAACCCTTCACGTTGGAGAGTTCAAGTCGATATTAATCCTATTCCAAAAAGTGCTTATAAGGGGAAACACAATCTCTGCACATCAGCTTCACTAGGAACGGACAGATCGATGTGCCATGAGGATTTAACCCAATAATCGGCCACCAATGCATTTTTTTTGTGGGAGACATCAAAAGTCTCGAAAAAGAGAGTAGCTAAAGAATTGGGACCAACCCAAGAATCTAACCAGAATCTAGTATTTTCTCCATTCCCCATACTGCTGAGTGCATGTACATGGAAAAGATCTCCTAATTTGTCAATCCCTTTCCAAACAGGAGTAACACCTCGACGATGCTGTCCCCCCAAACCTGAACCGTCTACGTCCTCGATAACGAACCCAAATGGAACCTTGATCAGTTGAAAAATGAGAATGAATTTTCCACCACCATTTGCATATTAAGGCTTGATTCATCTCACGAAGATTAAGGATTCCCAGTCCTCCGAATTCTTTCCTTCTATAAACTAGGCTCCATTTAACTAATGGAAGACCCCTGCCTTCCTCTCCACTCCCCTTCCATAAAAATTCTCTACGAATCTTATCAATCTTGTTGATAACCCAGGATGGAAACTCATAAATCGACATCCAATAGATAGGTACATTAGAAAGCAACATTAATAAGGGTGATTCTACCTCCCAGCGACAAGTGATTTTTGTTCCGTCCGGGAAGGCATTTCTCTATATGTTCAATGACGGAGTTACAATCACTACGAATGAGCCTCCCTGGTCTCAAAGGAACTGTCATGCCTCGCTTCCCAAAAGAGAATACTGAATACAGATACGTGACTAAGCCCAGCAAATGATTTTCATCATCCATAAGCTGTTCGGAATCTTTACAACATTTCACAAGAATAATCAGAGTCAGAAGCAAGAAAAGTCAACCAAGCATGCATATATGAACCAATACTAACAGAATTTACTTGAAACAAAATATATTAATCTTAAATAAACCAGATATGAACAAGTCAATATCCTGTTTCACATTGCCCAAATATAAATAAATCTAAGTAACAATCTACAATTGTTCAGGACAAGCAATAAGAATAATAATAGAAAAATTTTAGCACTAATATCTCATATCACCAACTCCATCTGGCAGCTGATCATCCTGATCTGCAATTAAATAAATTGCAGGAATAGAAAAAAGAAAACAAACTCCTATCAATGCAAGTTACGGGCCGCTTGTAGTGCAGGATACATGGGAAAAGATAAACAAATAGCATGGAATAGGTATGATAATAAAATAGAACAACTAGCTTGGCAAGATGAAAAAGGTGCAAGTAGCATTTATCAAGTGTCAAGTGAACAAGTATCATGTAAACAAGCAAAAAGTATCAAGTATCATGTAAACAAGAAACAAGTATCATGTATCATGTAAACAAGAAACAAGTATCAAGTATCATGTAAACATATAGCAAGTGTCATGTATCAAGTATTTTGTATCATGTAGTCAAGTATCAAGTATCATGTTCAAGTGTCATGGTCAAGTATTGTATTATTATTATTTTTTTTGAGGGAAAACGTGGAATAAAGTATTGTATTATTACTATCTAGGTAGCACTTCATGCATTCCGGTTTTTACTACATAGTTGCTACATTCAAACATTTCGCTTTAGATTTCATAGTGGACCATAGAGAGCAGTGTACTCAGGGACAAGTATCTAGTAATCGAGCTCTAAGCTCCAAGCATCATGTATCATGTATCATGTGTCAAGTTGTGCAAGTAATCACGTGTCAAGTTGTGCAAGTGAAAAGTAATCACGTGTCTTGCGTGCAAGTGTCAAGTATCATGTATCAAGTAATCACGTAGGATCTGTGGATCCCCTTCTGAGTACACGTTTCTGTATTATCCACCATTAGATCTTTCCCTTTAAAACCCCGGCTTGGTTAATTATTATTATTGTCAAACAGGTATGCGCGAGTACAAAACATGGCAAGAATAACATGGCATGATCAAGTAACAAGTACAGGATAAAGAATAAACATGTATAGGCGAAAGATAACACATCAAAGAGTGGGACAACGAGAATTGTAGTTCAGGACAGTAAGACAGTACTGCACTAAAACAGAGATTCCCGTTGCTACAAACATGCAAACCTGGATTCGTCAAAGAATCTGGAAAATAGACTCCCGGCCGAATCTAGAGAATGTATATAAGTCATATAGTATTTCAAAAAAATATAACTCAAAACTGAATTGAAACCAGAAAATATGTTCAGCACGAAATCATAAGATTGCATTCAAAGTCAGGAAAATAGCATGAAAACTCATTAATTAAATCCATGAAAAATCTGGGGTATTCCCCTATATGTATAGTAACAGAAAATCAAGTTTCATAAATTTTCAATATAAATAGAGTAGTCAAGTAAAATAAGAAAACATCAAAATGCAGTAGTTTTGTAAATATGAAATCACACACTGCCGTACGAAAACAGCAATATCTCACAAACCGTAAATCGAAACTCAAATCCGCCAAAAGGGTAATAAAATAGATATAGTAGGCTAAGTTTCATATTCATAAATATTTTACAAACAGCACGTAGAATTAGGTCGAAAATTAGGTTCTTTACAGAACAACGAGAAAAATCTCATAGTATAGTAATCATTTGGGAACATAGAACGGTTTGTAAAACTCATCAAATAATTCCATAAAAACTCAGGGATAATACCAATCAGGTCTAGTTATACTGTGAAAAATACTGTATCAAAATAATACCTTTAACAGCATGATAAAAATAGAATACTCTTCAGATTTCATAGAAAACAAAATCTGGAAACCTTTCTACACCTATGTAGTAAAATAGACATAACTCACAATTCATCAATCAAAACTGAGCTCCGTCAAAAGGATTATAAAATAGACAGAATTCGCTACATATCATGTTCACAAAATATTTTCAAATACTAAGCTTAATAGGGTCTAAAATACTTGTCAAATCGGAAAAACCGGCAAAACTGAAAATATCTTCATGCACAAAATCAACTAGTTTGTCTGAAACTCATCCAAATCATAACCAAACATGAAATATAGTGTACTAGATGTCCAAACAATATGTTATAGGGTATTTCACAAGTCCACACAAGTTTACCACGAATAACACGAACAACACATGATATCATATGAACAACACGCATATATATACAACAAGAAATGGTCAACCCTAGGTTATTTCATGTCATGTATGTCGTGAGACAACTATGGTCGAATCAACACAACAGAGAAAATATAAACAAGGGGATTCCCACAAAAATTGTCTTTAGAACCCAACTACACTATAGGTGGTATTTAGTACTTGTATTACACAAAAAAAAGAATACAAGTTACTTGCCTTATAACCGATGACGAAACGATGCAAAGCAAGAATAACGGGAACGGATTGCCGGGGCACGAACACGGGCAAACGAAGAACACGAATCACCACAAACCAAGAACTAGTAATACTCAACCACGATAGTACATGCACGGCGGTACGCGTGCACTCCAACAAGACAACGATAAGAACGACGGCAGTGGCTTGCTGTTGTTGCTGTCACGGCTGCCACTTGGTGAAGAAGAGGGAAGACGGCACGGCGGAGGGCTGTGGCGGCCAGGGGGGTCACCACGCATTTGTTGTGGTTGACTGCAGTAGAGAGGAGGCAGGGTCAGGTGCATAGAGGCAACGTAACGGCGCTACTACCGATGATAGGGAGAGAGAGATCGGGGAAATAGGGATAACTGCTTCACGGCCGGAGGAGGACGGGAGCATAGGAAGGTGGTTTGGAGATCGGGGTGAAGGAGGAAAGGGATGGGTAAGGCAGCTGTGGGTTTAGGTATAGGAAGATGAACAGTTGGTTTATATGGGTTTATATAGTGGGTGCATTAGGGTTTACGTGTAGGGTGACGGCTGATGTTGGCAAGGGGGGTAACCGGGTTCGGGTTTGGTTTAGCAACGGGTAGGGGCATAGGGGATGCTGGTTTGGGTAATATAATAGGTTGGGGAGTTTACTTAGTGAGTTTGGGTATTTAGGGAATGGGGATTAGTTCAGATAATGAAGATCCATTAAGTGTATAATAGGATTTAAATTAGGTTTTGGGTTCAAGTTCAAAGATAAAGAATAGGAGATGATAACAACAAGAGCACACCAAAAAAATAGGACATGAACCAAAAATAAAATAGTGCAAAAACAATAATGGAGAACAAAAATAATGGCCTGATCAAAGAAATGAAACAAAAGATAGACAAACAGATACAAGAAGATAAAACCAAAGATACCATGAATATATTGAAGATAAAATAATCCAATATACGGCCCAAAAGAGATACAAGAAGAATAAAAAAAAAATAAAAAAACAAGTAAAAGAAAATACACTAAAAATATATAAAATGGAAAACAGGGGTTACAAATCCTACCCACCTAACAAGAAAAATTTCGTCCTCGAAATTCAACAAGAAGATATATAGGGTAACCCCGAAAAACAAACAAAAAGAACAAAACAAAACTACTCAAACAAATGAGGAAACTTCTGCTAAATCTCCCCCTCCAGCTCCCAAGTCGACTCACCGGGCGAGTGAGGATTTCAAGAAACACGAACCAACTTGATGACCTTGTTCTTAAGCACTTTCTCCTGCCGATCCACAATAGCAACTAGCGGAATTTCACAAGTCAAATTCAGCCGAACGGTTAACTCAGAATAGTCGATCACGTGGCTCTCATCTCGGATATATGTCCTGAGTTGTGAGATATGGAAGACATCGTGCACTCCTAATAAAGCTAGCGGCAATGCAAGATGATAGGCCACCTTGCCTACTCGCTCCACAATATCAAACAGTCCAATAAACCTAGGGCTGAGCTTGCCTCCACCATCAAACTGAATGACACTGTGCCAAGGTGATACCTTTACGAAAACATGGTCACCAACCTCAAACTCCAAAGCTCTTCAATGGACATTGGCCCATCGCCTCTGCCTATCCCGAGCTACGTGCAAATGCTTCCTGATCTAAACCACCGTATCAACTGTACTGGTGATCAACTCTGGACCCAACAACTTCCTCTCACCAATGTCATCCCAGCACACTGGTGATATGCAATTCCGCCTATAGAGTACCTCGAACGGTGAAACTTTAATACTGGCTTGAAAGCTATTATTGTATGAGAACTCTACGAGATGCAAATGGTCCTTCAATGATCCACCGAACTGAAGCATACAGGACCGCAACATGTCCTCAAAAATCTGGATGGTCCTCTCCGAATTTCCATCAGTCTGGGGATGAAAAGCTATGTTATACTTTAATTTACTCCCCAAACTGTTATGAAGACTCTCCCAAAACTGAGATCTGAATCTCGTATCCTTGTCGGATACAATACTAACTGGAACCCATGAAGTCTAACAATCTCTAACATGTACCTTTCAGCTAGGCTCTCAGTAAACTGTCCGACACAAAAATGGATGAAGTGAACACTCTTCATCAAACGGTCGATAATTACCCAAATGGCATTATGACCCTTAGGACTCCTCGGCAAAGCGGTCACAAAATCCATAGTGATATGTTCCCACTTCTGCTCCAAAATAGAAGGCGGTTGAAGAAGTCCAGTGGTCCTCTGATGCTCTGCCTTAACCTACTGGCAGATCAAACACTGAGCAACAAACCGAGCCACAGCCCCCTTCATACCATGCAATCAGAAATGAAGCTTCAAATCCCGATACATCTTAGTACTGCCAGGATGGATTGAATAGGATGACTGGTAGGCTTCCTCAATCAACCTCTGACGAATTTCACCCTTCGGGACACATAACCTGGACCCAAAATGAAGCGATCCATCGGCATGAATAACCATGTCCGTTCTGGAACCAGACTCAACCGCAGCTCGAAAATCCTGCAACTACGCATCAACAGCCTGTGCCTCTTTAATCTGTTCAACAAGAGACGACTGAAACTGGAGCACCAAACAACTCCGATCATAACTTGGCAACAAAACCTCCAACTCCAACATCTGCATCTGCTAAATCAGATCCCTCTGCTGAGTCAAGAACATAACTGCCGGTCTCCTGCTCAAAGTATCTGGCACCAAGTTTACTTTACCAGGATGGTATTGAAAACTGATGTCATCGCCATAAGTTACAACCAACACCTTTTCCTTATGTTCAACTCCTTCTGGATGAAAACGTACTTGAGACTTTTGTGGTCTGTAAAGATTTTCACTCGGTCCCCAAGTAAATAATGTCTCCACAGCTTCAAAGCATAGATCACTGCCGCTAACTCCAAGTCATGAGTCAGATAGTTTTTCTTATGCGGCCTCAACTGTCTCGATGCCTATGCAACAACTCAGCCCTTCTGCATCAGAACTACTCCAAGACCCTTACCAGAAGCATTACAGTGAATTACAAATCTGCCTAAACTATGTGGAATAGTCAACACTAGCACTGACGTCAACCTGCTCTTCTACTCAACAAAGGCCTCATTGCAACCCTCAGACCAATAGAACTTCTGATCCTTCCCAGTCAGCTTAGTCAATGGTTCTACTATCTTCGAAAAATCTTGGACGAATTTCCGATAATAGCAAGCTAAACCAAGAAAATTCGTGACTTCCGAAACTGACTTGGGAATAGGCCAATTCTTCACAGCCTCAACCTTGGACGGATCCACAGAAATACCATCACCTGAGATAATGTGCCCCAAGAAAGAAACCCTGTCGAGCAAAAACTCACACTTGCTGAGTTTCCTGTAGAGCTGATTCTCTCTCAAAGTCTGCAGAACCACCCTAAGATGCTCAGCATGATCTTCCCAATTCTGAGAATACACCAAAATATCATCAATGAATATGACCATAAATCTATCCAAGAACTGAAAAAAGACCCAGTTCATAAGACTCATGAATACAGCAGGTGCGTTCGTAACCCCGAACAGCATCACAAGATACTCATAGTGGCCATATCTGGTCCTGAATACAGTCTTCTGTACAACAGTTGCCTTCACTTTGACTTGATGATACCCAGAACTAAGATCCAACTTTGAGAAAATAGCAGCTCCACTCAACTGATCAAACAAATCATCGATCCTGGGCAACGAATACCGGTTTTTCACAGTAATATTGTTCAGTTCTCGATAATCCACGCACAGTCGATGACTACCATCCTTCTTGTTGATAAAAAGGACTGGAGCACCCCAAGGCAAAACACTGGGTCTGATGAACCCCAACTCAAGTAACTTCTGAATCGGCACCTTAAGCTCTGCTAACTCAACCGGTGCCATCCTGTAGGGACTTTTCGATATAGGCATCGTACCAGGCTGAACTTCAATACCGAACTCCTCATCCCTATCAGGGGGTAAGCCAGGCAACTCCTCTGGAAAGACATCCAGGAAATCCCGCACTACTAGAGGCATAGTCTCACAGCCTGAATGCAATTCCATCGCACAAACCTCCTGATCAACTGTAGTTCGCCCAAGGCACCTCTCCCTGGCATGGAACTCAAACTCTGTCCGATCTGGAATCCGAAACAAAACTTTTTTGGCATGACAATCAATAATTCACCTAACCAATCCATACCCAAAATGACGTCGAATCTTGAATTCCCAATTACAATTAGATTGGCTTTGAAATCTGCGCTACCAATAATCACGGGATACTGCCTACACTTTTGGGAACAAATAGCAACTTCACCACCTGTCACAATGTTCCAAGCCTCTGATATGTTGCTGCACTCCAACTGATGGCGAGCCACAAATCGAGAGTAGACAAAACAATGGGTTTCTCCAAAATAAAAAAGAACATGAGCAGGAAAATAGCAAACAAGGACGACACCTAAGATAGAATCAAAAGAGACAGAGAAAAGGATGGTTGAACAGGAGTGAGGAAAACAAAATGCAAAAAGATAAATATGAAGGAATAATGCAAAAAGAAATGAAGAGACAAAAGAAGAACAAAAAAATAACAAAATAACAAAAGCAAAATATACCTGCAACAACACCCTCAGCTGTCTCAGCATCAGTAGCAGTCAGGTTGAAAGCATGACCCCTCTTGGGAGCAGCAGTCCTCTGACCGACAATCTGGCGCTGTGGAGGAAGCGGTGGGCTGACTGGACCACGAACTGGGGCAACCTATTGAACTGGATCCCTGGCTGGAAGAACCAATTACGGGCAGTCCCGCACTGAATGGTCAACAGCACCACATCCAAAACAGCGATGATTGGCACGTCGGCAATCCTTGCGCTCATGCCCTGGAAGTTGGCAAAGTTGCAAAAACCAACCTTCTAAGGACCCGCATCAGAGTAAGGAGCTGCCCTGACAGGAGGGGTTAGGACAGGCCTCCGGATAGGCCCACCAGAAGGCTTAGCAACAGAGTGCGGAATAGTCCGCTGGGTAGGAGCCAATCCACCACGAGTCTGCTCCTAAGCTCGAGCTGCCTCGAGAGCCTCAGCATAAGTACGCAAGCGGAGTGAGACATGCTGCACCTTGATGTCTCGCTCAAGCCCCAATATGAACCTACGAGCCCTACCCTCTTCGTTCGCCACAAGAACGGCTGCGAAGCGGCTAAGTCTTGTAAATTAAGCTGCGTACTCATCCACATACCTGAAGCCCTGTTTCAAGAAAGTCTCATATTACAATATTGAATGGACAACATGTAACAAAATTTCAATAATACAAATAACGACCAACCTGTTTCAGGGTCAAGAATTGTTGCTATATCACAACTCTAGTGCTGCTAGGGAAGAACTTTTCCAGGAAGCTCCTAGTGAAAGTGGCCCAAGTGATCGGTCGCTCTAGCCTTTCAGACTCGGACCTCCACTAAATATGAGCCAGATCCACCAACTGGATGGCCACCACTTCCACTCTATCTGCATCTGCCACTCTAGCTGCCAAAAGTAGTTGCTCACTCCGAATCAGCCACTGTTCTGCCTCCAAAGGTGTCTCAGTGCCTGAAAATCTATCGGGATACAACCTCATGAAGTCTGTGACTGTACCTGGATGGGGAGGAAGAGCTATCTACATAGGCACAGTGAGTAGCTTCCAAAGCAGCCATCATCAAGTCACTGTGGTTTTGCTGCATATTAATCAGCCGTTCCAACACAGTGGTGATAGCCTCAAGCCAAGGCTGCTCATCCTGAAGACGAGAAGTAGAACCCCTACGAGCCATGGTCTGCACAAAACCAAAAATAATTAGCATCTAGATTAAGGTTGATAATATTAATTCAGTTATGCATGCATGGTTGGTGTGTAATACCCCGATTTTCATTTATGAAAATTATTAATTTTTTGCACGTATTGTGCACGTGCAATTTTTTGTAGTATGGAATCTTATAATTATTTTCCTTATGGATGATGAGTATATATATATATGTGTGTGTGTGTGTGTGTGTGTGTGTGTGTGTGTGTGTGTGTGTGTGTGTTCTTTAATTATTTTATAAAGGCCCCTTTTCTTCAAATGAACATAAGCCTTTCTTTTTTGTAAAACTATTATTTTGGCCCATTAATTAAAGCCCATGAGTTATTTCTATTTTAATTACAACTTGTAATGTAGAACATCTTTTAAAGATTATTTTTATAGAAAATATAATGTACAACTTTTTTAAATGGAGGACTAATGCATGCACGTGCATTGCACGTACATGTGCAAAGCACACCATTGTGGCCGGTTTTGAGTATGGAGGGAAATGAAAAAAAATGAGTGGAGTCATAGGTGGTGGTTGCTTGATCATGGTTGGTTACTACAACTCCCCCTTGAATCCTAGCCTTTTATTTCTAACTAATAGTTTGATCCTAGCCTTTCATTTACTCCAATTTTTAGTATAAATACCCCCCCCCCCCCCCCCAGCCTAGTTATTTTTGTACTCTTTATTTCTCCAAAACCTATATACATTTGTTAGTAGTGATTTATTAGTAGTAAGTGAGATAAAGGATTGAGAGTTGTGTGTGAGTGAGTTGTGCTTGTCCCAAGAAGAAGGCCGGCATCAAGGAGCTCTCGGTTTTGAACTTTGAAGGTCGGGTGCGCGCATCAAGGAGGAGGAGGAACGCTCTTTTGGCAATGACTTTTGTTTAGGAGGTATTGCAATTTGATTTCTCTCCAAATTAAGGTGGGTTATTTTCCATGTTTCTAATTAGATAGCATGCTAGAATTGAATTGAAATGATAATGCATGAAAAAGAATTAATAAGAGTATATTTAATTGGAAAAATGGCTTATTAATTGATTGGAATGTTGCTAAATAGATTGTATGTGATTCCATCATCAAACTTAAGTTGTGTGTGAATTATTTATAGCTATGGATTGCTTGAAGTAAAATTCATTGTTAGCATAAAAAACTAAATGCAAATGTTAGTAGATGAAAATGTTGTTTTATGTGCTTGAATGAACCTTTTGTGATAATGTTGTAATGAATAACTTAAAATATAATTTGTGGGTTTGTGAAAGGAATATAAACAGGAAATTGATATAGAGAATATTGATGTTAAGTTGGATAAGAAATGTCGAAAATAAATGTGGTAGTAGTAGCATACAAATTAAACTAATTGTATGAAAAATATGTGTTTAATTATTGGAAAAATTATTTTTAAATTACTGGAGTATCAATTATTATTGGAATAATTATTCTAGAGATTTACAGTAAATTTAGTAAAGGCAAAACTCAAATGAGAGCTTTGAAACAACGAAATGTCCTATTAAACAGAGAGTTGATTTAATTAAAATGCAAGTTGTATTTGAGACAACCTGAGCCTATAGCTCAAGTGGTCGGGAGGCTCCTAAATGCTACAGTGTGTGCGGTTGGGTTCTCACAGATCGATGGTTCGATCCTTGGCAACACCATATTTTTGTGTGCATTTAAAAATTAATCAAGCTTCAGCCGAGTGCATTTAAGACTCTTAATCCCCTTTATAACGAACGGCGCGAGTGGCCTAGTGGTCAGAGCGTGCGGCTTGTTTCCTTGTGGTTGCCGGTTCGAATCCTGGTTTTGGCCAATATTAAACTTTTTGGAAAAAAATGTTTTTTGGATGGTTTTTGATGTTTAAAAATTATGAAAAAAATACTATTATTATTCTAAAATTATGTGTGGCTTATGAAAAATAAATTGGGAGATATTAGAATGAAATATAGTATATTTTGGGAACAAAAGTGTAGTTAGAACTATGGTTCTACACTTATATTTTTGTGAAAGTTGTGTTTAGAAAAAGGACTTGAAATAAAGTGCTAGAAGAGAAAATATAACAAAGAAAGAAAGTATGTTGTGAAGTTGTATGAATTATTCTTAGTGAAGAATAATGTGACAATAATGAATTGTGAATATTCATCTTGACCATATAATTGGTGATATGAATTTTTAATATGGAAATAAATATTTGATGAAATACATGATGAGTAATTGAACTCCATATATAGTTATTGACTCATGAATAATTTAGAAATCATGTGATTGGAAAAGAGGAATGTTATTGAGTATGAAAAACTCAAACATGTGAATTTTGTGAAATGAAATTGAAAATTAGAGTGTAGCCAAAACTCACACTGGCAAGTGAAAGTGATGAATAAATTATGATTATTGACAATTGAAAAGACCAGTTTGGGTCATTGTGAAATGAAAGAAATAAGACCGGCAGTAGTGAGAGGGCTAACTCTAAGAGATTGATTTTGTTCATGATTTCATTAAATTTAAGGATTTAGTACATAGTGAAGAGGTGATGAAAGTGAGAGAAAAACACAAGTATGAGGGCCTCGAGTCTACGATGTGAGAGTGATTCACAGAATGCATGCTTGATGCGTCAAGACATGACGTGGGCACTACTCCAGAATTATCGGGATCTTGGCGACGCTTGTGGGATGTTTGGTGACTGCAAGAGGATCGTGTGCCATGAAGAAGGCTGAATTGCCACAGAATGCATGCTTGATGCGTCAAGACATGGCGTGAGATTCTCCTCCAGGTTTTCTGTACACGAGCTTGTACTCATAGATCATCTAGGATACTTACCGTAGTTACAGTAGTAGATTAAGTCATGACGAGGGATTGAACCCTACAAGATGAAGAACGATTAAGAGGCTTGCCCTCGGACCTATGTAGTATGGGATGCGTAGAATCCGAACAAGTGTGCATTAGTGTCATGTAATATAAATAATTGCATTAAGGACTAAGTGCACAATCACAACACGACATCAATAGGGTATTCCCTTTAGTTTGATATGTGACATGTTTGTGTTTGTTAAATATGGAAAATCAGTTATACTATTTCCGGCATAGAGAGGATGGCCGTGTATAATGTTCGTCGGTTGAATAAACTGACGTATCCATAGTTTTATATGCAGGATAAATGACATGATAAAGATTAAAGAAGCACAGATACTTAGAGATTATTCAAATGTTGATGTACATTTATTTAAATGTTGTAAATTTGCTTCCGCTATAAAATGTAAAGTGTAAAGTTTTCATGTAACTCTGATGTAGTGAAAAGTTTTAAATTCCTTGTAAAATTGTACGAAAGAAGTGTAAAGATCCTGTGGAATCTCGAATTCAGTGTATTTTTGGAATTCGGGGCATTACATGGTGAAATGTTGAGCCAATCCCAGATCGAGCCAAGCTTGTCTAATATATCAGTGAAACTAATACATTTGCCAAACCTGATGCTCTGATACCACTAAAAACCTTCTCACGCCCCGCTTCCCAAAAGAGAATACGAAATACGGATACGTGACTAAACCCAGCAAATGATTTTTATCATTCATAAGCTGTTCGGAATCTTTACAACATTTCACAAGAATAATCAGAGTCGGAAGCAAGAAAAGTCAACCAAGCATGCATATATGAACCAATACCAATAGAATTTACTTGAAACAAAATATATTAATCTCAAATAAACCAGATCTAAATAAGTCAATATCCTGGGTCACATTGCCCAAATACAAATAAATCTAAGTAACAAACTACAATTGTTCAAGAAAGCAACAAGAATAATAATAGCAAAATTTCAGCACTGATATCTCATATCACCAACTCCATTTGGCAGCTGATCATCCTGGTCTGCAATGCAAGAATAGGAAAAAGAAAACAAACTCCCATCAATGCAAGTTACGGGTCGCTTGTAGTGTAGGATATAAGTACATGGGAAAAGATAAACAAATAGAATGGAATAGGCATGATAATAAAATAGAACAACTAGCATGGCACGATGAATAAGTGCAAGTAGCATGTATCAAGTGTCAAGTGAACAAGTATCATGTAAACAAGCAACAAGTATCAAGTATCATGTAAACATATAGCAAGTGTCATGTATCAAGTACCATGTATCATATAGTCAAGTATCAAGTATCATGTTCAAGTGTCATGGTCAAGTCTTGTATTATTACTATCTAGGTTGCACTTCATGCATTCCGGTTTTTACTACATGATTGCCACATTCAAAAAAAATCGCTTTAGATTTCATAGTGGACCATAGAGGGCAGTGTACACAGGGACAAGTATCAAGTAATCGAGCTCCAAGCTCCAAGCATCATGTATCATGTATCACGTGTCAAGTTGTGCAAGTAATCACCTGTCAAGTTGTGCAAGTGAAAAGTAATCATGTGTCTTGCATGCAAGTGTCAAGTAATCACGTGTCAAGTATCATGTATCAAGTAATCACGATCCCATTCCGAGTACACGGTTCTGTATTATCCACTATTAGATCTTTTCCTTTAAAACACCAGCTTGATTAATTATTATTATGATCAAACAGGCATGCGCAAGTACAAAATATGGCAAGAATAACATGGCATGATCAAGTAATAAGTATAGGATGAAGAATAAATATGTACAGGCGAAAGATAACACATCAAAGAGTGGGACAACGAGAATTCTAGTTCAGGACAGCAAGATAGTACTGCACTAAAACATGGATTCCAGTTGCTAAAAACATGAAAACTTGGATTCGTCAATAAATCTAGAAAATAGACTTCTGGCCGAATCCAGCGATTATATATAAGTCATATAGTATTTCACAAAAACATAACGCAAAACCTAATTGAAACCAGAAAACATGTTCAGCCATAAATCAGAAGATTTTATTCAAAGTCAAGAAAATAGCATGAAAAATCATTAATTAAATCCACGAAAAATCTGGGGTATTCCCCTATATGTACAGTAACAGAAAATCAAGTTTCATAATTTTCCAATATAAATAGAGTAGTCAAGTAAAATCCGAAAACATCAAGATGCAATAGGTTTGGAAATCTGAAATCACAAACACTGCAGTACAAAAACAGCAATATCTCACATACCATAAATCGAAATTCAAATCCGCCAAAAGGGTGATAAAATTGATATAGTAGGCGAACTTTCATATTCAAAAATATTTTACAAACTGCAAGTAGAATTAGGTCGAAAATCAGGTTCTTTATAGAACAGCGAGAAAAATCTGCTAGTATAGTAATCGTTTGGGAACATAGAACAGTTTGTAAAACTCATCAAATATTTCCAAGGTTTAGTTATACTTTGCAAAAATATTGGATTAAAATAATACTTTTAACAGCATGATAAAAATAGATTACTCTTCAGAATTCATAGAAAACAAAATCTGGAAACCTTTCTACACTTCTGTAGTAAAATAGACATAACTCACAATTCATAAATCAAAACTGAGATCCGTCAAAAGGATTAGAAAATAGACAGAATTCTCTATAAATCAAGTTCACAAAATATTTTCAAATACTGACCATAATAGGATCTAAAATACTGATCAAAACGGAAAAACCGGCAAAACTGAAAATACCTTCATACACAAAATCAACTAGTTTGTCCGAAACTCATCCAAATCATAACCAAACATGAAATATAGTGTACTATATGTCCAAACAACATGTTATAGGGTACTTCACAAGTCCACACAAGTCTACCACGAATAACACGAACAGCACATGATATCATATGAATAACACGCATATATATACAACAAGAAATGGTCAATCCTAGGTTATTTCATGTCATGTATGTCTGAGGCAACTATGGTCGAATCAACACAATAGAGACAATATAAACAAGGGGATTCCTACAAAAATTGTCTTTAGAACCCAACTACACTACAGGCAGTATTTAGTACTTGTATTACACAAAGAAAAGAATACAAGTTAATTGCCTTATAACCGATGACGAAACGGTGCAAAGCAAGAATAACGGGAACGGATTCCCGGGGCACGAACACGGGCGAACAACGAACACGAATCACCACAAACCAAGAAAGAGAACTACTCAACCACGATAGTACGTGCACGACGATACGCGTGAACACCAACAAGACAACGACAAGAACAACGGCAGTGGTTTGCTGTTGTTGCTGTCACGGCTGCCACTTGGCGACGGAGGGGGAAGACAACACGACGGAAGGCTACAGCGGTCAGGGGGTCGCCACGCAGTTGTTGCGGCTAACTGTAGTGTAGAGGAGACAGAGTTGGGAGCACAGTGGCAACGTAACGGCCCTGCTACCAATGACAGGGAGAAAGAGACAGGGGAAACAGGGCTGACTGCATCGCGGCTAGAGGAAGACGGGAGCACGGGAAGGTGGTTTGGAGATCGGGTGAAGGAGGATAGGTATGGGTAAGGCAGCTGTGGGTTTAGGTATAGGAAGATGAACAGTCGGTTTATATGGGTTTATATAGAGGGTGCATTAGGGTTTACGTATAGGGTGACGGCTGATGTTGGTAAGGGGACAACCAGGCTCGGGTTTGGTTTAGCAACAGGTAAGGGCATAGGGGATGCGGGTATGGGTAATGTAATAGGTTGGGGGGTTTAATTCGTGGGTTTGGGTATTTAGGGAATGAGGATTAGTTTAGATAATGAAGATCCATTAAGTATATATTAGGATGTAAATTGGGTATTGGGTTCAAGTTCAAGGATAAAGAATAGGAGATGAGAACAACAAGAGCACACCAAAAAAAATAGGACATGAACCAAAAATAAAATAGAGCAAAAACAATAATGGAGAACAAAAATAATGGCCCGATCAAAGAAATGAAACAAATGATAGACAAACAAGTACAAGAAGATAAAACCAAAGATACCATGAATATATTGAAGATTAAAAAAATTTCAATATACGACCCAAAAGAGATACAAGAAGATTTTTTTTTAAAAAAACAAGGAAAAGAAAACACACTCAAAGTACATAAAATGGAAAACAGGGGTTACAGAAACTCCCAAATATCTTATGGGAAAATTTCCCACTTTGCATTCCAGAACATTAGCCAAGAGAGCTAATGAAGTCTCATCACATCTCCCAAGCCTAATGAGATTGCTTTTGTCAAAATTAACTCTAAATCCACTCCAAGCCTCATAGAACAATAAAATACCCTTGAAGATAAGAACTTCGTTAATCTCGTTCCTCCCAAAAAGGAGCGTATCATCAGTGTATTGCAGGATAGGAATGCCGCGAGTGCCATCCAAACATCCAATACCGCGAAGAAGGTGCTGATTGGTACAGTGCAAAACCATTTCTGACAATACATCAACCACCAAGGTAAAAAGTAAGGGAGATAACGGATCACCCTATCTAAGTCCTCTTTTACACGTGATGAGATTACTCGGTTCCCCATTAATCAACACAACAGATTTACCGCCCCTAATACACTAGTTGATCCACCTTGTCCATCTGGGACAAAAACCTCTAGAATGAAGCACCTCTATAACACTATCTCATTCTACTGTGTCGTATGCTTTTTCAAAATCATGTTTAAGCATAAATCATGTTTTATCCTCTTCTTTATCCCTATCACACTGGTAGATGGTCTCATGGGCGGTAACGATACTATCCAATATATCTCTCCTGAGGATAAAACCACTTTGGGCCGAGTGAATGATGGAATCATCCACCGATTCAATCTATTAGCCAAGACTTTAGTAATGATTTTGAAGGATGAGTTCAAAAGACTAATAGGCATGAGATTGCCGACCGCTTTAACAACCTCAGAGTTGGGGATTAGAATGATAGTCGCATAGTTTAGTCGATCGATCCGAACCTAGTTCTCAAACATCTCTTTGAAATTTCGAAATAGATCCACATTAATAACATCCCAGAAAGCCGTGATGAAAAAGATGGGAAACCTATCAGGACCAGGAGCTTTATCCTATCCTAACTCTTTGATGGCATGCAAAATTTCACAAATCAGAAAAGGAGATTCAAGGGCTTCTAATCCCTGAACATTCGGACGAGACCAGAAGGTAGCATCAAGAGAGCAAAACTGATCTCTCAAAACTCCTAGCGTTGTTCTAAAGTGATTCTCTATGTGGCTTCGAACGTGCAAAGCCTCTAAAACCCACCTATCTCCAATCTGAAGACCTGAAATGAAATTAGATCTTCTCCTATGGAAATACGCTGTGTTAGCGTCCCCCTCTAGAAGCCATTTGACCTGCGACCTTTGTTGCCAATAATCATCTTTAGCCTGAAAGATATTATCCAGGTCGGCTCTGGCCTTATGGAGTTCAACTAATTCTTCTCTACCAAGATCTCTTTCCTCTTCAGATATTTCCAGTGCATGAATACGATCCACACAGCATTCCTTATCTTCTTTCACGCATCTACTCTCTTCCTCTGCCCAATGTTTAAAAACTCCCCTAAGTCTACGAATCTTAGCATTCCGAATTGAAACAACATCCCCTTGAATACCATCCCTCCTCCGAAGAGGTGTATCCCAAGAAGAAGTCACCAGAAGACGTAGGGAAACTTTCCTAGTCCATGCCTTTTCGAAATGAAAAGGTCTGCTTCTGTTACTAACCATCCTAGTAGGTGTCAGGATCAAAGGAACGTGATCAGAAGGGTAGATCAAATCGTAGCCAGAGGAAAATGAGATTCCCACTCCTCTGAAAAAAAATACAATCCAATTTAGCAAGAATGGGTCTGTCTTGCATATTAGACCATGTGAATTTTCGATCGGAGAACTAGATTTTCCGAATCTCTAAAAAGTTTATAACTTCGTTAAAGTTAGATCTATCGGTCACACTGCCCACCCCCCCCCCCCCCCACGAGCTGTTCACCGGAGAATCGTGTAATATTGAAGTCCCCCCCAATAATCCAAGCATCTCCCCTCTTCTGATGAATATCGATAAGCTCGTCCCAAAATATAGACCACTCACCTACCACATTTGGACCGTGGACCATAGAGAAGACTTGACAAAAATCATCGCCCTTGGATCTAAGTCTCACCGAGACAGAAAATTCTCCAATCATGACGTCAATGCATTGGAAGAGCTCTAAATTGTAACCAACACTAATGCCCCCCGACTGACCAACCGATGGTTTAGAACACCACACCCAATCCCCTTTGGGAGCGAAATTATCACGCAAACCAGACGACGGATTTGCCAACTTAGTCTCAGAGAGTCCTATAACTGACGATCGGTGATAGGACAACATATTCCTCACTTTCCTACGTTTCTTACTACAATTCAACCCTCTAACATTCCAAAAGGCATACACACTGCTTATTTTGGTGTGGGAGCAAACAGACAGTAAGTTTATATTTTGATGGAAACTACTAAGATCTGACCTTTTAACATCTCTATGAAAAGTGGTTAGAGCATCTGAGATTAAATCTGAATCATTGAAAGAGCACGTGGATCAGGATCTAACGGTTGTTAAGCGACCGATGGACGTGCAAAAAATCCTGAACATGAGGTTGGCCCGAGCGATAGACCCTCCGATGCTCAAGTCTGAACCAGAGAGAGGAAGAGAGTTCGAGAGTAGAAAGAGTGATTTCAGATTATCTTCTGACTAAGGGAGGGAGGAGGATATTTATAGCCTTAGAAATCGGTTTGAAGATCAATATAAATCTGTTATCTTCTGTATATCCCCCCCTAAGAGATAGAATCAGTTACACTCCTGTTAGGGATAAAAGATTTGACTTACAGCCCTGATGGGCTGGGTGTCTTTCCTAGTTGGCCTAGTAACTTTTGATGGGCTTGAATGCGGCCCATGTCATGTTAGTGAGGATGGAGAAGGCCTGGACCTGTTAGGGAGACCCATTATTGGTAATCTGCTTGTAGAAACATTAAGATATGTGCTAGAATAGTACGACACTAATTTGCTACAATTTTTACCATTATCATAAGCCCCCCCCCCCCCCTCCCTCTCTGAGAACAATTTTCTCGGCTTTTGGGGAGTAGTTTGCCTTGTTTCGGAGTTCTGGAGTACTATCTTGACTTTTAGGGATAATTGAAGATACCTAGGACTTGCTCAAAGCTTTTGGAGGTAGTGGATATTTTCCTAAACTTTTCTAAATTTTTCTAGAGTTTCCTAGAATTTTTAATGATTTTTCCCAACTAATAATTGATTTTTCAAATTTTCAATTAATTATTTCGATTTTTTATTTATTTTTCAGAATTTTAAATTAAATTTCTGAATTTAAAAATGATTTTGGAATTTTTAATTGATATTCTGAATTTTAAATCATTTTCTACGTATTTTTAGTTGATTTATCGGACTGGCACAGATTTTGGAGCGATCTTGATCGTCCATCTCGTGCGTGCTCACCTACGGAGGGAAGTGAGAGGTCATGATGGAGCGGTGTTGTGGCATGATCAGGGATGTCCATCTTGTGATGTACTCATATGCTGTGTGATTGGCATGATCTCGCGCGTTGATCACGCGAGAGCTCGGGCGTTGAGTTAATTGATGGCTGAGAGGCGACACGAAGGAAGAGCTGAGATGAAGTGGTGACGTGGCGAAATCTCGTGCACTGATCACCTGCGTGCCCATTTATTTGGATGATCTAATGATCAAAACTCACGTGGAGGTGGTGCTTGTTTGCCCGAAAAATTTGAGCGATCAAAGAAGCAGATCATAGCGAAAAATTTGAGCGATCAACTGCAAATTCTTTACCGGACATGTTCTTCATTGTTTCTATCATATTTTCTTCTAGTGCATATCCTTCAGTTCAAACATAAATAATTTCACCCACAGTAAGCTTACCCTCTTACCAGACTTAAATCAAATACCGAGAACAATAGACCATACTGGCTACTTCTCGAACTTGCAAATTCACAAATTTGTCGGCACCTTGAGTCTCGTTCAGCCTCTAGAATTCATACATCTCACATTCAAAGATCTTCCAGCTTATTCTTAAACTCAAAATATAAAATTTCATTCATTCATTTATAAATCCTTCTATTCTTTTATTTATTCCTTTCAATTCATCAATCTCAAACAACTAGGTCACTTTTTACCCGTTATAATGAAAATTTCAATAAGATTTTCGCACTGATTAAGTTTTACCAAAATAAATCTTAATTCATTCTCCAATAAAAAATTTACAACGCAATTTTTACTACATAAATAAATCTCTAAATTTTTATAGAGTCATCTCAAAATATTCCAAATTTTAGTTTGCCTTAAAACAAAATAATTTTTGGAATGAATTCAAACAATCAATAAAACATATCTTCTAATTTCGTAATGTAATGTAACCACATGTTGAATCTTAAATTTATATATAGTTATTTCAAAATATTCCATTAATATACTAGATTAGTTTAAAATCTTCCTCAAAGAAAAATGTAAGAAAATGTATTAAAATAAATAAATAAATAACAAAACTACCCTATTAGATTTCGAACCTGAGACCTAATAGTGCCCTAAGTCGCACCATACAACCAGAAAGTCCATCACCAATCTCTGTGTAGGAACTTCTCATAGGACAACATAACTCTACTGTTCGTTGTTTAAAATCCTTTTTAAAAAAATTTCAGAAGAAAAATAGAGCCCCCAAGAATCGAATTAGACCGCCTCAATGCTCTAATCCACACCCGCTGACCAACTTACCAACTCATTGTTCATATAAAACTTTGCACCAGAAATTCCTATTTGTTTCCACTCACTGTTTATAGAAGTTTATAAAAATTTCAAAAGAAAAGAATCCCCAAGGACTCGAACCCACAACCTGAGCATTGTAGACAGTGCCCAAACCCCGAACAAACTAACCATGCTCTCTAGCCTCACTCACTGTCAAAAACTTCTCGGGAATATGAATATAGTTTACTGCTCCTACCACAATTCATTATTTTAACATCGAAACACAAATTCTTAACTTGTAAAGTTTAAGTTCTACATTATAGAGAAAAATAACATGGAAATTCAATATTCAAAATATCCACAATTACACCTACTATATTAATCATCAACATGAGACATCAACATAATTTCTTCATATCAATACTAGCAAGGCACTTCTACGATTACATCTCCTACAATTTCTCAATGAAATGGAAACCTTCTTCATTGGCAGATGGGTATTATAAAGCAAGGCACTTCTCTGATTACATCTCCTACAATGAAGAGTGTATAATTTTGTAAGCAAAATGAAATGGAAACCTTCTTCATTGGCCGATGGGTATTATAAAGGGAGAGAAAGTGATGGGGAGTTTTTAAAACCACCCACACACTCCTAATAACTACCCACAACTCCTTACACCCATTCAAAAATTCTCTTCCTTCCTTCCTATGTACTTGGCCAGCCATATTATAGAGTAAGACGCATGTGCTTGTGATGTATTTGTGTGTGCACTTAAATTACACACTACAATATTTTTAATTATTAAATATAATCATTTATTCTACCCAAGTTAATATAAATTAAAAGAGAGCTAGTTTAAATTAATCATAATGAGAAAAGTTTTATGCACGTTTCATTAATTCTGTATATACAACAATATAATCAACACATGTATTTGAAAACACGTGTAAAGCACGTATCAATAAATATTCATATACAAAATAAATTCAAGAGAACAAAAAAATGTCCATAACAATATAAATACAAAATACGTAAAAATATTTATATTAATATTGTTATGAATATTACACGAAACGGTACAAAATATATGTGTGTAACACTTGCGGGACAAAATAGCCATAACACAATTTTGCAGGGTGTTACAAAAAGTCCCGTAATTTTTTTCGTTGAAACACTCTTTCATCGACCAAAAATTGTGTCATTCACTTTTTTATCGATCAAGCATTTCGTATATTAAATGTCGTGTTGGACGAGTGTTCAATTGATTTGGGTGCTAAAGTTTTGACAGTTGGATCTTGTGGGTGGGTCAGATGCTGCAACATGGCAATTTGGTCTTAACATGCCAATAAATAGGACCCAAACCCGTAGCTCTCTCTCACATTTGCTCATTTGCTTCTTCCACTTTCTCTCTCTAGAAAATTTTTGAGAGCTTTCCTCTCTAGCTCTTGTGGTGGTTCGTCGGGCGGTGCTTGCAGTTTTCTTAGTGCTTTGACGGTGGTGCTAGCGGCCACTGCACCTTTGGAGTTCTTGAGAGCTTGGTCTGGTAAGTCATTTACAATTATCATAAGTTATGTCTGGCATTTTGTTGAGCGACTCCTCTTCTGTTCTGGTCTGTTTAGAGGTAGACGATGATGTAGAGTCTAGACGTTTTACTAGAAAAAGAACGGGAAGGTTCCACTATAGAGGATAAGGTTGTTGGGCCGGTGAGAGATTTGGGGAGTGCACTTAAGACACCATTATATCTAGTTCATGAGTTGATTATGGAGTACCCTGAAGTAGATCAGGATTTTGTTCAGAATAGTATGGAGTATGCTGAGCCGGACCCAATTCACACTACTGAGGACGACTTTGTTCGCATGATCTTCTCGAAGGAGGAGCTTGCTATAATTAGGACGGCCTTTGGAATCCCTTTTGAGTATGGGTTACTTCTACCGGGTCCAGGAGTTATGGCGTGCAACGGGATGCCTAGCGAGTATTGTTTTTTCCCATGTGATGCCTTCCACGCCAAGCTTCGTCTGCCTCTTTGTCCCTTTGCCAGAGAGGTCCTGAATTCGTATAGGCTAAGTGTAGTGCTCCGAATTTCCAATAAATAAAATTTGAAAATAAGTGGTAGAATTTTCAGAATCAACTTTAATCGCTATTAAAAACACAGTACCAAATAGAGGGAAAAATTAAAACTTTTTATTACAACAGTTCTTTCTTACATTTGCACAGCAGAAAATTTAAATACATTTATTACAACACAACCCAACACTTAAACTTTAATCATCTCAAATTCGAGCTTCCACTTTACTTGGGCAACTCACTTGCAAATCCTGCAAAATAAACTGACGAGTGGGCACGTCAGTTGAAGGCAACTGACGCAATACTATAGTAATAGCAACCTTCTAAAGTCTCATAATCACAAACTTGCAACACAACATAAATAAAACAACAATAGATGGTTCAAAAAATTCAACAAGTGAAACTAACTAAATGAATAAGTGTGTGTGAATAAGTGTCGAGAAAACAATGAAAAGAAAATGCATAAAAAAAATTTCCAAGAAAACACAATGCACACGATGCACACTAATGCATACTTGACCAGGTTGTACGCACCCATACTACATAGGTCCGAGGGCAAGCCCTTATCTTCCGCCACTTCATAGGGTTCAATCCATCTTTATGAACTACTACGAGGTTCAGACATTCTGTGCATACCTAGCCCATGCTCTGATAATTTCGGAGGTCAATCTCTATCTACAGATAATTCTGGAGACTATTTCACCCACACCTGGGAATTTTTGAGAATGCCCCACACCGTAAGCAATGGTGCTTCACCACACACAGACGTCCCATGAGCGTCGCTACAATCTCGATAATTTCGGAGACTATTTCAGTCACACAATTCCAAGGACTATCTCACACCGCAGATCATCCTAAGGCTCTCATACTTACATTTACTCCCATTTCATCATGTCACTAACTAGTGCATGTTCTTATGAATACATATATGTAATCTGGGCCACCTAAAGCTAGCTCCACCCTACCGGGCTTAAACCCACAAAACTAGGAACACTAACCCTTCCTGGCCAAGTTCCATAATCAATTAATTCATTGCCGGTAATTCTGAGTCCTGCTAAACTTCTAGTGCTCACAACACAAAAATCCTCAACTAACTTTGTAGGGTCCACAACATAACCCTAAATATCAAATTAAAGCCCAACTTGGTTCAATTATACAAAATACTCTTCATTAATTATATTCCTTTTAATCAACCGATACTGCCATAAAAGACTCTTTCATATATGGTAACATATCCAACTTACGAAAATTCTTTAAAACAACATTTAAATATCACTTTCCATCCATCCATCCATACAATTCAATTAATTCTACTAGAAATTCATTCAATCTCAACTGTAACAAGTCTCTTAGTCATGTGGGATCTTATCCCAAAATCTGAAATTTCGTAATTTTAAAAATCTGAAATTTACAACTCTTTAAAATTAAAAATAACTCCTAAAATTCTAAAATGATTATCCATCAAAACTGAAACATATACTTCCCTCAAAACAGAGAATTTCTTCCACAAATTGTATATTTTATACATTCGAAATCGCAACTCAAACTTGCCAAAAAATTAGAAACTCATTTCTCATTAAATATGAAACTTATGCCTTCTTATCCTTAAAAGCATTTCATTTAAAGGTGAATATTAAATTCTCAAAAATTGAGTTCATATTTACTCTATAAACATAGAATTCGTGGCCAAATTTATAAACCATTCACACGAAAATAGTAGCTTTAAATAATCAATAAACTAAAACTCACCCTTTTTTATAAAATCTGAAACTTGCCTCTTTTAGAATTTGAAAAATACCCCTTTAGAACTCAAAGTTTTCATCTCTAGAAACTGAAATAAATAGCCCCCTTAAAACTGAGAATTTAATCTCCCAAAACATAGATTTATTTCCTTGAAAACATTGTTTGAATATATCAAAAACTTGAACTAGATTCAACAAAAATATGAAATTTAACAATTTCGAAACTCATCCAAAACTCAATCGAATCGCGCTTAAATATTAGATTAAATACATACATATGCACTTATATTTTTGTACACTAGTATCCCAAACCCAAGCACACTACCCCACTCACAACAGCTCCTCCAAAATCGAGCCAACCCCAAAAACAGAAGGCTAAAAACAACAGCCTCGGGTGAACATTAACACTCAGGTTACTGTTCAACCCCCGTGACCGAAACCCCAACCTAGGGTTTCAACCATACAACCCTAGCCCCCAATGTATTGAATGTATTTTCTATATATATTTCATTGCATATTCACATTGCATGCACAATCAATTAAGGTTTATCATCAAAATTTTATTTGTATTAAAACAGCGAAATAAACACTAAAAATCTCATCTTTTAATCGTTCAAAACATGCTTCTTGAATTAACCACCAAGATCCAACAACTACAATCACATATATTTTCATTAGATCTATTTCTTTAAATAAAATATTAATCTTTCATGCATAGAAGCTCCATTATTCAAGAACAACCTATTTTAGATCAACATGAATAATTAGAACGTATGACAACTCTAATCATTCACAATAATACATGGGATCATAAAATCAATTCCGACAAACAAAACATGATCTTTCATACACAAAATAATCGTCATACTAGAGAGAATCAAAATAAGAATATCATGCCATCAAAATTTGATTTAATCATATTAATAAACAATTTTTATCCAACAATCCATCTCTATAATCATCTCATAAACTAAACATCATGTTTATGATAATATAATCATAATATTACAAAATCTAAACCCTAGCATAATTCTATATTGTTTAGAGAAAGAAAAAAAAACTCATTTAGAGAGTTGGAAGATACCCACCTCAAATAAGACCAATTGAAAGACAACAATAATAAGAAAAGAAAGGCTCATCCTCCTTGCGAAATTTGAGAAATTCAAGCCTTCAAAACTCCAAGAAATAATAGAAAGGATAAAAAAAATTTCACCACAGTGGAGGGCGGCTATAGCAGCAGCAATTATAGGTCTAGGGTTTTTACGAAGATTTTGCAGAAAAATCCCTTAAGAAAATATGTTTTTTACATGTATAGATCTTTCCAAATCAATTAGTTAAATCAAATCAAATCAATTAGAGTAAAAATCTAACCCCCCCCTAACTCCTCCAATCTGGCCGACCCTCACTTCAGCCTAGAATTTCAAATTTTCAAAATTTTGCCTTTAAGTAGAAATTTTACAAAAAAAGTCATTCACTTTGAAATATTTGCAAATATGCCATAAATATTCATAAAAATCTAGAAAATTTAGAATTACTATTTACTAATAAAGCTTAGATTTTCCAAATAAAATTTTTGACCTTTTTTCCATGAAAAATATTTGCACGTGTTTTGCACGTGCAAAAAGATAAATGTCAGAATAATATGTAATAAATCCCAAAAATTTGTCACAATTAATTTACTAATTCCAAAAAAATATATTTAAATTTCTAGGATGTTACACTAAGTCCAAATGCAGCTTATGCCGAACGAGTGGAGGCACGTGGTGTGATTTGTCCTACAATGTCGTAGACTTGGAGCCGAACCGAGTCTAATTGTTTTTAGGCCACACTTTAAGATTTCCCAGTGAAACGGGATGGAGGAGCAGTGGTTTTTCCTCGTAGTAACTGTGGAGTGATCGATATTCCGGACTCGATCAAGTGTTTGAGGGAGAAGTTCTTCATCGTCCATATCCCTGAACCGTGGGCAATTTCTAAAACATGGAGGTGGACTATTCTGACGACATTGAAGGTGGAATCGGAAGTGACTGCGGCGGAGATGAATTTTAGTGATGCTATTCTCATGCAGAAAATGTTTGCATGGCAAGATATCACCGAGAATGTTTTCTTTGAGGGTGATCTCAGCCGAGTGGACCCTAGTATGATTTACCACTTTATTTCCTTTCATACTTGTTGTACTTAGTTGTTTTTCTTGTTATTTACGCTACTTTGCATTGTGAGTTCTCATCCTTTTGCAGGAAAAGCAGGAATAGATTTTGATGACTTGGTTGTCGATCGGGAGACCCTTCGCAACAAAAGGACCATCGAGCCAAAGAAGCATAAGAGGACAGCGAGCCATACTTCTAATTCGTAGGCATCGAATAATCCCTCCCTCTAGCCCTGATAGTTCCACGAGAGACGCCTTTCTTCCTGGGTATTTTTGTACTGTATTCTTTCTTCCTGGGTATCCTATCTGTTTGTACTCTCTCTTTTTCCTGAACTGTGTATTTTTCTTCTTTCCCTATATATATTCATCTATTATTTGATTCTTGTGATTCAATATGACTGCCAATTATTTTCTTCTCTGGATGATTTATTGTTTTTAATCAACTGCATTTCATGGCCTAATTGCTTATTTATTTGATTCTGCCTTATTGGATCTGGTTTTCTACCCAGTTTACGCTAATTGAACCCTTCTACCCATCCTACTGGATCCTAACCCGCTACCCAATAGCCTCTTCTTTAACCAGTCTTCCCCAGATATTCATGTCTGCATCTGCCTAACAAGTAGATCACGTTCTCCCCTATCTTCTCTTGATTTTCTCAAAATCCTACTTGCCAAATCTCTTTATTAAACACCCAACAAATTTTGTTACTCCTATCTCTAATTGCTATCCCCTAGACCATAACCCTAATTCTCTCTCATCCCTCATCTCTCTCTCTCTCTACCGACCTAACCACTGCTCCCGACCACCAGCACGCCAGCCCACCACAGCATCAGCCCGGTCTCCTCTCCCCTTCTCCTCCTGTAGCGACAATAGCCCTGGCGATAGCCATAACCTGCGCAACCCCCTTTCATTGCTATCCCCTTCCGACATCATCGTCGCCCTTTCGTGTCGCCCTACCACCGTCGTCCTCTCAATGCAGTGCACTCATCTCCTAGCTGCCTCTCTTTTGTGTGCATGTGGTTGACCTCAAGAATGTTGGATTCGTGTTCTTTGTGTTTGTGATCATCTTGTTCATCTTGTTCGAGATCTGTTCGTATTATTGTGTTCATTGCCGAGAATCTATTAATGTTATTCTCATCTCCTCCTCAGATTCGTCGACTATCTAAGGCAAGTAACTTGTATAATTTTTTGTATATACAAGTACAAAATACCGCATGTAGTCTCGCTTTTGTTTCTAGATTCATTCTCAAGAAGAACCCTTGTTAGATCCTGACTCTATTTATTGATTTATCCGTAGTCAACATTTGTTACACACACAACATAAAATTAGTTTAGATCTAACTAGACTCTTGATCCATGTATGTATGTTGTTTCGTGATCCATGATATGATGTATACTTCTTGCATGCTTGATGTGTTAGTTGTAGTATCTTGTGGTAAACTTGTTAAGCACCCATACAATGTTGTTTTGAATATCTATTATACCATGCTTTGTATTTTGTTCTACTTTGGATTTGTTGTCTATGAACTATTTGATTTAATGCATGAGAAGAGATTTTTGTTTTTGCTGTTGCCCTGTTTTGTTTCAGTATTTTGGACCCTGTTAAGGTCAGTAAATGAAACTAATTTGTGAATATAAATCGTAGATATCATTTTTTATTTTTCAGAATTTTTGACAGATATCAGTTTCAATTTTTGAGGTATGAGTTATTGTTGTTTTGCAACAGATGTGTTGAAAATTCCAGATTTTGTTTTATGTGATTTCTGTATAGTTATTCATTTTAAACTAGTGTTAAAAAGTAAAATTTGGATTCAATATTTTTCTGGTTATGACTAGACTTGACTGGATTAACCCCTAATTTTTGTGGATTTAATTAATGACTTTTATAAACTATTCCATGCTTGTGAACAAACCAATATATTTCCAAAACTGTATAGTGTTCAGTAAAGAACCATATTTTCAACCTGATTCCAGTTGTTGTTGATTAAAATTTTGTGAATAAAAAATGTATCTTGTTGTATCTGTATTGCAACCCATTTTATGGATTTGGATTTCGAGTTATACTTTGTACTCCATCGCTATTTTAGTACTGCTGTATCAAAATTTCAGATTCATAAACGTGATGTATCTTGCTGTTTCCGAATTTATTTGACTACGTTATCTGAATTGGAATATTATGAAATTTTATTTGCTGATACTATACATACTAGGAAATACCCCAGATTTTTGTTAGATTTAATTAGTAAGTTTTTATGCCATTTTCATGCTTATGAATATAACCTTATGATTTCTAGCTGAACATGATTTCTGCATATAATTCTGTTTTGAGCCCTGTTTCTGTTGTTATTATATGACTTGTGTATATGTGTTGGATTTGGATGGAAGTCTAGTTTCTATATTTTCTGATGGATCCAGGTTTGCATTCTTGTGGCAACGGGAATCTGAGTTTTGGTGTAGTACTGTCTTGCTGTCCAGAATTAAAAGTTTCGTTGTCCTAGCCTATTATGAGTTATTTTGTCATCTGTTCATGTCTTCTATCCAACTTGAACTTATTCCTTGTTCCTTGCCATGTAATCTTGCCTTTTTCGTACATGTTCATGCTTGCTTTAATAATAATAACAAGAAATCAAGTCGGGATTAAAGGAAAAGATCTAATAGTGGAAAATACAGGAATGTGTACTTGGAAAGGGGGCCGTGTTTCCTACTTTCTTACCCGATTACATGCTTTCCCACAAGGGAGGTGTACTCGGAGGGGAACCAAAGATGCTACTTGATACTTGATACTTGACACGTGATTACTTGACACTTGACACTTGACACTTGATACTTGATACTTGACACTTGATACTTGATACTTGCTACCTGAGTACACTGTCCTCTATCATCCACTACGAAATCTAAACGTAACTTGCATGAATGTAGCAACCATGTGGTAAAAATTTGGGACGCCTGAAGTGCCACCTAGATAGGATTAGATACAAGACTGGAAAATAACATGATCACTTGCCATTCTTGTTACTTGAACATGCTACTTGACACTTGATACTTGTTACTTGTTTGCATGTTGCTTGACACTTGTTACATGCCACTTGCACCCGATTATCTTGCCATGCTATTTGATTCTGTTCTTGATTAAGAATTGGTTGCCCTATTTTTCTGTCACATTCCTTCGATGCTTACTTCTGTACTTGCTTCCGCTGTTACTCTATACCTGTCTATTTGTTTTTCTGTACTTGTTGCCTGCACTACAAGCAGTCCCTAACTTTTATTGACGAGCGTTTTGTTTCTCTTTCCTTTCCTGCAATTTATTAGACTTGCAGATTTTGGTGACCAACTGCCCGAGGGAGCAGGTGACCAAACATTCTAGTTGGCTGGAGTTCTTGCTACAATTTATTTTCCTGTTGTTTTTTTTGTTTGAATAAATTGTATTTGTTTATGGATCTTATATTGGGCTTTTTGTCCCAGATTTGTATTTTGTTCCAGACTTGATTATTTGAGATTAAGTATTCTTGTTTTCAAGTAATCCCGTTGACTATGTTAATTCATTTATTCATGCGTGGTTGATTATTTTCCTTGTATATCTCTTATTTATTCTTGTGCATGTTGTAAAGATCCTTACAGCTTATGAATGGTGAAAGTCATTCGGTGGACTTTTGTCACGTATCTGTATTCCATATTCCCTTTTGGGAAACGGGGCATGACAGGGATTTTAGTGGTATCAGAGCCCCAAATTTGGCTAATGTATTAGTTTGATTCATATATTAGACAAGTTTGGCTCAATCAAGGATTGGGTTAACAGCGCACAGACCAAGTAGTAACATGAATAAATTATAAAGAACATTGGTCTGGATGCTAATTATTTTTGGTTTGTGTAGACCGTGGCTCGCAGAGGTTCCACTTTCCGTCCACAGGAGGAACAGCTTGGATTAGAGGCTGTGCCGAATGTGTTGGAGCAATTGATCCATATGCAGCAAAATCATAGTGATCTTGGGATGGCCGCTTTGGAAGTTTCTCGAAACCCGACTCCCGTTGTGCCTACACAGGCAGCTCTTTCTCCTCGTCCGGGTACAGTTGTAGTACAGTTGATCAGGACGGAGCAGTTGCTATTGGCAGCGAAAGTTGTTGATGCTGATCACGTGGATGTGGTGAGCATCCAGTTGGTGGACCTTGCCCACATATGGTGGAAGGCTGAGTTCGAAAGGCTCGCGAGGCCCGTTGCTTGGACCACATTCACTAGGAGCTTCTTAGAGAGGTTCTTCCCTAGCAGCACTCGAGTCGAGATGGAGCAGCAGTTCCTTGCCCTGAAACAGGTTGGTCGTTGTTCTATTTTTGGAACTTTGTTACATATTGTTCATGTAATGTTGTAACATGAGACCCTCTTAGAACAGGGTGCCAGGTCAGTGGATGAGTACGCGGTAGAATTCACCAGGCTTAGCCGCTTCGCAGCCGCTTTAGTGGTGAACGAAGAGGATCGGGCTCGGAGATTCTTTCTGGTGCTTGAGCGAGATATTCAGATGCATCTCTTTTCCCTTCACCTGTGTATTTATGCTGAGGCTCTCAAGGCAGTTCGAGCTCAGGAGCAGGCTTGTAACAGGTTGGATCCTCCCCAGCGGACTGTCCAGCACCTCGCTATTACTGTTAGGCCTTCTGGTGGGTCGATTCGGAGGCCAGTTCCTACCCATCCGGTTAGGGTAGCTCCTTACTTTTCTGCTGGTCCTCAGAAGGTTGGTTTTTATGACTTTTGCTGACCTGCTGGGCATGAGCGCAAGGACTACAGGAGGTCGAATCGCCGTTGTTTTGGCTGTGGCACTGCTGACCACTCAGGGCGAGATTGCCCGTAGTAGATGATGGCTCTTCCAGCTAGGGGTCCGGTTCAGCAGGTAGCTCCAGCTCGTGGTCCGGTTAGGCCACCGCTTCCCCCTCAGTGCCAGATCATCGGTCAGAGGACCGCGGCTCCCAGGAGAGGTCAAGCTTACAACCTGACAGTTACAAATGCTGAGACGGTAGTAGGAGTTGTTGCAGGTATCTTTGCATTTCTTTGTTTTGTTATTTCCCTTTTTTCTTTCATTGCTTTGCTTTGTTCATTCATATTATCTGCTCTGCATTTCTCTTTCTCATTCCTTAATCGTCATTTCTTTTTCCTTGCTTTTTGACTCTATATTAGGTGTTATCCTAGTTCGTTCTTTCCCTACTCATGTTCTCTTTGATTCTGGGGTGACCCATTTCTTCGTCTCTTCCCGCTTTGTGGATCGACATCAGTTGGAGTGCAGTATCATGCCAGAGGCTTGGAGCATTGTCACAGGTGGCAGTGTTGTTGTCTGCTCTCAGGAATGCAAATAAAGTCCCATGGTTATTGGTGGTGCTGGTTCAAGGCTAACCTGATTGTCATTGGCAATTCCAAATTTGACGTCATTCTCGGCATGGATTGGTTAGGTGAGTCCCATGCTGTCATTGATTACCGTGCCAAGAAAATTGTATTCCGAATCCCAAGTAGTGCAGAGTTTGAGTTCCATGCCGGGGAGATGCTAGATTTGGGGTTTGCTAGATTTGGGGTTCACCGTAGGGAGCTCTAGTTCTTTTTGTCAGCAAGAAAGATGGTAGTTGTCGACTGTGCATCAATTATCGGGAACTGAATAGTGTTACTGTGAAGAACCGGTATCCGCTACCTAGGATCGATGATTTGTTTAATCAGTTGGGTGGAGCGTCTGTCTTTTCGAAGTTGGATCTTCGGTCAGGGTATCATCAGGTCAAGGTGAAAGTAGCTGATGTGCAGATGACCGCGTTTAAGACCAGATATGGGCATATGAGTTCCTAGTGATGCCTTTCGGAGTCACGAATGCGCCAGCTGTGTTCATGAGTCTGATGAATAGGGTCTTTTCCCCGTTCCTGGACAGATTTGTGGTGGTCTTCATCGATGATATTCTGGTATATTCTCGAAACTAGAAGGAGCACGCTGAGCATCTAAGGTTAGTTCTACAGACTCTGAGGAAGAATCAGCTCTATGGGAAACTAAGCAAGTGTGAGTTCTGACTTGACCGAGTTAGCTTCTTGGGGAACATTATCTCAGGCGAGGGCATCTCAGTTGATCCGTCCAAGGTTGCAGCTATGCTAGATTGGCCAGTGCTCAAGTCAGTTTCAGATGTGAGAAGTTTCCTTGGTCTAACTGGATATTATTAGAAATTTGTCCAAGACTTTTCAAAGATAGCTGGACCATTGACTAAGCTGACAGGGAATCAGAAAATCATCTGGGATGGGGCTTGAATCGAAGCTTTTGTAGAGTTGAAGAGCAGGTTGACATCAGCGCCATTGTTGACTATTCTAGATGGTTCAGGCACATTTGTGGTTCATTGTGACGCTTCTAGCAAGGTTCTTGGTGCAGTTTCGATGTAGAAGGGCCGAGTGGTTGCTTATGCATTGAGGTATTTGAGACCGCATGAGAGGAACTATCCGACTCATAAATTGGAGTTGGCAGCAGTGATCTTTACTTTGAAGCTGTGGAGACAATATTTACTTGGAGACCGTGTGGAAATCTTTACCGACCACAAAAGTCTCAAGTATGTCTTCACCCAGAAGGAGTTGAACATGAGGCAGAGGCATTGGTTGGAGATGTTGGTCGACTATGATATCAATCTGCAGTATCACCCCGGCAGTATCAATCTGGTATTGGATGCTTTGAGCAGAAGACCCGTCGCCATGTTCCTGGCTCAGTAGAGGGATTTGGTTGAGCAGATGCGGAGGTTGGAGTTGAATGTGGTTTTGTCGAGTTCTGATCGGAGTGGCATGATGCTTCAGTTACAGTCATCTCTTGTCGAACAGATTAAAGAGGCTCAGGCTAGTGATGAGCAGTTGCAAGAATTCAGAGCAGAGGTTGAGGCCGGTTCCAGAACGGATATGGTTATTCATGCAGATGGATCACTTCGTTTTGGGTCCAGGTTGTGTGTCTCGAAGGGTGAAGTTCGTCAGAGGTTGCTTGAGGAATCCCACTAGTCGTCGTACTCTATTCATCCCGGAGGTACTAAGATGTACCGGGACTTGAAGCTTCACTTATGGTGGAATGGTATGAAGAGGGCCTTGGCTAGGTTCGTGTCTCAGTGTTTGATCTACCAGCAGGTGAAGGTAGAGCATCAGAGAACTATCGGACTTCTTCAACTGCTTCATATTCTGGAGTGGAAGTGGGAGCACATCACGATGGATTTTGTGACCGCTTTGCCGAGGAGTCCCAAGGTTCACAACGCCATTTGGGTGATTGTGGACAGACTGACGAAGAGTGCTCACTTCATTCCTATCACGCCCTGCTTCCCAAAATACGGAATGTGAGTACGTAACGTAGGCCCAGCGAATGATGTAAACACCATTCATAAGCTATACCAGATTAAATCAATAATATGCAACAACAAACACAACCACGCAGGAAGATATAATCACATGAATCAAAGATAACTTCAATAATAAATGAAATAATCCAACAATAATAATATTTAACACAAAAATCCATCATCTGAGAAAAACAAACACCAGGAACATAAGCCCAAAACAAAGTTCAAAGTCATAACAATGTTCATAGAAATAGTCTAGCAATAAATAAATTAAGCAGCTCAATCTGGACTCCATCTCTAGAATCGTTGCTCACCAATTCCAGCTGGTAGAGATCCTTCGGTACCTGTGAATACTTGATCTAAAAGAGAGAAAAGAGTGTCCTTAGAGCAAGTCGTGGACAGCAAGTAGAGAAAAACAGAGGATAAAGGAAACATGTATATCAAAGAAAAGGGACAGGATCAAAGTCAAAGAACAAAGCAAAGAGCAGGCACTAATATCAAAGGTTTACAATTAATCACACATGTAATCAGTGATGTCAAGTCAAGTTCTTTATAGGATCAAGCATGAGATGATAAATGCAGGTTATTAATTATTTTATTAGCCTATCTAGTACACGTACTACTACGTCCCATTCCACAGGTTCGGTGCAAGCACACAGTGAACATTTTAGACTGATGGTGAATTCACGGATCGAGTACTCGACGTAACAAGATAATGAGATAACATGGTAATAAGATAACATGATAACATGATAACCTTCTTCTATGACGATATTTCTCCTCCTTCCATGACAATATAACGATAAGGCCTTACCGAGTATATTTTCCGATCGTTCACTACCAAGTCTACCCATAATACCCCGGCTTGTTATTAGTTTATTTACATCCTATGTGATCATGAAAAAAGGTTTCAATGTTGTATGATACTAAGTGTGACTAATTCTACTTGTTATAGACAAATCATGAAGCAACACATTAAATTAGCATAGTTACATAATCAGGACAGCATGACCTTGCTGGACAAAAATATGGATTACTGCTACTAAAGAAAAGCAAATTTGGATCCGTCAGAAATTCAAGAAAGTATACTCTTGACCGGTTTCAGCGAATATATATACGACATATGAAAGCTACAGGAACTAGGGTGAAAACTCTATTCTTTTCAGATTTTATGTTCAGGCAACATGTTGTAAATTGTGTTCACCTATTTGTTTTAGTCAGAAAACTCATCAAATAAATCAATAAAAATGAAGGGTCATTCCTACACATGTTTAGTCTCAGCTAGATTTATTTCAGATTTTTATTTTACTATTAACATGCTTAAATAAATTATGGAACAACAAGATACGCATGCATTTGTGAATATAAAAATTCTAACATATCTGTACTAAAATGATGATATCTAGAAGATTACACATCGGAATTCAGATTTGCAAAAAGGGTAGTAAACTAGACATCTGAGGCTAAATTTCATGTTCAGAAAGTTATTTCAAAATATAACAGCAACATGGTCGAAAATCTACAAAAAGAAACACACAGCAGTCCAGAATTTATTTTGACAAGAATAGGCAATAATTAAATCATACAACTATATATTTCATGCAAATTAACAATCAAAGTGTTCTTAGGTGTTTAACATGCATAGTTCCAGTTCTAAGATGTAAATTTCACAGCATTGTAATCAATTCATTAAACATATTCATTCTAACATGTATACAATTCATCAAACGAGTCTACAATATGGATCTAGTTATTTTCATGTAAATGTGCATATGCATGAAACAATAGAGACTAGATTTTAAATCAAAAAGAGCGGCAAGATGTTAAGAATATCTCGGGTTAGCTCGTGTAAACCCTTAATAAACTTAACATAATTTCAAATAACAGCATGATAAGGAAAAGGACGGGATCTACTTGCAGTGATCAAAGAAATCTTGAACAAAAAAAATACTAGTTCAAGAAGAGACTTGCCTGTTAATTAAAAGATTCTAATAAATAGAATAACTGAATAAGAATCCCGGGCGACGATCCAACACGTGCGAGTCACGTGCAAAACAGCAAACAACACACAAACAACGACCCCACCCTCAAAACAGCAAGCACACCGGATCCAACAAATGACAAACGGCGACTTCAGATTGCCTATACCCAACACACCAAACACCGAATCACCCATTGTCTTCTGGCTCGACTTCGACAGAGAGAGAAGGAGAAAGCAGAAGAGACTTTGGCGACGATGGCGGCTGGTAACTGCGGCGAGGCATCGATGATGTCACTGCAGTTGGGCAGCGACGAGGGCGACGGCGAGAGCGAGCGACTCTAATATTGCTCCCGAAAATAGGGGAGTTGACGATGGAAAGTTTGGGGCTTGGATGATGATGATAGTGGTTAGGGGATCTGCGGTGGATAAGGTGGTGAGCGGAGAGGGATCGATAAGGCAGTGGCGATGAAGACGGCGATGGATGACGATGGCGAAGCGATGGGTAATGGGTTCGGTGGAGTTCGAGACGGTGGGTTGATGGCGAGGACGGGGGAAGACGGAGGGCGATGGCATGGTGGTAGGTGGGTGTGGGTTGAAGACGAAACATGGGAGAGAGGGAGTTAGGAGAGAGAGAGATAACGGCACAGGAGATAGAGAGGGATAGGAATATAATATTAGGGTTTTAATGAGGTATTTATAGGAGATGAGAAGTTGGGGTTTTGGGTTGTGGTTTAATGGATTTTGGGTACCGGTTTTGGATCCAAAAAAAGAAAAAGGATGTAATTCAATGAGACGAATATAAAGCAGAACAAATCAAACTCAAAATAGGAAGAGCAAAATTTGCGATAAACCAAAAAATAGCAAAATTTCAACCAAAAGAGCACAGAACGATCAAGAGAAAAAAAAGCCCAAGAAAAGCAAAGATATAATATTATAAAAGAATTCGGATACAATAATCAAGGAAAGAAATAAAATACAATAAAATCCAAAATAGGGGTTACAATTCCTTTCAGAGTCGGACAGTCTACTGAGAGCCTAGATGAGAAGTACATGTAAGAGATCGTCAAACTTCATGGGGTTCCAGTCACTATTGTATCCGACAGGGATATGAGGTTCAGGTCTCAGTTTTGGGAGAGTCTTTAAAGTAGTCTGGAGAGTAAACTGAAGTACAGTATAACTTTTCACCCCCAGACCGATAATCAGTCAGAGAGAACCATCCAGACTCTAGAGGACATGTTGAGGTCCTGTGTGTTGCAGTTTGGAGGATCTTGGGAGGACCATTTGCATCATGTAGAGTTCTCGTACAATAACAGCTTTCAGGACAGTCTTAAAGCTGCACCATTCAAGGCACTATATGGTCAGAAGTGCAGATCATCAGTGTGCTGGGATGACATTGGTGAGAGAAAGTTGTTAGGTCCGGAGTTGATCACCAGGATTGTTGATGCGGTGACTCAGATCAGGAAGCATCTTCAGGCAGCACAAGACAGGCAGCGGAGATGGGCAGATGTCCATAGGAGAGCCTTGGAGTTTGAGGCTAGTGACCATGCTTTTCTCAAGGTATCGCCATGGAGAGGTGTCAATCGGTTTGGTGGTAGGGGCAAGCTGAGCCCTAGGTTCATCGGACCGTTTGATATCGTGGAACGAGTAGGCAAGGTGGCCTATCGTCTTGCATTGCCACCGGCTTTATCAGGAGTGCACGATGTTTTCCATGTCTCACAACTCAGGAGACATATCCGTAATGAGAGCCACGTGATCGACTATTTAGAGTTATCCGTGCAGCCGGATCTAACTTGTGAGATTCCGCCAGTTGCTATTTTGGATCGGCGGGAGAAAGTACTGAAGAACAAGGTCATCAAGTTGGTTTGGATTTTTTGAAATCCTCACTTGCCGAGTGATTCGACTTGGGAGCTGGATGAGGATATCCAGCGGAGGTTTCCTCATTAATTTGTGTAGTTTTTTTTGTTTTTGTTGTTGTTGTTGTTTCCTTCTCGGAGTTACCTTATGTACCTCTGGTTTGAATTTTAAAGACGAAATCCTTCTTGTTAGGTGGGTAGGATTTGTAACTACTGTATCTCATTTCTTTATTTTTGTATTGTATTCTTTCTTCCTAGGTATCCTATCTGTTTGTACTCTCTCTTTTTGCTGAACTTTGTATTGTTCTTCTTTCCCTATATATATTCATCTATTGTTTGATTCTTGTGATTCAATTTGATTGCCAATTATTTTCTTCTCTTGATGATTTATTGTTTCTAATATACTGCATTTCATGGCCTAATTGATTATTTATTTGATTTTGCCTTATTGTATCTAGTTTTCCACCCAGTCTACCATAATTGAACCCTTCTACCCGTCCTACTGGATCCTAATCCGCTACCCAATACCCTCTTCTTTGACCCAGTCTTCCCAAGATATTTCTTCACGTCTGTATCTGCCTAACAAGCAGATCACGTTCTCCCATATCTTCTCTTGATTTCCTCAAAATACTGTTTGCCAAATCTCTTTATTAAACCCCCAACAAATTTTGTTACTCCTATCTCTAATTTCTATCCCCTAAACCCTAACCATAATTCTCTCTCATCCCTCATCTCTCTCTCTCTACCAACCTACCTACTGCTCCCGATCCCCCTTCTCCCCTGCCGTGACCCTATCATCGGTGCTTGCTCGCAACCACCCGCACGCCAGCCCACCACAACGTCAGCCCGGTCTTCTCTCCCCTTCTCCTCCCGCAGAGACAATAGCCATAGCAACAACAGCACCAGCGACAGCCATAGCCAGTGCGACTCCCCCTTGTCGCTGTCCCCTTCCAATGTCACCGTCGTCCTGTCGTGCTGCTCTGCCACCGTCTTCCTCTCAATGTAGTGCACTCATTTCCCGGCTGCCTCTCTTTTGTGTGCATGTGGTTGACCTCAAGAGTGTTGGATTCGTGTTCTTTGTGTTCGTGATCATCTTGTTCATCTTGTTCGAGATCCGTTCGTGTTATTGTGTTCGTTTCCGGGAATCTATTCTGGCTATTCTCATTCCTCGTCAGATTCATTGACTATTTAAGACAAGTAACTTGTATAATTTTCTTTTATATACAAGTACAAAATACCACATGTAGTCTCGCTTTTGTTTCTAGATTCATTCTCATGAAGAACCCTTGTTAGACCTTGACTCTATTAGTTGATCCATCCGTATTCATCATTTGTTACACACAAGACATGAAATTAGTTTAGATCTAACTAGACTTTTGATGCATGTATGTATATTGTTTCGTGATCCATGATATGATGTATACTTCTTAGAAGCTTGATGTGTTGGTTGTAGTATCTTGTGGTAAACTTGTTAAGCACTCATACCATGCTGTTTTGGACATCTATTATACCATGCATTTTATTTTGTTCTACTTTGGATTTGTTGTCTATGAACTATTTGATTTAATGCACGAGAAGAGATTTCTGTTTTTGTTGCTGCCCTGTTTTGTTTAAGTATTTTAGACCCTGTTAAGGTCAGTAAGTGAAACTAATTTTTGAATATAAATAATAGATATCGTTGTCTATTTTCCAGAATTTTTAATAGATCTCAGTTTCGATTTGTGAGGTATGAGTTATTGTTGTTTTGCTACAGATATGTTGAAAATTCCAGATTTTGTTTTATGTGATTTATGTATAGTTATTCATTTTTAAAATGGTGTTAAAAGTAAAATTTGGATTCAATATTTTTTTGGTTATGACTAGACTTGACTGGGATTAACCCCTAATTTTTGTGGATTTAATTAATGATTTTTATAAACTATTTCATGCTTGTGAACAAACCAATATATTTCCAAAACTGTAGTTGTTCAGTAAAGAACCATATTTTCAACCTGATTCTAGTTGCTGTTGATTAAAATTTTGTGAATACAAAATGTAAAATGTAGCCTGCTGTATCTATTTTGCAACCCTTTTTATGGATTTGGATTTCGAGTTATACTTTATAATCCATCGCTATTTTAGTACTGCTGTGTCAAAAATTTCAGATTTATAAACTTCCTCTATCTTGTTGTTTTCTGAATTTATTTGACTATGCTATATGAATTGGAATATTATGAAATTTTATTTGTTGATACTAGATATACTAGGAAATACTCCAGATTTTTCTTAAATTTAATCAGCAAGTTTTTATGCCATTTTCATGCTTATGAATATACCCTAGTGATTTCTGGCTAAACATGATTTCTGCATATAATTCTTTTTTGAGCTCTGTTTCTGTAGTTATTAAATGACTTGTGTATATGTGATGGATTCGGCTAAAAGTCTAATTTCTAGATTTTCTGATGGATCAAGGTTTGCATTCTTGTGGCAACAGAAATCTTGGTTTTGGTGTAGTACTGTCTTGCTGTCCAGAATTGAAAGTCCCGTTGTCCTAGCCTATTATGAGTTATTTTGTCATCCGATCATGTCTTCTATCCAACTTAAACTTGTTCCTTATCTTGCTTTTTTCGTGCACATTCAGGATTGATTTAATAATAATAACAAGAAATCAAGCTGGGGTTAAAGGGAAAGATCTACTAGTGGAAAATACAGAAATGTGTACTTGGAAGCGGCCCATGTTTCCCACTGTCTTACTCGACTACATGCTTTCCAACAGGAGAGGTGTACTCGAAGGGGATCCACAGATCCTAGTTGATACTTGATACTTGACACGTGATTACTTGACACTTAATACTTAATACTTGACACTTGATACTTGACACGTGATTACTTGATACTTGCTACCTGAGTACACTGCCCTCTATAATCCACTACTAAATATAAACGTACCTTGCATGAATGTAGCAACCATGTGGTAAAAATTTGGGATGCATGAAGTGCTACCTAGGTAGGATTAGATACAAGACTTGAAATCAACATGATCACTTGCCATTCCTGTTACTTGAACATGCTACTTGACACTTGATACTTGTTACTTGTTTGCATGTTACTTGACACTTGTTACATGCCACTTGTACCCGATTATCCTGCCATGCTATTTGATTCTGTTCTTGATTAAGAATCGGTTGCCCTATTTTGCTGTCATATTCCTTCCATGCTTACTTCTGTACTTTCTTCAGCTTTTACTCTATACTTGTCTATCTATTTTCCTGTACTTGTTGTCTGCTCTAAAAGCGACCCGTAACATGCATTGACGGGCATTTTGTTTCTCTTTTCTCTTCCTGTAATTTATTAAACTTGCAGACTTTGGTGACCAGCTGCCCGAGAGAGTAAGTGAACAAACATTCTGGTTGGCTAGAGTTCTTGCTACAATTTATTTTCCTGTTGTTTTTTTGTTGGAATAAATTGTATTTGTTTATGGATCTTGTATTGGGCTTTTTTTCCCAGATTTGTGTTTTGTTCCAGACTTGATTATTTGAGATTAAGTATTCTTGTTTTCAAGTAATCTTGTTGTTTATGTTAATTCATTTATTCCTGTGTTGTTGATTATTTTCCTTGTATATCTCTTGTTTATTCTTGTGCATGTTGTAAAGATTCTTACAGCTTATGAATGGTGAAAGACATTCGTTGGACTTGTGTTGCGTATCCGTATTCCATATTCCTTTTTGGGAAGCGGGGCGTGACAATTGTAGTGGGTGCTACACCTCTTGCCCTTATTGTCCAGGCCACGACGATTCTTAGTGATGAACGGGAGATGATCAATGTTCCCAATTGGAGCGTGAAACAATATGAGAGCTTTCTTGGTAATTCAGCTACTTGTCTGGATGAGATCTGCCACCTCCCGACTCCGGCTGATCTGCAGAGGTTGAAGATGGAGCGACCTGAGAGGTCCGTCCTGGAGATCACTCGGACCCAAATGACGGTTTGTCTAGTATTTTTGAAGTATGACTTTCATTTTTCTCTTTATAGATCATTGACTTGAAAGGTTTTCTTCTTTTTCCTTGATGGCCTGTCACTTTAGCCACTTGGTCGATTTTTATGTTGCTGAGGAAAAAGTGTTGAGGGTGCAAGTCTCCCGTGCTGAAAGGGAGAAGAAACGAGTTGTTAAGGGGCTCAAGTTAGAGTGGGACGTGTTGAAGAAAAGGGGGAGGAGTTACGTTAGAATCTGGATGCGTCAGAGAAAAGAGAAGAAGAGTCACGTCAGAAGCTTGAGACATCATAGAAAAGGGTTGTCGATCTTTTGTCTGAGTTGGAGAAGGCGAAGACTCAAATGGACTTGGCAGTGAAGGCCGCATAGGCCAAGGTGGAGGCTGAGGCCATGACTAGACTGCAGAACGTGATCGACAGGTCTTACGCCCGGGCCATCTCACATGTGGCTGAGCGTGTTCCTGGCTTCACCAAGAAGGGGTACCAAGTGATGTTTCGTTTTGGAGAAGCTCCCAGGGAAGATGGAGATATAGAGGATGGTAATGAGGAAGGCACTCCCATGGAGGGCATGAAGAGTGGTTATGGCAAGATGGGTAAGTGGAAGGAGGCAGCTGGGGGTTCCTTGCTTGTAATCCCGCCAAGGCAGGTGGATCCCTAATTCCTCATTCATGCTACAGTTGCTTTTGTTTTTAATTAATGTATGATCCCATATAGAGGATTGGCCACTGCATCCTTGTATCTTCCCTTTTATTTGATAAAAATACTTCCATGCTTATCAATACTTATGTATCATTTTGGCAAACTTGGAGTTATTCTTGGTTGAGATATTTTGATGTTTTATCTCTTTTGTGATTGTATCCTCTACCCTATCGACGTGGAGATAACTCTTTGGTTCTTCTCGTTGGCAGATGGTTGTGGGTACTAGACGAATCCCCGAGACGGTGAGGTTAAGCAACTTTGCAATAGGTTACGCATAACGAATTAGTGCTTAATTGTTTGCGCAACCAGTCAAAAGACGAATGGTTGGAGACACTTCGTCTCAAGACAATGTTAGTTGAGAGGGAATGTGAGCTAACTCTTATGTGTGTTGATTGCCTCGTCTCAAGACAATGTTAGTTGAGAGGGAATGTGCTGTTCTTTGGGAGGTGCTTGATGAGAAGGATCTAGAGATATAATTTTTCCAAGCGAAGCTTGGGGGATTGTGCATGGCCAACACCTCGCATACTATTGGTGTTAGAGTGGGAGCTATAGTTGGCAGAGCGGGGTCGATAGCTGGAGGTGTGGTCTCGATTGCATGGGTGGGCCCTCGTTAACTTAGTGATGCTTAGAGTGGGGCAACCATGTTGTTAAGTTTGGTTTCTATTCGAGGAGGGTCGCGTGCGTCGGGTTATGGCCTGCAAACTTAGTCCGCTGGGTTGGAGCTTCCTACCAAGAGTTCAAGTGGCCCTGGATCGGTGGTGTCTAGCAGAAGGCCTGCAAGGAGGATTGTGTCTCTTAGGAGGAACATCCCTTGTTCACGTGGCTTTTAGTGTCCCCAGGTCCCCAGGTCTATTAGTACCAATCCATAGTCCATACTTGGGGCACAAAAACTGCTTCCACATTTGTTTTCAGGTATTGGAAGACCCGAATTAGGTGAAAGAAGGGACTGAAAGGATGGTTTGTAGATCAACTTGCAGAACTACTAACCTTTGTAATGATGCTTATACCTGAATTTGTACACTCATTATAATTCGGCAGTTGTAATAAGGCTCATAGTTTTTTACTTGTAAACTTTGGTAGTGATATTAGACCAAAGAAATAGATATTCATTATAATTAAGTAGTTGTAAAGAAACTTGTTGTTTGTGTAATGAAAATTCTTTTATACGCTTGAGCCTTGTTGAGTGATTCATCGTCTTAGGGGTTAGCTAGTTGTAGGAACGGCTCTATAGAAGAGTTGGACTCTGGACTCACCATTTTGTACTTAGCTAGTTGTAGGAGCAACTCTAGGATGGAATTGGACTCCAAACTTTCTGTTTTGGGTTTAGCTGGTTGTAATAGCAACTTTAGGAGGGAGTTGGACTCTGAACTTGTTGTTTTGTGTTTAGCCAGTCGTAGGAGCAACACTAGAGAGGAGCTGGACTCCGAACTTGCTGTTTTAGCACTCCAACGAATTGTGAGAGTTTCCTCGAGTGGCGAGTTGAACTCCAAACTTACTTATTTGCAAGTTTGGTGGAGCAACTGCAATCCACAATTATGGATCCCTAATCTGTCTTTAAGGGTTTTAACAAGTTTTAGGATAAATCGAATGGCGAGATGAGGTTTGAACTTGTTTGTTTGCAGATTGCTAAAGCAACACCGAGCCATGTGTATGGATTACAAACTTGTTGTTTTAGGAATTTAACAAGATGCAAGAGCAAATTGAAAGATGAGTTGAGCTCTTAACGTGCTCGATCGCAGGTTGCTAGAGCAAATCCGAGCCATGGGTATGAACTCCGAACGTGTTGTTGAAGGTTTTGACAGGTTGCAGGAGCAGATCAAATGGTGAGTTAAGCTCTAAACTTGCTTTGTTGCAAATTGCTATAGTAACTCCAAGTCATGGGTATGGACTCCAAACTCGTCTTATAAGGAGCTTTTAATGAGTTTTTAGTGTCGTATTTAGGAGTAAGCTTGGCATTTTAACTCAAAGTTTGCATTTAGAGAATTGTACAAGATATTTCAAAGATAAATTCTAAATTTTATTGAAACATAAAACTAAGAGGCTGCTCTAGTGGCTGACCTTTATTACTTAGTGTCCTTTTAGGAGTAATCTTGGCATTTTAACTTAATGTTTGCATCTAGAGAATTGTACAGGATATTTGAAAGATAAAGACTAAATTTTATTAAAAGATAAAACGAAATGATTGCTCTAGTGGTTGGCCTTTATTACATGCGGTAACCGGTATTGAAAAATAAAACTAAACTACTGCTCTAGTGACTGGACTTTATTACAAATCTAAAAAAATTTACTACTAAGAGAGGGCGTTTAGTCGGCCTTGTTGTACTTCATAAGATGTTGGGCATTCCAGGTTCTTGGTATCCTCCCCCCCCCCCTCCCTCCTTCCGCAGGTCTTCAAGCTGGTAGGCCCCTCGGCAGAACACATGGGAGACCTTGTACGACCCCTCCCAGTTGGAAACGAGCTTTCCCTTTCTACACAGGTCAGATATTTCAAGTTTTCTCAAGACAAAGTCCCCTTCTTTCAGATTAGTGGGGTGAACCATCTTGTTATAGAAATTCTCGGCCCTTTATTGGTAGATGTTTCTCTATATAGTTGACTTTTCTCGTACTTCTTCAACGAGATTGAGTTTGGCTCGTAGATTATTGGAGTTTTGTTCTTCATTGATGGAAAGGAGGCGAAGGGATAGCAATCCAACTTCCAAGGGGATGAGTGCTTCTAAGTCATAAGCGAGGTTGAATGATGATTCTCTAGTTGGGGTTCGCTTCATTTTTCTATAAGACCATAGTACGCTTGGTAGTTCTTCGATCCACAATCCCCTTGCAGCCTCGCCTAAGCTCTTTTCGAGGCTGTCTAGAATCTATTGATTGGCGTTTTCATCTTGGTAATTGTTTTGGGGATGTGAGAAGTAATAGAAGCGTTGGGTGATCCCTAGATCAATGTAGAACTGGTGAAATCCTTTACCAGTGAACTGTGATCCGTTGTCGGAGACTAGCATGCAGGGGATCCTAAACCTACAGACTATGTTCTTTCAAAAGAACTGCTAAATTTTCTGCTCGGTATGGTGGCCAGTGTTTCTGCCTCGACCCACTTTGTGAAGTACTCAATGACTGCCACAAGGAAGGTTCTCTGTCTGGCTACTGGTAAAAACGGTCCAAACAAGTACATTCCCCAGATGGCGAAGATGATAGGCTTGACATGGAACTGAGGATTTCTTGGGGCACTTGCTTATTGGACAAGTATTCTAGAAGGGGCTACAATGGTGGACATATGCTTGGGCATCATTGAGTAGTGTGGGCCAATAATACCCATGATTGAGGATCTTGTCTGCGAGGGACCTTGCTCTTTGGTGGCAACCTCGATTCCTTCGTGATGTTCCCTGATGGCATACTGTGCTTCTTCAGGAGAGAGGCATCTCAAGTAGGGCATGTCATCGATTAGCATGTAAAATTGTTTATATAGAAGTCCCTCCACGATAGTGTATTTTTTAGCGCTTGTCCAGATCTTCCTTACTTCCTTGCGGTCTTCAAGGAGAATTCCCATGTCGAGAAATTTGACCAAGGGTTTCATCCAACATTCTTTAGATGTTTGGGGGGGTGACATTCATGAGCTTAAACTCTTCCTCCTTGATGCTCGGCTTGAGTAGGACCTTGATGAGGACCGTGCAGTCAAGCCCAGCGAGAGATAAGGAAGCTAGCTTGGAGAGGGCATCTGCTTACCCATTTTGCTTACGGGGGATGCGAATGACATTGGCTTATTTGAACGCGGCTAGAATTCTTCACATGCGATAAGTACTTGGCCATGCGGACGTCACTGGCTTCATAATCTCCTTGGACCTGGTTGACGACTAGTTGAGAGTCGCTAAACACCTCGACTCTTAGTGCACTTTCTTTGCACGCTAATCGGAGACTGATAATAAAAGCTTCATATTCGGCCTTATTATTGGAGGCAAGGAAGTTGAGGCGTAGTGAGTATTGAAGTGTGAACTCATCGGGACCGAGCAACATGATTCCGGCTCTGTTTCCTTTGAGGCAAGAAGACCTATGATCGTATATCTTCCAGAGCTGAGGTTTTTCTTCTACCTCAGGGGAGTCGGGAATAGCGGTTTCCACGATGAATTCGGCTAAGGCTTGGGCTTTGTTTGCCATCCTCGATGACAGCTGGTGTCATGTTGACTTAGTTCGATGGACCACTTCATTAGCCTGCCTGACCTTTCTGGTTTGAGAAGTACTTGTTTAAGCGGCTAATTAGTAAAGATGCACATTGAATGTGTCTGGAAGTAAGGGCGGAGCTTGCGAGCAGCCTTGACCAATGCATAGGCCATCTTTTCCATCTTAGAGTAGCAAAGCTCGGTGTCATGGAGTACTTTACTTACATAGTAAATCATCTTTTGTTCCATTTCTTCTTTTCTAACCAAGACAGCGCTGAGAGTATGGTCTCAGGTAGCCAGGTAGAGATAAAGGAATTCACCAAAATCAGGCTTGCTTAGGAATGGGGAATTGACAAGGTACACTTTCAGTTGTTCGAAGGCGGCTTGTTGTTCTTCTCCCCACTCAAATTTATTTGCTTCTCAGAGGACTTTGAAGAATGGGAGACATTTCTCCCTATACTTAGAGAAGAATTGACTGATGGTGGCTAAGCGCCCATTGAGATTCTGCACTTTCTTAACAGTGGTTTGGGGAGACATGTTGTAGATTGCTTGATCTTTTCAGGATTGGCTTCGATTCGCCTTTGGATAATCATGAAGTCCAAGAACTTACTAGAGTAGACCCCGAAGGCGCACTCTGAAGGATTCAACTGCATGTTATGCCTGCACAATTCTCCGAATGATTTTTGGAGATCGGTCACATGGTCTTCTTTCCAGAGACTTTTAACTAATATGTATTCTACATAAACCTCCATGTTCTTGTTGATTTAGCTTTTCAAGACCTTGTTAACCAGATTTTGATTAGTGGTGTTGGTATTTTTCTGGCCGAAAGGCATGACTCGGTAGAAATAGAGGCCTTGATCCGTTATGAAATATGTCTTCAGGGTGTCGGGTGGAAACATTTGGATTTGATTGTACCCGAAGAAGGCATCCATGAAAGTTAAGTTCTCGTATCCAGATGTGGCATCAATCAATGCATTATGCTTTGGAGAGGGAAGGGGTCTTTTGGACACACCTTTATTGAGATTGGTGAAGTTTATGGAAATTATCCATTTTTCGTGAGCTTTTTTAACTATTACCACATTTACTAGCCACTCTGGGTAGCTAACTTCTAGGATAAAGCGTGCGGCAAGGAGTTTATCGACTTCTTCTTTGATTTTCTGCAGCCTATCTGGAGTGAACTTGCAGCGTTGTTAGATGGGCTTGGCATCTGGGCTTATGCTAAGGTGGCGCACGATTAGATCTCCAGATATTCCTGGCATGTCAGCTGTGGTCCAAGCGAACAAGTCTTGGTTCCCCCTTATATAAGAAATGAGCTGCTCTTTGAGTTTAAAAGGAAGAGTCTTACTTACTCGAAAACACTTAGTATTATTTTCTTTAGCGAAAGGGATCTCCTCCAATTCATTCACAGGCTCAGAGCATATATGACTCCTACCTGGCTGTAGTTCGATGGCATCTAGTGGGAGGAGCTAGCCCCTCATTGTGGGGGTGTAGCAAGCTCGTGTCGCTTCTAGGCTTCCTACAACTCCTGCTATTGTAGGAAATTTTATTTTCATGTGGAATGCGGAGGCAACTGCATGGAAAGCAATCAGGCCTGGATGGCCAAATGTAGCATTATACGCAGCTTTGACATCAACTATCATTAAGTCTAGTACCTATATTCGAGTAGCAGGGGCTTTTCCTGCTGTCACATCGAGTGTGATGATTCCTTTAACTTCAACAGGGGCACCGAAGAACCAGTGGAGTGTGTACCCGGTAGGCTTGAGTCGGTCTCGGGAGAGCTTGAGATCTTCGAATGCATTCAAGAAGAGAATGTTCGCAGAACTGTCGTTATCTACAAGGATGCGTCGTAGCTCATGATTTTTCATGCAAAGGCTTATAACAATTGCGTCGCAATGAGGCATCCTGACGCCCTCTAGATCTTTATCGGAAAAAAACAGAAGGAACCCTAGGCTCTTGGCTGGCGGGATGTTATGCATCGAGTTCACCCCTAACGAATGCTTTGCGAGAGTTGGAATCTCCCCCCATCGGGACTCTGTGGATGGAGTGGAATACTGCAATGTGCTCTGAGTCTTGGGATTCACATGACTTCTGTTGATGCTTATTATCCCCCCGTGTGAAAGGGGTTTCACCATGGTTATTTTTCTCGAAGAATTAGGAAATATATCCCCGGTGAATTAGGCTTTCAAGTTTTTCTTTTAGAGCTCGACAGTTTTCAGTGGTGTGTCCATATTCTCTTTAAAATACGCACCACTTATTCATGTCTCTTCGCTTGTTGGTTGTGGTCATCTTGGGGTGAGGGCAGATTATTCTGTCCTTTTCAACTTTCATGAGAATGGCTGACACGCTTGTGTAAGGAGAGTGAACTTATTAAAGCGAGGTGTTGGAGGTGGGCGACATTGAGCTGCGGCGCCTTTATGAAACTTCCTGAGTCTTTCCTCGCTGGTTTTTTGTGTTTGTTCCGGGAAGATGGATCCTTCTGGCTTTTAGGATGAAGGACTTCCTCAGCTCTAATATACTTGTCACTCCTCTCTAGGGACTCAGTGAAATCTTTAGGAGGCCTTTTCGCGATGGAGGCTTTCAGGTTTTTGTGAGGGACGTTGGGGCGAAAGGCAGCAGTCGCCACTGATGAGTCAATGGAGGAGATGGACCTCGCCTTGGCTGTGAAGCGCTTGACAAAATCTTTTAGTAGATCTCCATCCCTTCATTTTAATTCCAACAGAGAAGCATTTGTTTTTCAGCCTTGCGGTTGGTGACAAAGTGCGCTATAAATAGTCACTCAAGTTGGTTGAAGGAGAATATCGTAGACCCCTTCAAAGTTGCGAGGAACATTCGGCCCAGGAGCACATCGGTGTCGTCGTAGATCATCATCAGAGTTTTAAAACCCTCAATATGATCGGCTGGGTCAGATTCACCACAAATTCACCATTGTAAGATTCAAACTGAGGAGCATTGAATTTCTTAGGAATGTGTGCATCGAGGATGGACTCACTGAAAGGAGGCCGACTAGGACAGTAAGCCTTGCTAGAGTGGTACCCTTCATATTTTATCTGCACCAAGCGATCCTCCACTTCTCGGATGCGCGAAGGACTTGGTTGTGCATCCCCTTGGACCTAGTTGAGTCGTTGGACTCTTTTTCTTTTGAAGGAGTCGAGTAGCGGCTCCACGAGTGTCGACCCTGATCATGGGTACCTCGGGTAGCTTGGAGGAAGTTGTGCTTGAAGTTTTCAAGTTCGGCCTTAGAGACAAGGGCCTCTTTCTCTTTGTTCTTCTCATGAAGCTTTCGACTTTCATGAGTCGGGCTTCTCTTCTTCACTGTGCCCCCTATGAGAGGAGGAGCGTCTTGATCTTTGTCTTCGGGAAGAGTTTCTTCTCCGGTTCTCCTGATGTTCTGAATGGAAGGCCTCGCATCGGGCACGCCTCTCATTCAAGCAAATCCGGAGGTCGGACCAGTGTTTTCTGGAGTTAATGACTTGGCGGAGGTCTCTTGACCCCTGGGACCCCGCGAGGGAGTCAAGTAACTGGCGGAAGAAAGGACTGGGACATGGTCATGTAGAGGATGTCATCCATGATATGGTTCTTGACGGCTTTGTTGGGAGCCTCCAGTGCATCTCTGTTGAGAGGAGCTTGATTAGGCTGTTGGGGTTGATTCGGCTGATGAGAAGGAACAAGGTCCTCCACACGAGGAGCTTGTTGACGAAGAGAGTTGGTTTGACAGCTTGAGGCTGTTGCTTTCCTCTTCCCTTCGGTGACATGACCGAAAAACTTGGTGTTTCTCACGGCAAATTCTTATTTGTGACGTATATCTGTGTAGTTTCCTATAGACAGTGTCAATATGTTGCTTCTTATTTTGTGTCGGACCAAATAGATAGTGAGTTTATATTTTGAAGGAAACTACTAAAGATCTTACCTTGGATCGTCGCCGTTAAAGTGGTTAAAGCTTTTGAGATTAATTCTGGATCGTTGAAAGAGCACCTAGATCAGGATCTGACGGTTGCTGACACGGCTGATGGACCTGCAAAAAAGCATGAAACGGTGGGGTTAAACCCGACGACAGACCCTCCGATGCTCAGTCAGAACCAGAGAGAGGAAAATAGTTTGAGAGTAGAAAGAGAGATTTTAGATTACCTTCTGACAGAGGGAGGGGGGAAGGTTTTTACAGGCCAGGGAATCGGTTAGAAGATCGACAAAAATTTGTATCTTCTGTACCCCCCAAGAGATAGAATCGGTTACTCTCTTGTCGGGGATGATAGATTTGACTTAAAGACCTGTTGGGCTGAGTGTTTCTCCTTGTGGGCCTAGTCGCTTTTGATGGGCTTGAATGCGGCCCATGTCTTATTAGTGAGCTTGGAATATGCCTGAACCTATTAGAGAAACTCATTACTGTTAATATGCTTGTAGAAGCTTTAAGATCTAGGTTGGAATCGTACGGCCCTGATTTGCTGTGATTTTTACCATTCTCAGAGACGTACAATATAGAACAAAAATATTGGAGCTCTTTGTTATTTTGAAATAGCCTATGCAATGCCATATAGTTTTCTTCTTGATATTTTTATGCTGATCGTCGTGAACATTGCCTTAAGATTAATTTTCTGACAATATCATGATCAAGTATGGTGAATGCAAGTTAAAGAAGAATGGAAACTGTCAGTATATTGTTGATTACTTGCTATCTATGCGTGAGCAGGCTGTGATTACCCGAAAAAGGTGTGGTCAAATAATGATATATATAGATATATATACCAGTTTCTCCTTGTTCTACTCAACTTCCCGATGTTAGTAATTGGTGGTTATGTTCCAACGTATAATGAGGAGCCTCTGGTTGCCAGGTTGAAAGCCCTTCAAATTCTTGAAAATTTTGCCGTACTACTCCACTTTTTGAAAATATTTAGCGCTCTGCCCCACTTCCGAAAACAATTAGCGATATGCCCTTATTTAGGACACGTCAGCAAGAAATGTTATTGGAAAAAATGGCATAGGTTATTTCGATACCGTTCTTCCCAATAACGGCATCTATTTGGAAAAAAAATATCATACCGTTATTTGGAATAACGGCATATGTTATTTTGTTATTCGACATCTTGTAATTTTCACTTAGAAAAAAAATTGCAAGTGTGAAAACTTTATAACAGATGTCGTTATTTCAAATAACGGCATTCTCTACTGATGTCGTTATTTGAAATAACGGCATCAGTGCAACATCATATGTTGATGATTGCCACAACCTGTCATGCATGCATGTATTTATCATGAAGTTGATGACATGGATGTTGATCAAAGTGCTTGGGGACAATATTCAACTCTCCATTATGAAGTTGATGGCATGGATGTTGATCACGTGGCATGGACGTATTTATCATTGATGGCATGGATGTTGATCACGTGGCATGGATGTATTTGTCATGCAGGTAAAGCTACTTTTTCTTAGAATTTTTTTATAAATGATGCCGTTATTCAAAATAACGGCATCAGTTATAAATTTATTTTTTTAAAAATTAACTTCATTTGTATATAACTGATGCCGTTATCTCCAATAACGGCATCAGTCATAATACCGTTATTCAGGATAACGGTATTATTTATAAGTTTTTTCGCACTTAGAATTTTTTAAAGTTAGAAGATTCACACTTGTAAGAGAAATATACTGATGCCGTTATTCCAAATAACGGTATGAAAAAAAAAGTAAAATAGATGCCGTTATTGAAAATAATGACACGCAAATAACCTATGCTGTTATTTCCAATAACGTTTCTTGATGACGTGTCCTAAACAAGGGTATATCGCTAATTATTTTGGGAAGTAGGGTAGAGCGCTAAATATTTTCAAAAAGTGGGGTAGTACGGCAAACAAATTCTTCCTCTAGTATCACAATTAGAGCTACTATCGGGTCCTAGCAGGTCGGGTCCTCCACTACCCGGATCTGGACCCGATACCTTCCGGGTCCAAAAATTGGATCCGGACCACCCGGACTTGTGAGGATTGGGTCCGGATCCGGGGCCTAATTAAAAAAATCTACCCGTCGGATCCGGTAATGGGGAATAAATATTTGCACTTAAGTATTTTTACACCCGATACCATACAGTTTCAACAACTTTTGCAATTAAGTACATGAATAAATATTATATTTACACATATATGTTCAATGATTACTATTTACATGTATATCCCTATAACTCTATTATTCAAATTTCATATTTTTTGGGGGTATTTTTAACTGGTCCGGGTCTGGGTCGGTTCTATTTTGAACAGACCCGGATTTAGAAGTGCATCGGGTCTTATTTTAGGACCCGGATCCGGACCTGGACCCATATAGATTGGGTCTGTTTCGGTTCAATGCCGGGTTCGGATCGGATTCGGATATCGGGTAAATGTGACAGTGCTAATCACAATTGGCTATTGCCCATATGAGTTACTCTTTGATACCTTTAAATAATAAACACCTGTTGGTATTGGGGAATTTGAGACGAGTAAATTCATTTACTAATTTCTGCTTCAAAACCAGAGTTCATGTTCATGATCTTGAACGGATTTCTTTAATAACTGAATTTGTACATAATATACTGGTACAGGAGTAAGAAATTTACACAGCTGTAACGCTTGTACTTGTATCAGAATGAACCGTATGTCTCTTCCTTTTAAAGAATCACTTTGTTAGGTAATTATTCCTTTTAGATGATCTTGCTGAGTCTTTGACGCAATCAATATAAACAACCAATCAAATACTAGATCACACCAATCACATAAAGCACACGAGAATTATTCCGGTTGGGGTTTTCGCCTTAATCCAGGGGAGGAAGAACCGATATGTTATTCAACTAGAGAAGATACTAAAATATTACAATTTTCACCACGATCATCTCTCAAGCCTTAGTGGAACTACTTGCTGTTTACAGCGGAGAAATTTCTCACCTCTCAAATGAAGTACTATTTTCTTCTATTCGGCAATCAGTAGATACATATCGTTCTTGGAGTCGTTACAACTAATTATATAGAGATGTAGAGAAACCCTAGTTTTATACACTTGATACATTAATTATCCGATGTATACTGGAGAGATAACCATATGTTGAGAGTCGTATTATCTAATTTGAAGATGAGCTCCACACGAATCTCCAAGACCCGACCCAAAATCTGAACACCTGTGAGTTGCGGTCGACCACAATCACCCAAAGACCGACTCAAGAGTGTGTCCACTTCTCTGTTGTTGCTGCTATTGGCTGCTGCTTCTCTTCTACTTCTGCAAGCTTCGCTCCGGTTCTCTCATCGCTTCATCATCTTCTTTTTTCAATATGTGTATGCAAGACATATAAACCCAACACACTTGGCCAAGCTTGTGGAGTTACCAGGCCTGTGATTGCATGCTCTGTGCCTAGCAACGAAGTAAGCAAATCAAAATGCTCTGTGCCTAGCAACGAAGTAAGCAAATCAAAACGCTAGCAACGAAGTAAGCAAATCAAAACGCCAGATACAACAACTCAAGGTGATGTCTTGCACAACACGTCTCATTTATTAATTATCTGTGCACTATTGTTTAACTTGCTTGTTAGTTTATATCGACGAGTTTTCTTTGCTACATACAGGTTGCCATTGAGAAGCTCCTAATCTAAATGGTGTGGAATCTTCCAGAAAGTAGAATGTGGAGTTTGATGATAGATAATGTGAATTCTTCCTACATTATGTTGTTGCTGTTGGTGCTGCTCGAGTAATTGATTTGAAAACAAAGTATGCTTTAGGTCATGGACCTTTCATTTTTGGATGCTTGTATTTGTTAACGAGAAGAGTGTAGAAAGCCTACCAAAACCATTTGTGTCCTATCTCTCAGATATTACTTCTGCGATTGCAACAATTGGGTGTTACTGATTTGTATGGTATGTGGTCCTGTTACACTAGGGTTGATTTTTTTCATTCTTTAAATATTAATTACTTTAAGCTATGTTATATTTTTTAGTTATCATTTGTGAGTAAATGTGGAAATAGAAGAGAAGGGGGGTAACGGGAGAAATAAAATGGGAGGAGGCAAAGTGTATAAAGATTAAGCTACCATCTCCAACCACGCTGATCATTTTGGCTTTCTAGAATAGACAAAATAGAAAACAATTAGATAATTTAGCTAGCAAAAAAAATCAACAATCCAACCATACTAGCTATCCATACATATTTTAAAACTCAAAATAAAATAAAATAAAATTATAAAGCCCAAGCCCAAAAGAAAGAAAACTGTAGCATTCATCGTGAACAGATCGCGATTTCGCGATCTGAACGCAATTTCGCGATCTTGTGATCGTGATTTGGTTCGTGATCACAAGTTTAGGAGGATGATTTCTTTGATCGCGAGTTCAAGTTTTGATTTTTTTTATTTTTAATTTTTTTATTTTTGTGGCCAATGCTACACCTACTACTAAATTTACTACATTTCTCTTTACTACCTTAGATGGTAAACTATTAGTGGAGATTATTGTAGAGTATGTGGTAGAAACATCCAATAGTATTGTGTCACCTAAGGTATTAAAGAGAAAAATAGTAGATTTGGTAGTAGGTGTAGCATTACCCTTGTAAACCCTTTTTTTTGTTGGCGTTTTGAGAGACAGGAAAAACTGAAGGAAAGTTTAGCAAGCGATACAAACTCGCAAGATCTGGTAAGTGAATCTGAAAATTTTATTTTGGCGAGTGGTTTGGCTAATCCCGTTGGAACATATTTTTATCAATAAATTAGGTATTTTGGCTAAAATTGATAAATGGCATGCGGTTGGAGATGTTGTAAAAAGTGGTTTGTCAATTTTTGTCCAAAAAATTAATGACAAGTGGTTTCTAGCTTCACATGATTCACATAGTTGTTAATTTTTGTGTCACCTTTTATTCATTCATTTAATTTCCATTTTTCAAAAACTGAAAAGCTAGTTAAGGTTGTTTTACGACCAAAGATAAGATTTTTGTCCTGCACTCCTCCTCCTGCCTACTTCCTTTTCCGCCAGATCCGCTCCCCTTGAGCTCCACCTCCACCCCTTCCCTTCGTTAAATATATATATAGATCTCTCTCCACTCTTCACACCCACCTCCCTTGAGTCGCCCTCTGAGTTCTCCTCCATTTCCCCCTCTCGACCTCCTTAGCCCTTAGGCTGGTTGCCTCCTCTCCTGATCTTCGGTGTAGAACAGTGGTTCTCCCTGCTGCGCTCTCGCCTCCTCTAGGTCTTGGCTTCTTTCGTCTCCTTAAGTGGGTTTCGTTGCGAGGAGGGTTTGTTTCTTTCCGGGAGTCTTTTGCTCCGACTAGCTCGGTGGCTCTTCCTCTTCAGCCCCTGGATCTAGTAGCGCTTGTGGCTTTCCCCTTCAGGATCGATCGGCTACATTTCGTAGTTAGCCCCTTCCAGTTCTCATCCATCTTTTAAACTCATCGCTGTAAGTACCTTCCCCTCACTGTAAGTACCTTCCCCTCTCTGTCTTGTTGTCTTCCTTTCCATACTTATTTTATGTGTTTGGCCATTTTTCCTCCTTTTTTTTCAGACGTCTTTAATTGTGTTTACAATGGTATCGTTATCCCTCTTTTGTGATTCTGTTGACATAATTGGGTGGATGAATGCTTGTTTGTTTTGGTATTCGAGTTGGACCCTCTCTTTGGTCCAGCGATTACCACTCTCTAGTGCTCAGATTTTTTGGTGCTCTTCTTTACTGTCGATGTTCCTCACACCGTTCTATTTCTAGCTCTGAACTAGTTTGGGGGAAGTGATTTCGCTCCACCCCCTTCACTCGATCTCTACAGTAACTGTTCATTATGTTCTTTTTCCTTTCCCCTTATTCTCTTTCTGGGCTTGGGCTGCTTCATGGACTCATCCTGGGTAGAAGTGGTTAAACAAAATTCTTTAAAAAAAAATTAATTTTAATGTGGGTTCTTCTGCACCATTGGGCCTTGCTGCCTCCTGGCCTGATTACAAGAACTTTCCAGGTCTTTCTTTTTCCCAAACCCGTTCACTTCGCCCTTCCTTTTCCCATTCTCATTCACTAAGCCCTCTTGCCTCTTCGCATTCTCATCTTCCTTCTTCGTCCTCCTCTCTTGCTCTACGTTGCTTCCGATGTCTCCAAACAGGACATTTCAAGGCCTTTTGCTCTTTCAACATGAAATGTTTGTTTTGCCTCAAACCCGGCCATTCTCGAAATTGGTGTTTTACTCTTCAACAAATTTTGGGGCTTTCTTTGGGGGTCCCCATCTCTGACCAAGTCATCGAGGCTTTGGATTTTCCCGCTCTTCAGGCTAAGATTCCAGACCTAAAAATTCGATCTGCCCAAAAGGCCAAGACTTCGGGTTCTTCTCCACTACTCCCCACGCCACCTGATTCTCACCGAATTTTTGCGGCAGCTGTCTCCACCCCTTCTACTACATCCGTTCCTCTTATTCCCCCTCCTACAGCTCTGGCTAGCCCTGCCCCTCCTTCTGCTAAACCTAAGGTTGCTCAACCCCAAGTGACTCTGGTTTACGTTCTGCCTCCGGACCTCACGGCATCAACAAGCTTGATTGTTATGGGGCTGTCACATTCTCTGGTGGGTCTATCTCTAACTACGCTTTAGACTCGTTCTTTTGCAACACGTGCAACGTCCCTGACTGGACGTGGGCAGTTAATGCTTGCTCTAAGGGGGACGTCGTTATTAATTGCCCCTCTCCTAAAGTCCTGGAAGATTTGGTTGCCATCCGCACCCTCGCCATTGGCTTCGTTCACCTCACCATTCGCAAATGGATTATTCAAAGATCTTCTCCTCTGGCCCTCATTCCTACTCCGATTAAAGTTTCTCTTCTGGGCCTCCCGCTGTTCTGCAACTCTCCTCGACTTGTTGCTGACATGGCCAAATGTATTGGAGATTTGACATGTACTTCTTCTTCCACTATGATGGCCTCTGGCTGCCTTCTTGTCGAAGCAGAATTTCTGTGCCCTCTGGCACTCGATAAAGTGGCATCGTTCAACCTGTGTGTTGGCCAGTCACACTTCCCCATCACTATCAATTACCATGACTCGGCCAAGATTGGTTCAGCTCCTGAATCCCTCCCTCTGGTTTCCTCGAAAGCACCATCTACAACCGTCTCTCCTAAACTTTGCTTCGCTGCAGGTTCCTCCTCAGCTCCTGGGTCCTCTTCTAACTTGCCCAAGAACAGGTAGAAGTCTTTTGCTTGTAAGAGATTTTCTTTTCATCGTAGTCGCACTGATACTCCTCCAACCCCCAAAATTTTGCCTTCTAAGGCTCCGAATTTAGTTTGGATTAATCCAAATATCACCTCCACTTCAGCTCCGAAGCTTCTACCTTCTGCGGCTGAGCGTCCAGCTATTCTTCCCTCCCCAGTTCCTCCTCCAACCACTGATAAAAGTGCTCTTCCGATTGCTCTAGTCTCGGAGAGTGGTGGTTCTGTCCGTCAGTCTGAGGGTCCATCTGCTGTGTTTGTATCTAAATGGCCAAACTGGGAGGTTAACCCGAATTTCTCACGGGATTGGGACAAATAAATTAAAGGTATCCAGGGGACCACTCCTGTGACGCCAATTTCTAAACCAGCTACTCTCAAATTTGTTCTTCCGCCTCAGTCGAAGTCAGATGACTGGATTGATCACGACGATCTTATTGCCGATGAGATGGCCGATCTACCGATTCCGTCCGATCTTCATAAGGTTATCAATATTGATTCGCTTACTACTTTTTTGGTTTTTCATTTGCCTGTTGTTACTTCATTTCATCATGGTTTTTTCAGATTTGAACATTTTCTATTTTCCAACGTTAAATCGTTCTTAATGTCAATCTTACGACCTTTTTATTATATTACTTTCGTTGTCGACCCACAGTCGAACTCATTCAAGAGAGTAATCCCCTTCGATCATTAGAAGAGGATCAAAGCTCTTGCTCCTTTTATTCTTCTCCTCCCTTACTTATTCTTCTGAGGCCTCCTCCTACTGCTCCTTTCGAGGACCATGTAACCTTGTCAGAGGTGGAGAGTACCCCTGTCAAGCATATCTCTACTGTTCCTTTATACGCTCATTCATCTTGCGCTAAGGGACAGGGATCTCCGGCCAAGATAGCTAAGGAAGTTTCTGCCCAATCCCTCGGCGGGTCGAAGGGCTTTAGTCCTTCCCTGTATCCCAAAGCTGTGACTCATATCATTCGTTCGAGCGCACGTATCAGAGCTAATTCTAATTATCATTTATCATCGGGGTCAAAAGCATCCCTAGTGGCCCAGATCCGTAATTTGGAGATTCCTCCACCTTGTTCCCAAGCTTCAGCACATTCTTCTCTTGGCTCTGTATACCAAGTCCACTTCGACTCGATTTCGAACCCAGACATGCCTTCCTTGGCTTCTATTATGGGTTTTAATGTTGACTCTAGTCATTTTGTCGAATTTGAGTCCATTAGAAGTCGAAAAATTTCTAGAGCTTGCGAGTCCAATTGTGTTAATGATTAGTATCTCATAAAATATTCAGGGACTCCGATATATATCCATCTAAACAACATGCTATCTTCCACCTCATTTCTTCTTCTCACTGTGATTTGATTTCCATACAAAAATCTAAGCTTGATTCTACTTCTTCGGCTCTCCTTCGAACCATTGGTGGAGCTATCATTACCAAATGGATTCCACTTAACGCCATAGATACGCAGGGTGGTAATCTCTTTGGATTTAAGGAATCTCGTTTTCCCCTAATATCCGTCCGTCGCTTAACCTTTTTTCTTGTGGTTTGTCTTCTGTGGCATGAATTCAATTGTACTTTCACTGTAGTGTCGGTTTATGGTCCATCTACTGTAGATCGCCGCTTTCTTTTCTGGAATGAATTTAGCTCTTTCCTTACTAACATACATGGTCTTTGGATGTTTTGTGGCGATTTTAACGTCACCAGATTTTCCCATGAGAGAACCGGAACGATCTTTTATGATTTAGACTCTTCCCGTTTTAATGAATGTATTCGTTTACTTCAACTGTCTGCATTTCCTTTTAGCAGCAGATCTTTTACTTGGTCTAACATGCGCCTTATTCCTTTGATGGCCAAACTTGATCGTTTCCTAGTATCTAACGATTGGATTTCCCATTTCCATAACTCATACTCTTGTGCTATGCCTAATCCCTCTTCAGATCACGTTCCCATTGCCCTTCATTCTAACTATAACTTCTCCAAACCTTTCAAATTCCGTTTTGAAGAATTCTGGCTTCAAGACCAGGTTTCCGTGAATCTCATTACTGATTGCCTCTCCTTTGTTACGGGGTCCCACGGTCTTGGTCGGATCCTGCTTAAGCTTTACGCTATCAAGTATGGATGTAAGATATGGTGCAAGGAAAGATTTGCTTACGCTAATGATCTTAAGTAAATCTTCCTTTCCACTATCGAATCCATTGATAGGCTTGAAGATAGTGGTACGATCTTTGACTCCCTCCGTAACGAAAGGAATTCCTGCAAACGGGAATTCGCTTCTATTCTTCAGAATGAACATATTAAATGGGCTCAGCGGTCAAAGATCTGCTGGCTCAAGGAGGGTGATGATAACACAGCCTTCTTCCACAATTTTGCGTCGCATTATCAATGGTGCAACTGCATCGCTTCCATTGTTCATGTTGGTACTGAGCTCTTCCAACTCAGATCTTCATGCGACCGTTCTCCACTTTTATAAGAATCTTATTGGGTCGTCGCAGCCCGATCCGTCCATCTCGACTGGAACAAACTTTATGGTTTAGAGTCGCATGATCTTTCAAGTCTGGAGACCCCAATCTCTCAGGAGGAGATTAAATCGGCGGTTTACGCTCTTAAAAGCAATTCTGTGCATGGACCAGATGGTTTTCCATCTTTCTTCTTCCAAAAATTTTGGAATGTCCTTAAGGATGACATCTTTGAGATGTTCGCTGATCTCCATCTTGGTTCTTTTTCCTTCGATCGTATAAATTACGCTCACGTAGTCCTTATCCCCAAAATGGTTGGAGCAAATTCAGTCGCCAAGTTCCGGCCGATTAGCCTCCTCAATACTACGTTCAAGATCATTACGAAAGTGTTATCCAACCGTCTGACCCAATTCATTTCCCCTCTTATTGATCCCGCTCAGACAGCTTTCATCAAAGATCGTTTCATCCTCGATAGTATGGCATCGGCGCATGAAGTTATTTCTAACTGTCATAAAAATAACTCTGAGGGCATTATGCTCAAATTAGATTTTGAGAAGGCCTATGATAAAGTTAGTTGGGATTTTCTTTTTGATGTTCTTCTGCACCGGGGTTTCAACCCTAAGTGGATTGCCTGGATTAAGTCCAGCCTTTTTGCTGGCACCTCGTCAATCCTTATTAATGGTACAGAAGGCAATAAATTCAAATATAGATGCGGTCTCCGTCAAGGTGACCCCATCTCCTCCCTCTTATTTACTCTTATTGCGGATGTTGTCAGTAAGCTGCTTAAAAATGTCTGGGAGGCCAACGTCATACTCGTGTTTTTCTCTTACTTTCATCACATCTCCACTATGTATCTAGTCCTTAGTTTATTAGAATCATGAACAAAAATCAACTCTCTAGAGTTAGCCTCTCCACTATGCCGGTCTTAATAATTCATTCAACATGACCCAAACCTTGGTCTTTCATTTCAATTCCTTTCTTTTCAATGCGGTGTGAGACTTAGCTACCCTCTAGTTCTCGATTTCAATTCACAATTTATACAAGAATTGAGCCTCTCAAGCTCATAAGTTCACGTTTCATATTCACAGTAGATTTTCCTTTTCATGTTCATAGCTTTCGCAATCATAAAACTTTTCATAAATTCAATAGAATGAATTACTTCACTTCATGTGCAATTTCGTGCAAAGACAAATAGAATTTACCCCCCTTTTTTTTCTTTCTAAATTGTCACAACCAATCTTTATTCATCAACAGTAGATACATAATCTTTATCATAAAGCAAATCTAGAATTCTGAGATGTCGAAAACGGATCTGGACAGTCGACTCAGAACATACTCAGTCAACTTGTTCAACAAAAGAAAATTATTCAAGAAAAGTTTCGGGATAGTCGACTGCTGCACATGACCAGTCGGCTGTTCCGCAGTGTTTAAAACTCTAAAATATCAATTACGGGGCAGTCGACTATTTCTCAAACCAGTCGGCTGTTCAGCAGGGTTTTGATTCGAATGCTTTCGATGTTCAGGACAGTCGACTACTACATCTATTCGAGCGACTGATCAGAGTTAAATTTCGAATTAAGGAAATGTTTCTTCCTACCTTTTCTCGATTAGCACACAGCATTTTTGTTAAACTACAGTATGTTCAATATCGATACAACATGCAATTTCATCTGGTTACCATCATCATAAACATAGTTTACAATTTAATGTAGAATTCTCATAACTAGTATTTTCTTTCGTATAATAACGATTTCTACAACACATTTTTCCTTTACTCATTGTTGGTCTACAGAGATGAATATTAACTCCGAATTAGCATGCTAGAGTAAAATCAAGATAATAACACGCATTAATCATATCATTTCATGTGGTTTCGAACTGTATATATTTCATTTCATTAGACCAGTCGACTGTTCGACGTGATAGGTCGACTGTGCAGAAAAATTCCAGTTTCTCAAAATGTCTTTAGTTCTTTTTCATTCATTCAAATTTTCACGTGATATATAGCATGGAAGATTTCAACATAACAATCATTCTATCAATCCAATTTTTTTCACACGCATAATGACAATTCAATTTCAATCCTTGCATGATTCTAATCTAGAAGTCATGAGAAACACCCACCTTTTGAAGAAATAAAGCGAAATCCCTTAGAGCTTCCTAGTTGCGATGTACGTCTCCTCCTCCTTGCTCCTTGCCAGAATCGAATCCTCCAATTGGTTATTGGTGGCCGGCCTCCAAAGAACAACTCAACTCTCTTATAAAAAATTCTCTTCTCGAATAGATTTCTAATGTAGAAAACAATTAAATGGGAGGGGTATTTGTACACAATTTTTGGGCGGATTGGAGGGCTAGGATTTAGTAGATGGTTATAGAATAGAGGGTTAGAATGAGAGTAGGAGTTATAATAACTACCCACACACAAATCCCCACTTGTATCCAAACCGGCCCCAATTGGTGTGCTCATGCACGTGTACGTGCAATGCACGTGCATTCACTGGTCCCCCATAATAAAAGTTGTACATTTTATTTTTTGTAACAATAGTCTTATAAAAATATTCTACATTACAAGTTGTAATAAAAGAGAAATAGCTCATGGACTTTATTTAATGGGCCAAATTAATAGTTTACAAAATAAATTAGATTGGGCTAAAAAGAAGGCTTTTGTTTATTTGAAGAAAATGGGCCTTTATAAAAACAATTAGAGAACACATATACATACATACATACATACATATATATATATATATATATATATACACACATTATCCATAATGGAAAATAATTATAAGATTTTTATACTACAAAATTTAACGTGCGCAAATTAATAATTTTCATAAATGAAAATCGGGGTATTACAACACTCCCTCTTTCGAATAGTTCCGTCCCCGGAACTACAATTAAAGGGTGAGGAAACAGAAATACAACAAGAAGAAAGAAAAAAATACAAATCAAACAAAGAGCTCGAGATGATCCTTCATCATCCTCTCCTCAGACTCCCAAGTAGCCTCTTCAACCAACTGGTTTCTCCAGACTACCTTGACCATCGGTATCGTCTCATTCCTCAAGACTTTCTCTCGACGAGCAACAATCTCAACTGGGAGCTCAATGTAACTCAGATCTAACTGCAAACCCTCTGGCACTTCGGGCAAATGATGACTTGGATCTGGAATGTAACCTCTCAGCATAGACACATGAAAGACATTGTGCACCTGGGACAACTCTTCCGGTAATTGAAGCCGGTAAGCAGTTTTCCCGATCCTTTTCAATATCTTATATGGACCTATAAACCTCGGGGCCAGCTTCCCACTCTTGCCGAAGCGGATCACACCTTTGCTGGGTGATATCTTCAGAAAGACAAAGTCACCAACCTCAAACTCAAGGTCCCTTCTCCGGTTGTCTGCATAGATCTTCTGCCTGCTCTGAGCTTCTACCAACCTTTCCTGATCAGATCAATCTTTTCAGAGATTTGCTGCATAAGCTCAGGCCCAAACAACTGACACTCCCCAACTTCAAACCAACAAACAGGTGTCCTGCACTTCCTGCCATACAGAGCTTCGTACGGTGCCATCCCGATGCTAGTCTGAAAACTGTTGTAGGCAAACTCTACCAAGGGTAAATGCCTTTCCCAACTGCCTCCAAAGTCTAGTACACAATACCGAAGCATATCCTAAAGAATACGGTTGACGCTCTCGGTCTGCCCATCGGTTTGCAGATAAAAAGCAGTGCTGAAATCCGTCTTGGTATCCAAAGCTGTCTGAGGACTCCTCCAGAAATGCAAAGTAAACCGCGCATCTCGGTCAGACAAAATGGTCAATGGAACGCCATGAAGCCTGACGATCTAACCCATATACATCTCAGCTAACTTTTCTATCGAAGTAGTGAGTTTCATTGCCAAAAAGTGAGCAGACTTGGTTAGTCGATCGACTATGATCCAAATCGCATCGTTGCCTTTAGGACTCTTAGGCAAACCTGTGATGAAATCCATATTGATGTTATCCCACTTCCATTTTAGAATAGGTAACGGCTGTAATAGACCTCCAGGTTTCTGATTCTCGGCTTTGACTTGTTGACAAATCTCACACCTCGACAAAAATTCAGCCACATCCCGTTTCAAACCTGACCACCAGAAATGCTGTTTAATGTCCCTATACATTTTGGTACTCCCAGGATGTACAGACAAAAGAGTAGCATGTGCCTCCTGAAGAATACTTTCTTTCAAGTCCGACTGATCCGGAACACACAGCCTCTCACCAAACCACAGCACTTCATCCCTAATTTGAAATCCGGGCAACTTACCAGCACCAACCTGCTCCTTTATCTTCAGACTCTCTGCATCTTCCTTCTGACTTGCACTAATCCTTTCGTTCAGTGTCGCTTGAAGTCTTAACTGAGCTAAGGATGATCCCAAGCCTTGCAGAACAACTTCAATACCAGCCCGATCCAACTCCTCTGCCAGCTGCCTCTGAGTTGTAATTAAACTCGCCAGACTGCTCTTGCGGCTAAGTGCATCAGCAACAACATTAGCCTTTCCAGGGTGATACTTAATCTCTAGACGAATGTCTTCAAGTACCTCCAGCCATCTCCTTTGCCTCAGGTTCAGATCTTTCTACTGGTAGATGTACTTCAAGCTTTTATGGTCAGTGTACATATTCAGCTTCTCACCATACACATATTGTCTCCATTGCTTTAAGGCGAAGATAATCGCGCCCAACTCCAGATCATGAGTCGGATAATTCTTCTCATGCGGTCGTAGTTGCCTAGACCCATAAGTGATTACTCTTCTTTCTTGCATTCAGACACAACCAAGCCCATGATGTGAAGCATCGCTGCAAACATCATACTCAACACCTGCTCTAGGCAAAGCCAAAATAGGTGCAGTAGTCAGCCTCTCTTTCAACTCCTAAAAGCTTGCCTCGCACTGCTCGGTCCACTTGAAGTTCACATTCTTCTTGATCAAACTAGTGAGCGGTACGGCTAACTAAGCATAACCTTGAATGAATCTCCTGTAGTATCCAGTCAATCCAAGAAAACTCCTGACTTCCTTCACTGTAGTAGGCCTTGCCCAATCTCTCACTGCCTCTACCTTCTGAGGATCAGTTGCCACTCCCTCCTTAGAAAGGATGTGACCTAGAAATGCTACTTCAGATTTCCAGAAATCACACTTGGACAACTTGGCGTACAACTCCTGCTCTTGAAGCTTCCTCAAAACTGCCGCCAGATGCTCCGTGTGCTCCTCCTCCGACTTGGAGTACACGAGAATATCGTCGATAAACACCACGATGAAAGAATCAATGAACGGCCTCAGAACTCTGTTCATCATGTCCATAAAGATTGCAGGTGCATTCGTTACTCCAAACGGCATAACTAAGAATTCGTAATGCCCGTGTCGATGTCTGAACGCAGTCTTGTGCACATCTTCAGTTTTCACTCGAACTTGATGATATCCTGATCGAAGATCTATTTTGGAGAAAACAGCAGCTCCTTGTAGACGATCGAACAAGTCATCAATTCTTGGAATCGAATATTTATTCTGAACAGTAACCTTATTCAGCTCTCAGTAATCGATGCACATCCTCATCGAACCATCCTTCTTCTTTACCAAAAGCACTAGCGCTCCCCAAGGTGACGCACTCGGTTGAATAAAACCTTTCTCCAGTAGTTTCTCAATATGCTATTTGATCTCATCCGGCTCCACAGGTGCCATCCTATACAATTCCTTAGAAATAGGTGCACTCCCAGGCTGAACAGTGATGCTGAACTCTACATCATGATGCGGAGGTAAACCAGGCAAATCTTCCAAGAACACAATCGGATAATCCCGAACCATAGGAATCTGCTGCACCTGTACAGGAATCCCCTTCTTCTGGCTAATAGCAGTAACCAACTCTGAACATCTCCTCTTCCCTTAGAAAGTGACTTCAGGTCCTCCTGGAGCCTTCACTGTTACTGTCTTGGTCTTGCACTCGATATTCACATTGTACACCGACATCCAATCAATGCCAATGATAACATCGAATCCCAAAATATTCATCTCGATCAGATCGATCCCAAAAATTCGATCTCCAATCACGATCTCGCAGTCAGCATAGTACCGATCAGTGGTTAAAGTCTCCCATGATGGAGTAGCTACTGCTAAAATCTTACCTAGAAATATTTTCGGTTCAACTCCCAGAACTTTAGCAAATCTAGGTGATACAAAAGTATGAGAGGATCCAGTATCGAACAGAACAACAGCTTTCATTCCATTCAAATAAAGTTCTCCTGTTACATAATACATACTCATTACGTAACAGTTCACTAAATAAACGGGAAAAGAAAACAACATGAATCTCTAAACATCCGCTCTCGTACCAATGATGACATGCTCTACTTCATCGACATCAGCTTCGGTCAAAGCAAATACTCGCCCTTGTTGGTACGGTCTCTTTCCAGTCTGCTGATTTGGTCCCCTTTGGACGACATCCTGCAACTTCGGTCCCTGGGATCGGTAGTGACCTGTCTCCCCACAGTTGTAACAAGTCACCACATGAGGTCTCACCCAATTGTTTCCGGGTCTCCCATCTATGTTGACAGCATTCGCTCCTGTTGGTTTGAACCTCTGGGCTGACGACTGTCCCCTGGCACTCCCCGCAACTGCAGGCCTCTTCCCCATGTTCCAGTTGTTCCTTTTATTCTGAATAGTGTGGAACTGCTCCATGTCTGCCTCCGTGGCTGTCGCCTGTTTGACTAGCTTGTCAAACCTCCTGATACCGAGGGGTATCATCCGGAACCTCAGGCTCGGCCTCAACCCATGCTCGAACTTACGAGCCTTCTTCGCTTTATCCATCACTAATTCGGGAGCATACCTTGAGAGCTGAGTGAATCTTATCTCATACTCCCTAACCGACATGCTGCCCTGCTGCAGTGACAGAAACTCCATGGCCTTCTTCTCCTGGACATCTAAGGAAAAATAATGACTGTGGAATTCTTCTAAGAACTCCTCCCAGCCAAGAACAATACCTCCCATTGTCCACTGCATCCACTGCCACCACACAACCGCATTCTTCTCGAATTGCAGAGTCGCCAACTTCACCTTGCTACCTTCAGGGGTCTCCAAGACTTCGAAAATAGTCTCTACCTGCTGGATCCAGTTGTCAGCCGTGTCAGGGTCTGACTTCCCTTCAAATACTGGTGGTTTCATCCGCTTGAATGATTCCACGAGTTTGATTGCTTCGGGTACTGGATTCATAGGCACCCTTCCTTGGTTCTGGTTCATGGCCACGGCATTGAGTGTCTAATAGACCCTCGCGAGTTCTGTTTCCAAGTCCAGACCTTCACTATTTCTAGCTCCTCTTCTAGCCATATTTTGATGCAAAAGATCCATTAAATTCGAACTATACGACATGAATTTTAAATCAACTTTGTATTTCATTGAACTTCAAACTTTATACATTCGAATTGAAAATATTTCTTGACATCAGAATGAAAGCAGTAGAAGCTACAGCAATCTAACTCCTACGGTTTCTCTTCGCTTCACGAAGCTCTCTCCGTAGTTCCTCAACTTCCTCTTTCAGTACATCGGTCATATTTTTCCTCTTCTCGAGTTCCCATGCACGATGACTGAGAACTGCAAAATCATCCTTGCGCTTTGCCAACTGAGCCTCTAATAGTCCGACTCTCTCCTGCAGTGTCTCAACCTGCCTCTGAAGAGACAAAACAAGACCGCTCGGAACTGGTTCTTCTCCATCAGAAGAATCATCAGATGAGACCGGAGATGGGGTGATCTCTCAGGACTCAGGCCATTCCTCTCTGTCAGAGTCTGCTTGTCCTAGGTAGTACTCTTCCTCGGAATCTGCTTGTCCCGGATAATAATCTTCCTCGATGGTATGCCAATTGTCGTCTCCAGCAGGGTCAAGTGATCAGCCATCTCAGAAATAGGAAGGAAGAAGCATAAATCATAGAGCAACACAAATGTAAGTAACTTACATTTAAATCTCTAGACTCAAACACACACTCTAATGTCCACTTCTAGGTTATAGTTCCTTATTAATTTGTACAAGTGTGAAGCGTAGCTCTAATACCACTCTGTAACACCCCGAATTCCAAAATACACTGAATTCGAGATTCCACAGGATCTTTACACTTCATTTAGTATAATTTTACAAGGAAATTAAAACTTTTCTTTTTCATCAGAGTTACATGAAATCTATACACTTTACATTTTACAGCGGAAGCATATATCATAATAATTTACATGAAATGACAGCGGAAGCAATTTACAACATTTATACAAGAGTACAACAATGAATAATCTCTAAGCATCAATTCTCCTTTAATCTTTATCAAGCCATTCATCCTGCATACAAAACTGTGGGTACGTCAGTTTATTCAACCGACGAAAATTATACACGGCCATCCTATCTATGCCGGAAACAGTATAACGATTCTCATTATTAACAAACCACAAACTTGTTCACAAACAAAACTAAAAGGGACTATCCTGTTGATATCGTGTTGTGATTGTGCACTTAGTTCTTAATGCAATTATTATGTTATATGACACTAATGCGCACTTGTTCGGATTCTATGCATCCCATACTACATAGGTCCTAGGGAAAGCCCTTAATCGTACTTCATCTTATAGGGTTCAATCCCTCGCCATGATTTAAACTACTACGATAACTACGGTAAGTATCCTAGGTGTTCTATGATCTACGAGCCCATGCCCAGGCAGTTTGGAGGGGAATCCCACGCACTGACACGACGCATCGAGCAGGCAGACTATGGACAATTCAACCTCCGCCATGGAACAATGGTACCACCCGCAGCCACCAAAACACCCCCACAAGCGTCGCCACCGGAACGATAATTCTGGAGTAGTGCCCACGCCATGTCATGACGCATAAAGCAGGCAGTCTGTGGATCACTCTCACACTGCCAATCTGATGGCCCTCATACTCGTGTTTTTCTCTTACTTTCATCACATCTCCACTATGTATCTAATCCTTAGTTTATTAGAATCATGAACAAAAATCAACTCTCTAGAGTTAGCCTCTCCACTATGCCGGTCTTAATCATTCATTCAACATGACCCAAACCTTGGTCTTTCGTTTCAAATTTCATTTCAATTCCTTTCTTTTCAATGCCAGTGTGAGACTTAGCTACCCTCTAGTTCTCGATTTCAATTCACAATTTATACAAGAATTAAGCCTCTCAAGCTCATAAGTTCACATTTCATATTCACAGTAGATTTCCCTTTTCATGTTCATAGCTTTCGCAATCATAAAACTTTTCATAAATTCAATAGAATGAATTACTTCACTTCATGTGCAATTTCGTGCAAAGACAAATAGAATTTACCCCCCCTTTTTTTTCTTTCTAAATTGTCACAACCAATCTTTATTCATCAATAGTAGATACATAATCTTTATCATAAAGCAAATCTAGAATTTTGAGATGTCGAAAACGGATCTGGACAGTCGACTCAGAACATACTCAGTCGACTTGTTCAGCAAAAGAAAATTATTCAAGAAAAGTTTCGGGATAGTCGATTGCTGCACATGACCAGTCGGCTGTTCCGCAATGTTTAAAACTCTAAAATATCAATTACGGGGCAGTCGACTATTTCTCAAACCAGTCGGCTGTTCAGCAGGGTTTTGATTCGAATGCTTTTGATGTTCATGACAGTCGACTACTACATCTATTCGAGAGACTGATCAGAGTTAAATTTCGAATTAAGGAAATGTTTCTTCCTTCCTTTTCTCGATTAGCACACAGCTTTTTTGTTAAACTACAGTATGTTCAATATCGATACAACATGCAATTTCATCCAGTTACCATCATCATAAACATAGTTTACAATTTAATGTAGAATTCTCATAACTAGTATTTTCTTTCATATAATTACGATTTCTACAACACATTTTTCCTTTACTCATTGTTGGTCTACAGAGATGAATATTAACTCCGAATTAGCATGCTAGAGTAAAATCAAGATAATAACACGTATTAATCATATCATATCATGGGGTTTCGAACTATATATATTTCATTTCATTAGACCAATCAACTGTTCGACGTGATCGGTCGACTGTGCAGAAAAATTCAAGTTTCTCAAAATGTTTTTAGTTCTTTTTCATTCATTCAAATTTTCACGTGATATATAGCATGGAAGATTTCAACATAACAATCATTCTATCAATCCAATTTCTTTCACACGCATAATGACAATTCAATTTCAATCATAGCATGATTTCTAATCTAGAAGTCATGAGAAACACCCACCTTTTAAAGAAATAAAGCGAAATCCCTTAGAGCTTCCTAGTTGCGATGTACGTCTCCTCCTCCTTGCTCCTTCCCAGAATCAAATCCTCCAATTAGTTATTGGTGACCGGCCTCCAAAGAACAACTCAACTCTCTTATAAAAATTTCTCTTCTCCAATAGATTTCTAATGTAGAAAACAATTAAATGGGAGGGGTATTTATACACAATTTTTGGGTGGATTGGAGGGCTAGGATTTAGTAGATGGTTATAGAATAGAGGGTTAGAATGAGAGTAGGAGTTATAATAACTACCCACACACTCAAGTAACTACCCACACACAAATCCCCACTTGTATCCAATCCGGCCCCAATTGGTGTGCTCATGCACGTGTACGTGCAATGCACGTGCATTCACTAGTCCCCCATAATAAAAGTTGTACATTTTATTTTTTGTAACAATAGTCTTATAAAAATATTCTACATTACAAGTTGTAATAAAAGATAAATAGCTCATGGGCTTTATTTAATGGGCGAAATTAATAGTTTACAAAATAAATTAGATTGGGCTAAAAAGAAGGCTTTTGTTTATTTGAAGAAAATGGGCCTTTATAAAAACAATTAGTGAACACATATACATATATATATATATATATATATATATATATATATATATATATATATATATATATATATATATATATATATATATACACACACACATTATCCATAATGGAAAATAATTATAAGATTTTTATACTACAAAATTTCACGTGCGCAAATTAATAATTTTCATAAATGAAAATCGGGGTATTACAGATTGCTAAATTCTTTAATTGTGTAGCTTCGTTCCCGGTCACGTACCATGGCATTTCTTTGAGATGGGGAAAACTGCATAAATCTGACTAGCAACCGATGATTGATAAAGTTGAGTCCATACTTAATGTATGGACGGGTAAGAATCTATCCCGTGGGGGTAGACTGACTCTGGTTAATGCGGTCCTCTTTTCCATTCCTTTATACATGATGTCCTTTTTCTATGTCCCCTCCTGAGTTGCCAAGAGGATAGCTCAAATCAGAATTAATTTTTTTTGGTTGGGCTCGGATGCCTATAGAGCTAGCACTCATCTCTGTAGCTGGAAGTTGGTTTGCACTTTCAAGACTGCGAGAGGGGTGGGTGTCCTTAATCTCAGAAACCAAAATTTAGCTTTATTAGCTAAATGGTTATGGAGAATCCTGAAAGAGGATCAATTACCCTAGGCTTGCCTGATTTCTAATACCTATTTTCGACGTCACAAGGTTTGGGACCTTCGTCCCTCTCTCTCTCCCAGAGCGTCCTGCTTCTGGAAGGGCATTTGGAGGGTAGTCGAACCATTTCGCTGTAGCATACTTCATGTTTGTGCTGATGGCTCCAAAACTAAATTTTGGACGGAGCTTTGGATTGGCAATCTGAAGTTGGCATCGGCATACCCGGCCCTCTTTCAGATTGTTCTTAATCCTAACGCCTCTGTGTCAGAGTATCTGACGCTCAACAACTTATCCAGGGAATGGAACATTACTTTCTCTTGTTTTCTTCCTCCTTCTCTTCAATCAGATTACTTACACCTTATTTCCCTCTTAACTAGTTACGCTTGGCATCCCAAAGAAGACTTCCTTTGGCGATGGAACAGCTCCGATTCCTTCTCGGTTAAATCTTTTTATAATTTCCTCAACCATGGCGGTGTCAACTCTCCATTCGCGAAATGCATTTGGGGTTGTTGCGCACTGTTGAAGGTCAAAATCCTGGCGTGGCTCGCTATTAACAACAGACTCCTTACTGTTGAGATCCTCAATAAGAGGAACTTAGCTATTGGTCAATTATGTGCGTTGGGCAACCATAGTCACGAAGATGTTAATCACATGTTTCTTCACTGCGCTTATACTAGACCTTTATGGTTGATTTGTATTAAGGCATGGCAGGTGCCCTCTCTCCCGATCTCCTTCTTAGATATCTAGAGCATTCACATTGTCAATAAAAAGTATCGCAAATCATGGTTTCTTTCGACCATGGTCATTGTTTAGGTGACTTGGATGGAGAGAAATAATCGAATTTTTAATCATAACCCTAAACCTATTGACACTATTATTGATGATTTTTTATTTCTCATCAAGCATTGGCCTTCGTTCCTAACTTATGTTATGCTTCAGAACTTGTTACTTCATCGATTAGACGAGGCTGCTCTCTTATTACGTACTCATTTCTCTATTATTTCTCAAACTGCTAGGGTCACTCCCTAATTTTAGTCTTATTATGATTATCTTTGTAGGGCGGATCTTTAGGTGTCTTGGTTATCTCTGTTCTTTTTGGTTTGTAGGGCTACTATTGTCGTGGGTTACTCCCCTGGGCCTATGCCTGCTGTTGTCGGCTGGGTTACAGCTTACGGTCGACCTGGCCTGTTCAGCTTTTTGCTCACCCTATTGTTCTCTTGTATATGATATTTTAGCCCTTCTATTCTTTTGCTATGCTTTAACTGGTGTTGTTATTGTTTTGGGCGTTGGATGCGTTTGATCCGCCCGTTTGTAGTGCTGCTCTTACTTAATTCACTGATCCATTAGTAGCTTTTTGCTCGTTCTGTTGTACTTAATGCGTATGTTCTTTTAGCCTTGGTGTGCTAGTGCTTGGCTATATCTGGTAGATTTTTTGGTTTTTTTGAGTTATCGTCTGACTGCGATCAGTCGTTGTATTAAGTGTGTATCTGCTTATTTTTGTCACGCTTATATTTTTAGGATTTATTGCCAGATCCAGCGGTGTTCTTTTGCTTTTGGCTCTATTTGTATTCTGGTCTCGGTGGAGCCAGGATGTCGACCGTTAAGGCTTGGGTTTAGCTACCTATTGCTGTTTGCTTAGGCTATTCTCTTGATGGTTTTTTATTTTGGCAACCTACCAGGGTGAGGATATTAGTAGCTGTCTCCTTTCCTATTTGTTCGTGGTTGATTGCATCGTGCGGACCTCTATGGTGTTTTATGCTCTATTTCTGGGCGTAGCCGCTGGGCTAGATGGTTTTGAGTAGATGGCTAGTGTGCCTTTTTAGCTGAACCTGTCTTTTACTGTGTTTAATTAAGCAAAATTGACACTTGTTCGTAACTAATCTGTGATCTTTATTGACCGTATTGTGCGGTTACATATCTTGTGTGTTCTTGTTCTTCTCCTGATGATCTGACGATCTTCTTTTTAGATAAGGATTTTTCTAAGCCTGGCTTCGATGAGGTAAGCATTTCCTGTCCTCGTGTGAGCTTGTCGGACGGATTCGGACGGTTGCTTGGCCTGATTGCATTACCTGATCGCTGCTTGGCGGGTGTTCTTTGGTGTCTATCTTTGAAATCTGTTTGCTTTTCGTGGTAGTGCGATAGGGTGGATCGTGTTTTTCGCAACGTGTTTGCTGCCAGGTCGTCGCTTCCCTGTTTCAGGATATCCGTCGGCCGATGTCTATTTCGCTTGAGGTCCTGAGCCCTGCATTCGCTTGATGTCCTGAGCCCTGCATCCCGAGCTGCCTTGATGTGTTCTTGGACATTTCTGCTTTGTTTCGATTCGGAACATTATTTTTTTTAATATTCTTGTAATCATCGATCGATGGTTGTGTTGTTGCTATTTTTTGCCTTGTTTTACACCTTGTAAAATTGTTGTAGGTTGTTTATATGTACTTTTTCTTAATATATAATATTGGGCTGGAGTCTCATGACTCTATCCATGTTATCAAAAAAAAATAAAAAATTGACAAGCCAATTGACATCTGATAAATATCTTTTCAACTTACCAATTACGTTAGAACACATGGAAAAGCTATTGTACCAAGACATCATGTTCTTCCCACGATGTATATTTAATGCAAGCAAACTTTGGTTTTTTTTTCGACAATACACCAATATTCTTCCTTTAGAGAAATCATGGTTGGAAAGAAAAGAACCACTCAAGGTTGCAGAAAGATAGAAATGAAGAAGACTGCTAATGAGGAGACCCGTAACGTGTGCTTTTCGAAGCGTCGTAATGGTGTCTTCAATAAGACTAGTGATTTGGTCACTCTTTGTGGTGCGGAGGTCGCCATTCTTTTCAAATCTCCTGTCGGCAACCCATTCTCTTTTGGCTACCCCGATGTTAATGAAGTGGTTGATCGCTTCTTGGGTGGAAATAATCCACAACCATGTTCAAACTTATCTATCACAAAGAAATTTAACAAGCAATGCATGAATTCTACTACAAAGACATATTCTGCCCTTGCGAAAGAATCTAAGTTGGTGGCTCAGGTTAAGGAATTGGTTGAAAACAATTCGATAGGTCAGCTGGTTGAGAACTTTTTGCGGTACTGACCCACTTTTTGAAAATATTTGGTACTCTGACCCACTTCCGAAAACAATTAGCGATCTGACTGAGTTTTGGACACGTCAGCAAAAAACGTTATTTGGAACAACCGCATAAGTTATTTACATGCCATTTTTTTCAATAGCGGCATCTATTTTTAAAAAAAAAACTCCCATGCCATTTTTTGGATTAACGGCATAGGTTATTTTTATTTGAAGAAGCATATAGTCTCAATTGTGAGAAAAAATTGCAAGTCCGAAAATCTTGTAACATATGTCGTTCTTTCCAAAAACGGCATTCTCATAACTAATGACGTTATTTTGAATAACGGCATCAGTTATTAGTTTCTTTGGATATAAATAGTGGCCCCCTCTTCTCCTTCTCTTTTCTCAATTGATTTGCTCTCTCTCTCTCACTCCCGAAACCCACAAACCCTAGATCCCTAAAACCAAAAATTCCAAGTATTAGAGTGCTCTCAAACTTCTCAAACAAAACAATTAAATACCCATACATAAATCCTAATTGTAATTTCCTCATTTCCTTAAAACTCTTCCAAAATCCAAAGTTGTGGTAAGTATTCTAAATCCCTAAATTTATTTGAAAATGTTCATTTTGATGAATGGGAGCTATATATATTGGTAGCATAGTACAAGAGATGTAGATTAGATTTATCCAAGTAGTAGATTTGTGGAATGTACTTAAGGATTGTTGTTGATGATGTGTGTAATGTTCATTTTGATGAATGAGAGCTATATTGGTAGTATAGTATAATAGATATAGTTTAGATTCATCTAAGTATTAGATATGTGAAATGAGATTTATCTATGTGAGATGTGGATGAGCTATATTGGTATCTAAGGATTGTCGTCGATGATGTAGTCTAAAAATGACAATGTTGTATATTATACATTGATGGATACCTGGTCATACATTAGAATTGCTATATTTCTAATCATTATATTCATAGTTTGGTATGTATGAATGGATATTGATATGAGATTTCTTTATATCTATATAATAAAACACAAAGAAAGCTATCAAGTGGCTCTCATTCAATATGCTTGAAATCAATGGTCCAGATTTAACCTCACAAAATATATTTTCCCGCCCAAAAGTTCTCCCCAAAACTCAAATTTAAATCTCCCCAAAACAACTCCTTTATTTATTTATTTATTTATTTATTTCTCTCACTCTCTTTCTCTCACTCATTCTCTCTCTATTTACTCAGAAATTTATATTTTCAGATTTCAAGTTTGTAATTTGTAGATTTTTTATGTATTTTTTATTGTTCATGTTACATTGAAAATAACAAATATCTCATCAATAGTTTAATTTCATCATTTTCCACACCCAAAGTTCTAAGAAGTTGGATTTTACACCCCCCCCCCCCCCCCACATTTATAATTATTTTTCAACATATACTAATGGAAACATCGATTTTTATTTACAGCTAATTATTGTTTTACTATTCAAACTTGAGCTACATAATTGTTGTTTTAATGTTTACAAGACTTTCATATGTTGTATCATTTCGAAAACGTGCCAAAGGCACGTGCCCACGGGCAAATCTAGTACATAGATATGTAGTGTGTGGAGATGTTGTGGTGGTGATTGTTATGAGTAGTAATTCGATAGGAGTATTGAGAAGTTGTTATCTTCAAGCATCGATTATTAATTCTGTTGAAGAAACATGGCTTACAAATTTGATTATCTCCATACATCATCATTTATTAATATTGTCCCTGACACATTATTTTTGATGTTCACAGATAAATGGATCCTACAGAACCATCTTCTTTGCATGATATGGGTGCTTCATCTTCGCACGCACAACAAGGAAATTCGGGTCCTTTAGACCCGCCCGTACTCTATTTGCAAGAAGATCATAGGTCTCAGGTAGTGTGGAATGGAGATATCGAGAAAATGAGTTTCCAAATGCACACCATATTGCCGACGCACTCTCGAATACAAAACTATTTGGTACATTGCGGGTTCTATAAAATGTCCATGTTGGCCAAAGTGAAATACGACCATTCATTACTTACTGCTCTTGTGGAGCGATGGAGACCGAAGACACACACGTTCCACCTACCCGTGGTGAGATGATGCAAGATGTAGCCGTCATATCGGGTCTTCCAATCGATGGGATGGTGGTCACCAGAAACCTGCTTTTCAATAAAGTGATGTTGGTTAGAGATTATCTTGGGAAGGAGGTTGAAGAGGATGATAGAGGTGTATTCATCGAGGAATCAATCTGACGTTCATGGCTGTTTACAGAGTTCAACAATAGTTTGGGAGACAAACCGACCGACTTCGAAATTCAATGTTACACACGGACATATCTTTTGTCGATGATCTGAGGTATTCTATTTCCTAATTCTTTCGGTGATATAGTCCATTTAATGTACCTTCCCTTGATTGTCAACATACATAGAATCGGGCGATATAGTTAGGGAAGTGTGGCTTTAGCCTCTCTTTACTGTGCCCTGTGCAATTGTTCAATGGGGTCGATACAAATGATGGGGCTGATGGGGTTATTACAAATATGGTGTTGGGAATGAATACATCTCGGCCGGCCCCGAGTAACTGTTCTCTCAAATAATTAGAGTGTGCATCATGAGAATCCAGTGTGATGGCTCCTTTAGGTGTGTATTGGATGGGTAAACTCACGTAGCGAGATAACCCACGTGGTGTGTTGATGTATTATAGAGATGAACTCGATCAGCTTAGGGAAGAGTACGTCAATTGGACACCGTACACGGTCGAAAGGCTACAACGTCTATCCCCACTATGCACGGCCAATAATCAACTTTGGTTGACACGAGATCTACTTGTAAATTTCCCAATCGTGGAGTTCTATTATGCCTACCGAGTCCTCCGACAATTCAATGTACAATAGCCCAACCCAGAAAAGACAATGTACGACCAAAGACTTTACAATATTACCGGTCAAGGTCAATTGCCAAGTATGGATTGGACCGATCACCACCGCTCTCATGTAGCATGCTAGAATGAGAGGAAATACGATTTGGTGGTAGAAGGGATTGCACCGTACGACCGGTCGTTGCAAACAGCTTACATGATGTGGTACCGTCGTATTACACGGTTGTATATTGCTTCAAGATTGGATATCTCCACGGGTATCCAAATACCGATACCTAGGCACCAAGTAGAACCACCACCACCACATTCCACGTTGCAACCTATGTATCAACCCAAAGCATCCTCGTACCGACTAATGGTAAAAAAAATTAATGTTAACAAATATGAATTTAATTTTTTTGTACACATTTTGCTTTTATTTGTTTAGAAAAGTTCGTTTTACTACTAATTTATTTCGTTGGTGTTGTAGATTGACAACACATGGGATATTGCGCGGAGATGTGCTCATGTGTTGAAGAGCAACGCTTCGAAGGCTTCCAAGGAGTTAGCGAGAGAAATTGAACTGAAGCGTGACTATCTCAATAATGGCTTTTGGTGTTATTTCTAGTTGTGCCTTCACAACATTCAATATGACCGTCAATACAATCGTAGAACCAATTTTCCTATCATCTTGATTCAATGTAGGATTCACACATGTGTGCGGACCTTCAAGCTTCTTTACCATGAAATAAGTATGGTCTTTTGGAACAATTGCACGTAATTGCCAAGGACAACCCAATACATTTAGAAATGCCAGAATTTCTGCAATGTCCTCGGCTGAATGGTTGATGGGTGCGTATTTACATTTGTCATAGTATAAACCGGGGGTCGATTTTACCATCACGAATTCTCGATGGTTCTTCACGGAGTACATCTTCACTTGATGTTGTATAGAATCTTTAGTTGAAAATCTTTGACCTATGTAGAGTTCATCCGTGTTGGAAGAGTCGACGAAAGACTGTGCATGTTCATGTATGGTCGCACGAGACATCTATTCACTCGATTGAACCTCATGTACAGTTGCACTAATGGACTGATTTGGCAACACCACATTGTTAATCGGCACATAAACGTTCACATCATTAACCAGAGTTTCATCGGCATCCTCTTTCTCATCAACTTTAAGACTGTGATCCTTATCTTCTTCCTCTTCTACCAAATCGTTATTTACAACGGCGTTGTCAAAGTCTTGCATTACCATGTCGGTGCGGACAATATTTTGTGTCAAGGTCAACGGATGTACCTGCTCATATTTAGTTGTAATAGGTTTTGTTGGAGTTGTGCTAATGTCTTCTTCTATATTTGGTATTCTTTCATGTGACTCGGCAGATGGTTTCAAACTCGGGGCGCGCTTTGGACTTTCAATAACAACTGTCCTAGTATTTAGAAGTCTTATTTGGTCAATATATAACTCCAATGCATTCCAACTACAATTTGGATCAAGTGTCCTACCAATCATGGACCTCAGAGAATTATCATTATCTACGGGAACCACCATGAAATATTGCCCTTCCTCTTTACTGGCAGCATAACGGGCTTTGATTTTGCCACTCATTTCACTTCTATCCCAATTAGTGACTTGAAATATCTTATCTATTAGTTGTGAGTATATAAAGTTGCAGGGAGCCCAAATAATGACTGGTTCAACATCGCTATAACAATATCCAATCTTCGGATCTCTAATTATTTCACCCCCAAAATATAACCAAATAGGGATATCATATTCCATACCTAAACATAAAGATTCAAACATATTCAAGTCATTAAGCATAACCTATGAATACATATCAAACAAATGGTTATAATAATATCTTCAAATTAGACCGTATCTTGGATAGCTTGAAACTACATCGTGGATGAGGAATGAGATGAGAGTGAGAGTGAGGAGGTAGGATTTATGAAGTTTGAGAGCACTCCAATACTTGGGATTTTTGGTTTTAGGGATCTAGGGTTTGTAGGTTTCGGGAGTGAGAGAGAGAGAACAGATCGATTGAGAAAGGGGAAGGACAAGAAGGGGACACTGTTTATATGCAAAGAAACTAATAACTGATGTCGTTATTCAAAATAACGGCATCAGTTTTGAAAATATCGTTCTTGGAAATAACGACATCTGTTATAGGATTTTCAGAATTGCAATTTTTCTCACAATTGAGACTATATGCTTCTTCAAATAAAAATAACCATGCCGTTACTCCAAAAAATGGCATGGGAGTTTTTTTTTAAATAGATGCCGTTATTGGAAAAAACGGCATGTAAATAACCTATGCCGTTGTTCACAATAACATTTTTTGCTGATGTGTTCAAAAATGGGTCAGATCGCTAATTATTTTCGGAAGTGGGTCAGAGCGCCAAATATTTTCAAAAAGTGGGTCAGTACGGCAAAAAATTTGCTGGTTGAAGGCATTGAAGGGCATGGGCTGGAAAACCTTGAAAAAATAGAGCGTTTACTTGTTGGCTTAAAAGTAAGTGTTCACACACCAAGGGAAGAACTAAGCACTGGAGGCGCTTCATCTTCAAGTTCCATCGATTCTTGTAGCCAATCCTCTCATGAACCAATTTTCTATGGACCTAACCTGGGTTACTATGATAGACCTAACCAGGGTAACTTAGATGGAAGTTTCGGTTATCGTCGTGGATTTTTATTAAGGATCAATGGAAACTCATACATGTTTGTCATTCTGAACAAGCTTATGCATGAAATGATTAAATGAAACTTAAAGTTTTTGTCTCATCTCTTAATTGTTAGAGCATCCACAGTCGTTTCCTATAATTTCCATATTCTCATAATTTGAGAAAGTGGGCTCTGTAGTCATTTTCTAGTTTGCCATTTTATTGCAAATGAACTACAGTACATTCTCATATTTGAGAATTGAAATGGCTACTCTTATAATATAGGGGACGGAACATGTTGTTCCCTCCCCCCCCCCTTTTTTTTAACCGTATCGGACGACACATGTTGTGTTGTCCCTATTTAATTAACAGTTTTAAAAAAAAGAGCTCAGACGATACATGTTGTATCGTCTTGACCTTTTTTTAAAATTTTATTTGGTTACTCCTCAAACGGGACAACATGTCCCGTTTGATCACAAAAAGTGATAGAACGGGACAACATGTCCTGTCCCATATATTTTTCCTTTTTTGAAAAATTGAATATGTTTTTCCTATTTTGCCCTCAAATGACTATTTCGTCTCAAACGGCTATATTGGATCAAACATCTATTTAATCTCCAACGGCTAGATATTCACTCAGCTCTTGCTGTATTCATATATAAATAAGTAGCCATCACCATCAAGAGAGTCTACAAATTATAAAAAAAATTGAAACCAACTCTTCCAACAGAAAGCAGACTGAGAAATATCATCGGCAAGAATGGTGACTACGGGTTCAAGGGGCAGAGCGTATACAACAAATGAAGACGTGATTCTTTCACAAAGTTGGATAGCAATCACTTAAGATCCAACAATCGGTGCCAACCAATGAGGTAGCCAATTTTGGGATCGTATATTCACCACATTCAAAGCTATATTAGGCACTACAACCGATCGAACATCAAATTCACTTTGTAGTAGATTTCACATTATCTCCAAAGAAGTCTCTCTATTTATTGCTAAACTGGCAAGTGAAACAAAGAGAGTTGCGAGCGGAACAAACGAGGCCGATAAGGTATGTTAAAATATAAAATTTCTTTTTTTATTTTAAATGTATTGTTTAAGTTACAAATTATAGTATGTTGTTTTTATTGGTAGATACGGCAAGCAAGAACTGAATATATGCATTCAACTGGGAAAGCTTTTAGGTTTGATGAATGTTATGAATTATTGAAGGATTTGCCAAAATTTTCTTTATGTACCACACATGTGTTCGAATATGGCCCAAGTTCTCAATTATCTGATGGTGGTAGCAGTCAACGTGCGTCCATTAGTGTTGACGTCGACTCGGATGTACCACATGGCCTTGATTCTTCTACACCCCTCTCCCGACCACCTAGAAGAAAAGCAGAAAAAAAAGGCAAAAAATAAAGCAGATGGTTCTGACACGGCTATACTTGAAGAGACCAGAAAATTTAACTCCTATATAGAGACGCAAGAACATAGGATACATGCTACAGAAATGATACTTGCAATGAAAAAATAAGATCAGGAAATGAAAGAGCAAATGAAGGAAGATTGGATAATGGGGTTGGACTTGAGTTAATATTTTGACGATCAACGTTATTAATTCAGTTGTAAACAACGTGAAATAATGCAAAAAAGAGGATGTAGTAGGGATTGACATGTAAGTCTAGGTTGGTCATGTTGGAGTTAGAACCAGTGAAAAGAATTTTACCTTATCCTTAACTCATTCCTATCTAACATTTAGAGAAATATTTATTTGATATGTATCCTTTTCATTATAACAATCTTATGTACTGTATGCCAACTTTTAACTTTATTGTATTGTATTATTTCTTTTTAATTGAATTTTACCTTTCCAATTGCACACTAGAATATATAAATTTGCATCCCATAGGAGGATAAAGTTTCAGTACATGTAAAACAAACCAACAATATGCCAACATTGGGTTCAAACTTCTACAAGATTATGAACAGATACGATTACATTAATAAAACTTCTGTCGTTCAAATATGAAACTAAATTGTATCGTTAAATAAAAAAACCAAGGCTAAATAAAAATATGAACGTGTCTTACAACAATCAATCGGCATCCCCATATTTGTTCCAAATATGGTCGACTAAATCATGTCGCAGTAGATGATGTTTCTATCGATCATGTAAAACAACGTTCCGTGCCATACGAGCTATTTGTTCACATGGAGAAGCTGTATTAGGTATTACAGCTATAGTTGAAGAACTCTGTTCGGAGTCATAATCATGTACATTTTATTCTCGTTCGTCCTCAACAATCATATTATGTAAAGTAATACAAATCTTCATTATATAAGACAGACTATCTACATCCCACATTCTAGCAGGCCCTTTCACAATCGCAAATCTAGCTTGTAAAACCCTGAAAGCATGTTCGACGTCTTTTCGTGCACCTTTCTGCATTTGAGCAAACTTTTTCTTCTTTTGTGTGTCTGGTGCAGTGTAGGTTTTGACTATAGTGGACAATGGGGGGTAGATTCCATATGCCAAATAGTATCCCATGGAGTAATGATGATTGTTGATAATATAATTAGCTGGAGGTGTACTAGATCGGTTTAGTACGTTCAAATCATTATTATTGCCTGGCATTCCAAAAAAAGAATGTCAAAACAAAAGATCATAGGTCACAACTACTTCTAGTATGATTGTAGGCTCATGGGCATGACCTGTATATTGGCCATGCCAAGCTGCAGGGCAATTTTTCCACACCCAGTGCATGCAATCTACACTACCCAACATACTAGAAAATTCACGAGATTTATTCTCTTCAAGGAGTCTATTTACATCCTCTGCATTGGGTTTTCTTTTATATTGGGGACCAAAAATATTTACAATTGCAATACAAAATCTACGTATCGTGTTTAGCACTGTAGTTTTCCCAATTCTTACATATTCGTCGACTACATCAGCAGAAGATCCATACGCTAAACATCGCACTGCAGCTGTTATTTTCTGTATAGAAGACAAGCCAACAACGTTTGTAGCATTTGGCCATTGTTGAAAGTATTGACCGTACCCAATACATGCTTCAAGTACCCGATTGAATAGAACCCGTCGCATTCGAAATCAACGATGGAAAATACTATCAGGGTAAACTGAATTATCACAGAAATAATCCCGTATCAAACGGTTGTGCCCTTCCTCTCTTTCACGGCGAATATAACGGCAATGCATATCTCGTCATGAATCTTACATACCCAAAGCTCTTTGTTGCATGCGTTTGTTATACATTATTGCAATATCGTCTTCATGATCTCATTCATCGTCTAAGTCAGTGGAGGTTGAAGAAGAAGAAAAATGAGATATTTTAGTGGTGTATGGTGTAGATCTCAGCATATTATGAAGACCATCTTGTTGATTAGAAGGATGGTTCACGTGAAACATAGAGCCAAAAAATGAAAAAGGAGATTGAAATGCGTTGGTTCACGGGAAACATCATTCATTAGATTCCCAAAAACGTATTGACTAAACTTTTGGGAATAATTTATAACATAATACCCAAAATCTCCTACAACTTCCTTTATCATCAATAATACACACTAACATTATTACTAATCATATTGGGTTGAAGGTACAAATGATGGTGTACATGTTGAATCTTCTGAACCTGAAACTTGTGTCTACCGCGATGTAGAAGGCCGATGCTTCGATACCGATATCCTACCTGAAACTGCTATCGGGGGAACTGGTTCTCGTAGCCCCATTTCATCCATTAGAAATCTTCTTAATAGACAATTATTTCTTGATAGTTCCTGACACTATCTGTACAACTCCTCCTACAAAAAAAGTAGTGATATTTCAACACATTAATCAACATTAGCACCAACAAAATAAAAGGTAAGTTAGTTTCTCACATATGATTGATCGTCGCGCAGTTCAAACTCAAAAGTTTCCTGACCAAGGCTTCTTATCACTGTACCACCTGTGAAAAGGGGTGCTTCAACTATGAGCTCACCATACAATGCTGGTCTAGCAAGTTGCGGTTGTATTGGATACTGCAAGGGCAACCAAAAAGGAGGGGTTGGAAATGGTAATTGGGCAGATGGATCAATACAACTAACTGCCCCCATGAAATCAACGTTAGCTCCATGTGAGAGATTCGACATAATAGGACCCACTGATACCTTAGACCAATACTGATCATATACACTTTGTGGAACGTGACAGAAAAGTGTAGAAGCATCAATTAGGTTACAGAATTCATGTGTTATCATTCGAGACAAAGTAGTAGGAGGATTTGCTAGTATAGCAATAACCCCAGTTATTTGGTGATAACATCGATCACCGAGATACCAAACTCCCTACATTGGAACAATAATTAGCACTAACAATAAGAAGAAAAATAAGCATTGAAACAATAACTTTATAAAGTAGGGTTTTTAACATATATGTCCCTAACAAATATATGAATATCATGTATGCCCTTTACAAATATGTATTTTCATATTTGTCCCCAACAATATATACCACATCTCTTAATTATCCTTCTAGTTAAAAAAAATTCAAAACGATGAAAATTTTCAGTTTTTTTTAATGAACTTGATGAAAAATAGCTGGAATATTCTATTCTCTACCATTCAAACTATATATTATTCATTCTTGTAAATCCGGGCAATTGTTAATCTGACCGAGACTCATTAACTTTTCTCAAATTTTCTTCATTTTTTTTCAAGAAATAGACAAACTAATAGTACATCTTTGAAAACTACATATTCTTCCTCACGTTACTTCTCCAAAATTGTCATCAATTTTGTTTTTAATGATAGATTATAAGCTTTCTCATTTATTTTCCTTAAAACTCTTGGATCTTTTATCATTTGATTGTCTAGTCTAATCTTTTAATTTGATTTCTATTTGTCTCATAAGGGTAAAATCATAGTTAACTTAGCAACTTCTAACATAGGGGTAAATATAAAATACAGTCTAAATTGTTAGGGGTATATACGAAAATATATATTTGTGAGGGATATATATGATATTATCATATTTGTTAGGGGTATACATGTTAAAAACCCTATAAAGTATTACATGATCGCCATATTGGAAGATAACATGGTGGCAGAATAAAATGATCGCACATTGAATATCATTCTCGTTCCCATATGACGATCCGTTATATGGTTGTCATATAATAGATGCTTATGACCTCATCTCCAACTGACTCCGGGACATGAAGATATTGTAACGGATCAAATCAGTTCTACTCTGATCCAAATTTTTGTGATTCCACTGTGCAATTCTAGGCTAATATCTGTATTTTGTAAATGAATCGCAAAATCTACGGTTCTATCACTCATCAGTGTACAAATACTTGTATATTCATATGCCCAATACTGAAACAAAATCATAATATTAATATGTATTATTAATATTCCAAATACTAATATTATGTATTTTATATATTTTTACGACCATATTATTATTAATATTACCTCGAGTACTTGCCACGAGCCGTTAAATGCTTTGACTTTCAGTCCGCTACAAGAATCCAGAGATATATATAGCAATGCTAATGTGGACCTTCCCCAATCATGCATGCCAAGTAGGTTCAGATCTTCAAAAGCAGCAAGGAAACCACATCTTAGTACTGAAGAAGCAATGGGCAGAAGAAACTCACCGACAAAGTACATGAAGAAAGCTCTGGCAACTTTCATTGCCACTTGAGGATCTAGCTTAGCGGCATTAATCCATTCTTTCTGAAAATACTTCTTTTGAGAACGAGCAATGTATACCATGTGATTTCCAATCTTTTGATTTAATTTCTGCAAAGAACCAAGACTAGACAACATCGAAGGTGTATACATCATCGTTACACGGCGGTACATCACCGATTTCAATAGATAATCCCGTTAGCATTGCCCAGCCTAACGAGGTAAATCCCAACTCGCCCCCTAGAAGGTGAAAAGTATTGGTCGTGTCCCACCATCTCTCAACCAAAGCCTCAACAAGGCTCGCCGAGGACTTCTCCATATCGATAGTAAAAAAAGGTTCCAGCCGGCATTGTCGATCAACTGCTTGATTAGAGGGACAGTGCAAACTAGCCTGGAAGCTTTTATCGAGCCCTACCGATTCTCTCTGAATGTAACAAATCCTCCGATAGGATGCTCGGTAATTAGCTTATGTACGTGTTGTTGATCATCGACAACTCTGATCCTCTCCAATGGATCGCTATAATTCACAGACGCAATAGTTTCTTTTTCACTTCTGTTGTGTGATTGTGCAGACTCTGACCAACGTTTAGATTTAACTCTCCCAATAAATCTCTTGGTTGTCGAATACATTTTTTTTTTGTATGGAGAACAGAATTTCAATTGGGAGGCGGATAGAAAATTTTTGAAGATTAAGATGAGAAGTGGCACTACATTCTGTCAAGTTAGGATAGCATGCAATTTATATGAACTCAAAGTTAACCCCAAGCGTAAAAATGTCATTTCACTATCAATTAAGCATGGGAAACACAATAATTTCTCTTTAAAAAAGACTAAAGCATCGGTCGAAATACCCCATTCTCGTCCAAAGCCAAAATTTCATCCTGCAATTGACGGAAGGGACAACATGCCCCGTCTGTCTTATAATTTTTTAATTTTAAAAAAAAAAAAAACAAGAGACGGTACATGTTGTCCCGCCTAGTGCGATTATAAATTAAAATTTTAAACTGTCATATGCTAGACGATATATGTTGTATCGTCTACCTATTTTTTGAGAAACTTTTAGCAAACGACCACTGCACACATTAGCTCTATTTCCTATTTCTATATCTGCCATTTTCTCAAATATGAGAAATACCGTTGTGGATGCTCTTATTAACTCATTTCTTGTGTTGGATCCTTTGATTTTATCTCTTGGAAGTTGTTTTTATTTATGTTGTTAATTTGATGCATATTGATAAAATAATTATTATAGGCTACTTATAAGTTATTTCTGTAGAACTTTGAGTCTTTCTTGATCTAGATCTGGATCCAGATTTTGGTACCAAGACTCTAATTTTAATTCCTTCAATATAGGCATCTGAAACATAGAAAAGAAAAAGGAAGAGCATTTTAATTTTATTACTTTTTTTACATGATTTTTAATTTTATTACTTTTTTTTACATGAATTTTAATTTTATTACTCGAAATAATAATAAATATTCAATTGATTCAATTTTTTTTAAAGGTAATTGATTCATTGATTTAAGAAAAGGCAAAATCCAGAAAAACATCACAAAATATAATCTTTTATATATTATAAATTTACAATCATGGGGATAATAACGACTTCCCAACTTATTGGCATGAAGGCTATGTTGGCAAAGAAGACATGTCACCAATACAAGCAAGTTCAAAATTAAAATTATCAATATTTTTTTATAAAAGTGAGAAGAGAGAAATAGGTTTTTGCTATACGGCTGGAATTATAATTATTTTGTTGATTTGGCGGATTCATTTCTTATATTATGAAACGTACGTAGAAATTTTCTTCTTAATTTGAAAGTAAAAATTAACTGTTAATTAAGAAAATTCATAAAAATTAAATTCTAATTAATTAATTATTACTTTCTTTTTTATTCAAAACTAAAAATTCAATTCAAATTCCAAAGAGTCCAAAAAAAAAAAAAAACAAAAAAAAAAAAAAAAAAAAAAAAAAAAAAAAAAAAAAAAACTGTCTAGCTATGCTGACCAACAACTGTTTTCTTCCAAATACACACATAGAATTCAAATATATAGAAAGTCATTAACCAAATATAGTTTCCATAATCATATCTAGCATATTTGTTAATCCAGCTCACTAATCCTCCCTGTATCCTCTCTAATTCACAGCTAATCCCGCTACTTTGCAACCTGTCACCTTCCCTCGCTTCTCATATATAAACAAACCCCATCGCTTTACATCCTCTATATTTTCCTTTCCTTTGCTACCTTAAACAAACCCTAACTATAACTTTAACTTTGACAGGCAGGTCTCGGTCAATCATGGACCCGTGCTCCTTCGTACGGGTCCTCGTTGGTAACCTTTCCCTCCAACTGCCCGTTGCCACTCGCCCTGCACGTGTCGGCGTTCACCCTTCTTCCTCCCCTTGCTACTGCAAGATCCAACTCAACAGCCTTCCCTACCAAATTGCTCCTATAACTCTGCTCCCCTCCAACAACCAAACCCTAGCTGCATGTTTCAACCTAAGCAAGTCCGATATCGACAAGATCAATAACAAGTCGGTTATTTTTTGTGGAAAGCCTAGTAGGTTGAAGGTGGCTATTTATACAGGGAGGAGAGGATCAAGTTTTGGAGTGGATATGGGCAGGTTGCTAGGGAAGGTGACACTGCCAATGAATTTTAATGGGGTTGAGGGGAAATCGTGCGTGTTTCATAATGGATGGGTGTCGATTGGTGGTGGAGGGGGGAAAGAGTCATCAACGATGTTGCATTTGATGGTGAAATCGGAGCCTGATCCGAGGTTTGTGTTTGAGTTTGATGGGGAGCCGGAGTGCAGCCCACAAGTATTTCAGGTTCAAGGGGGGATGCGCCAACCAGTTTTTACCTGCAAGTTTAGTTGTCGGAGTTTTCAAGATCGACAAACAAGGTAAGTTTTACCTTTTAATTTGCTTGCAACTTCGGTCTGTTTTCTTATTCATAACTAATTATATCCAAATTTGGTCATAGGTTTTAATTATGTTGTTGGCTGATGAACAAGTTGGGCAAACCAGTTTAGTTATTGTATAATTTTTCATTTTACTTATAATTAAATAAAACATTTTGCGCATAAGTTACAAGTTTTTCTATGAGATGATGCAATTTATGCATGTAACTGATCGATATTTGAATTGCACACATGTAGATCACTGCCAATACAATGGATGCACCGTACAAAGAATTGGTTTTCATCGTTCGGATCACAGAGGGAAAGAGAGCAGGGCAAAGAACGCAAGGGATGGACCATTACTGTCCATGACCTATCCGGTTCCCAGGTTGCTCTTGCGTCAATGACAACCCCGTTTGTGCCCTCCCCTGGGACAGACCGTGTCAGTCGCTCCAACCCTGGTGCATGGCTCATCCTCCGTCCTGGCGATCACACGTGGAAGCCATGGGGACGTCTTGAGGCCTGGCGTGAACAGAATGGGGTGCACGATGGCCTTGGCTACCGGTTTCAGCTTTTGCCCGATACCAACAACATGAATGGGGCTGGAATTTCTCTTATTGAATCCAGATTGAATGCCAGCAAAGGCGGGAAGTTTTCCATTGATTTGACTAGGAGCTCATTGTTGTCACCGGTGACTAGTCCTGCCACAAGTGGGGATTGGGGGATGTGGGAGTTTATGGGGTACAGAGGGTTTGTGATGTCGGCGACGGTGCAAGGAGAAGGGAAGTGTAGTAAGCCTGTGGTGGAAGTCGGGGTGCAGCACGTGGGGTGCACGGAGGATGCTGCGGCTTTTGTGGCGGTTGCAGCATCGATGGACTTGAGCATGGATGCTTGCAGGCTGTTTTCAAGGAGGTTGAGGAAGGAGCTGAGGCAAGAAGGATCTTTTTGAATTTCCTCAGCAACAACAAAAAAGGAAAATTTTTGTAATAATTCTTTTAAAAAACAAAAAAACAAAAAACAAAAAAAACAAAGAAAGAAAGGAAAAATGAAAAAAAAAGGAAGACAGAGAATTTTTATGGTGTTTGACTGTTTGGGGATGTGGATTTGGTGAGAGTTTAGTTTCGATTGATGATTATTTGGCCAATTGTACAGAAGGGAGAAAATCTTGTAGGTTTTTTCCCCAACGAAGATGGTAGATTCTAAGGTATTAGTTCAATATTCTTTGCCATTGATTAATGAAGCTTGCTTGTGGTGTTTTGTCTTGTGATCGTGAACTAATCAATATATCAAGTTGTTAAGTTTTTTTTTTTTAAATAAAAAAGATGAAATAGGGAGACAACGTCACAACGGTTTAATTTACATACGGATTAAGTTTCATCTTGATACAACAAGATCTAGTTCTATCCAACTTGAATGTTTAACACAAATGCTACAAATTTTTATTTAGAATAAAGGTGATTGCATCACCCATTCATTAATGATATATTAACGAAACAAAGATATACTATCAATTCATTAATAATGATATATTAACGAAACAAAGATATACTATCAATTGCTCCAAAATAAGTGGTTTATAAAGTAGATTTATAGGACTTTTAGGTTCTGGATATGACCTAATTTGCCCTCATGGACTTATAAGTAGGGATGCTTTCAAATCGGAAACGGATCGGATATTGGTTATACCAACATACGTATCCGCATTCTAAAGACGAATTCGGATACAGATACGGATATGACTCGGGAAAAAAATATCATATCCGTATCCGCAATTTTCGGATACGGATGCGAATCGGATATGGTCTACCGGATAACGGATACGAATTCGGATATCAAGCATATTTGTTTCTAGTTTACCCTATCTTGAATATCATTTTGCAGTTACTAGACCAAAACGGTAATTGATAACTCCTAACTACCATTTCCATAGAAGACAACATGTTTAAAAGACAGCATGTACCATATAACATTATAAATTGTTCAACTAATGAACTAATTGTATAAAGGCACAAAAAAAAGAACTTTACTTTGACACCAAATTTCGTGACTAAGTTTAATGCCTTATACAAAACTTGTTTAAAATATGTATGTGTAGAGATATACTTATAAAATATGTACATGATGATCATTAATGATCACTTCATATGAGATAGCATTTTACTGTTAACAACAATGATATGGCTAAAAATAGGATTAAATTGGGACCGTTCACATCGGACACGAATCTTAATGCTCAGAGATAAAACGGTAATTTCACCTACTAACGGGTCTGAAATGGGAACTGGGTCTTTTTTCACGACCCAATAACCCACGAACGGATCCACCTCAACTGGGTACGGGTCCCAACCCGAAACACACCCAGTCCAGCAAGATAAAATTAAGGTCTCTGATTAATCCTAATCAACGGCCCTGATTCACATCTATCTTTTCACTGGGGATTAGGGATTACATTCCTTATCTGATTATGGGGATTATATTCCTTATCAGATCACGGGAATTACATTCCTAATCAGATCCCTAAGGCGCCTATAAATACCAAATCCATCTTCATTAAGAGGTAATCAATCTTTTATGAGTTAAACGCTCTTTCATAATTATTTCTGGTTACTGACTTGAGTGTCGGAGGGTGCGTCGCCGGGATCAACCCCGGTGTCTCGCACTTTTTGCAGGTGTATGGCGGGAGTCAACGGTCAAACCTCGGCGGAACAGGTTACAGGTTTGCTATTCAAGTTTTCCTAAGAATCTACAAATACTATCTGTTTACCCCCACACCAGATTTAGCGATAACAGATTGGTACCGACTGTGGGAAACAAACGAATAGCGGCCTCCCCTCTTCCTGTTGGTCAGATCTTCTTTAGCCATGCATCCAAAACAGAAGGAGAAGGCAGCGGTCTCCAACCGAAGAACCACTTCTCTTCCTCCTCTCCTACCTCCAGTTTAAGGTGCTCCTACTCAACAGGCCCCTCCAGGGTCTCGGGGGACTGCCCAGGGGCGCTCCCGTCCGAGTCGTCCGAAGCAACATCCTCCTCATGATCAAGTCGCAGGTCCCAATCCTTCAGTTGAATCTGTGGCCTCTCGAAGCCCTCCCGAGCGGGATCTTCGTCAAGTGATTGCCAACCATCAAAAGGGGGTCGACCTCAGAACTCGCCTGAATAGATGGAGAGCCCTTGGTGGAGTCCATCAACCCGAGAACTCAGGAGCTTCAAGAATCCGAACCCCCCGCCGACCGAGGACTAGGAGATCCCCTCCCCTGAGGAGGCAAAAAGAGTCATCGGCGGAGAACTCATTCTCCAATAAGCCGAGTTACACGTAGGGACCGCCAAGCTGGAGAGGCACTAGTCACAAGGGCAGATCTTCAAGACTTCCAAGCTATAGTCTTAAGGGCCCTCAATATCGCCCCAAAAAACGACCAGAGACCACCTACTCATGAGCCAACTTGGAGCCATCACCTTCACACTCTCACTCCTCGTCCATCTCCAAGCTACCATCGCCGCAGCCCCAGTCCACCCTCGTACGAAGAAGAGTCCCGGAGCTCGGCAAGGTATGATCAAAGAGAAGATTCGGTCTACCGCCGTCTCCACGAGATGGAGAGGCGCCTCGGCCAAATTGACAGGGAAGAAGAACAACGAGCGATAAACCTCCGCCCGAGCAGACCTCCATTCTCCCGCACCATCATGGAGGCCCCCATTCCAGAGAACTTCAAGTCGCCTCACTTCGAATCATATACCGGGGAGTCAGACCCCGCGGATCACATAGAGAGTTTTAAAACTCTCATGATGATCCACCATGCTTCAGACGCCCTCCTCTGCAAGATCTTCCCTGCCACGCTGAAGGGGTCTGCACGAGAATGGTACTCTCGACTCGCCCCGGCCTCCATCTTCTCATTCGATCAGTTCGAAGGGCTCTTCCTTACACATTTCGTGAGTAGCCGCCGAACCGAGAAAACAAGCATATCTCTGGTGACCCTCAACCAAGAAAAGGGTGAACGCCTAAGGGATTACGTTCGACGCTTCACCGCCGAAGCCCGGTCCATTCTCTCCCTCAACCAGTCAGTAAACTCTGCCGCATTCGAGCGCAACGTCACTAATGCCAACCTCAGGGCATCCCTTGCCAAGAAGTCTCCTCGGGACTTCTCAGAGCTCCTACTTAGGGTGAAGAAGTACATACGGGCGGAAGAGGCCCTCGACCCCCTTGCTCTTGAGGAGACATCTTCCGAGAACAGACGGAAGAACACAAGTGAAGAGGGGACCCAAAAATTCCATAAGGACAGTAATGGCCAGAGCCGCCCGACTCCACGTTTTGAGAAGTTCACTCCCCTCATTGCTAATATATCAGAAGTCCTTATGGAGGTGGAAAAGGAAGGACTACTCCGCGCTCCCCCTAGAATGAATACCCCTGGCAAGAAGAGGAACAAAGATAAGTGGTGCCACTTTCACAGGGACCACGGCCACGACACGGATGATTGTCGGGCTCTGAAGGAGGAGATCGAAGAACTCATACAGCGGGGACACCTGACCAAGTTCGTCCAAAAAGATGGGGCTTAGCTTTCCCCCTTTGAGGAACCAACAAACGAACAGAAAGGCTCGCCGAGCTTCAAGACTCAGAATCTCCCAGCTCCTCCCAAGAGGTCTTCACCTTATCGTAGAAGTAGGATTTTGATTTTCAATAAGGCCGATGCTTGTAACCCGGCCAATAGCATGTAATAATGGCTCGCCCTATTGAAGCAGCCACTTAGTTTATTTCAATAAAACTTTACGTTTTTTCATTGGAAATTGTTGCTCTTACTTCATCTCAATCTCTCCGAGTCACGACTCGCTAAATGGCGAGTTCGGAGTACAGCTTTTTCTACATGGCTACTCCCGCAACTTACTAAGCTCTAACAACGAGGTCGGAGTCCAACACTTGGCTCGATTCCGCTTCAAATTACCCGCTCATAAGCGGGTAAGAAGTGGTTCGCCATTCGGAATTGCTCCTACACCTCGTTAAACCCCCTATAACGACGAGTTCAGAGTCCAACACTTGGCTCGATTCCACTTCAAATAACTTGCTCTTAAGCGAGTTAGAAGTGGTTCGCCATTCGGAATTGCTCCCACAACCGTTGAATCACTCTAACGACAAGTTCGGAGTCCAACACTTGGCTCGATTCCGCTTCAAATAACTTGCTCTTAAGCGAGTTAGAAGTGGTTCGCCATTCGAAATTGCTCCTACAACCGTTGAACCCCTCTAACGACGAGTTCGGAGTCCAACACTTGGCTCGATTCCGCTTCAAATAACTTGCTCTTAAGCGAGTTAGAAGTGGTTCGCCATTCAGAATTGCTCCCACAACCGTTGAATCAATCTAACGACGAGTTCGGAGTCCAACACTTGGCTCGATTCCGCTTCAAATAACTTGCTCTTAAGCGAGTTAGAAGTGGTTCGCCATTCGGAATTACTCCCACAACCGTTGAATCACTCTAACGACGAGTTCGGAGTCCAACACTTGGCTCGATTCCGCTTCAAATAACTTGCTCTTAAGCGAGTTAGAAGTGGTTCGCCATTCGGAATTGCTCCCACGACCATTGACTCTCCCACTTAAACAACAAGTTCGGAGCTCACAACTCTCTCCTAGAGTTCCTCCTCACACTCGTCTCACAAATGACTCTCTCCTAGAGCCAAGCTCTTTGCTCTGCTCACCTCAAAGCATGGGTCTTCCCACGGCTCTTACGTGGGTCTTCCCAGCACATCTTCTCCGCCCCTAGGAGGGGAGCTCCTCTTCAAAAATTCCCAAGACCAAAACTCTCCTCAACCTCATGAAGACAATGATGTTGCGAGGCTATTTTGACCATGAAGGAGGGTGAATCTTCATCCCACTCCTAAAAAGAAGTTGTAGATCTTCCAATTAGCTTCGAAACAAGGGGTGGCACGCCCCGAGCCGACCTCCGTAGCACCGGGAACATCGAGAAGAACTCTCCATGGAAAATTGAACTTCGGCACAAGCTGGCGAGCGTTCTTGCCACCGACCATGTTACATGAAAAATTTGGACTTCGGCGTTCTTGACACCGACCATGTTACATGGAAAAATTGGACCTCGGCCCCCCTTCGTCGAACATTCTTGGCACCGACCATGTTACATGGAAAAGTTGGGGTTATTTTGACCAAGAACACTCCTCAACTTCATGACGACAAGGATATTGCCTGGCTATTTTGACCATGAAGGAGGGTGAATCTTCATCTCACTCCTAAAGAGAAGTTGTAGATCTTCAAATTAGCTTCGAAACAAGTGGTCGCACGCCCCGAGCCGACCTCCGTAGCACCGGGAACATCAAGAAGAACTCTGCAGGGAAAAATTGGGGTTCGGCACCAGCTGCCGAGCGCTCTTGACACCGACCCTGTTTCAGGGAAAAATTGGGGTTCGGCACCAGGTGCCGAGCGCTCTTGACACCGACCCTGTTACGGGGAAAAATTGGGGTTCGGCACCAGCTGCCGACCGCTCTTGACACCGACCCTGTTACGGAGAAAAATCGGACCTCGGCACCCCTTCGCCGAACGCTCTTAGCACCAACCCACAAACAACACACACACACAAAAAAAAAGGAAACGGGTCGGCAGTTCGGGTTCAGACCCGTTAAGGATCCGTACCCGAACCCCCACTGCCATGTCACCCTCCTTCCTTCTCCAATACTCCTAGCGCCAAAACAGAAACCAAACAAAACAAACCAGAGGAACAAAAAAGAAAACCCACCTTCTTCTTCAACCATTACCGAAGCTCTTCTCCCTTATAGTCGAGCTCCACTACATCCTCGACGAGCTCCTCCCTCGCCGAACCTAATTCCGAGCACACCGCCGCTTCAAGCAGACCTCGCCGACCCCCACGCTCGAGCCGCCTCTTCGTCAACCTCACCGAGCTCCTCCTCCATCAAGCTCCACTCCAACTCCAAATGCCGAGTACTCCACCGCTTCGAGCTCCAACATCGTCAACCTCCTCAATGTCGAGCTCGCCACCTCCATGGCCGAGCTTCACCTCCTCGCCTCCACTGCCGAGCTCCAGCGGCGAGCTCCTCCACGGCGCGAGCTACGATTACAACCAAGCTCCAAGCTCCGCCATGGCCGAACCCAATGCCATCACCAGCTCCATGAAGAGCACGAGCATCTCGAGCTCCTCCTTAGTCGATCCTCGAGCTCGGCACCACCTCGTCAACGTCGAACTTCGAAGCTCCGCCATGGCCGAACCCAACGCCATCGCCAGCTCCAATGAAGAGCACGAGCATCTCGAGCTCCTCCTTCGTCGATCCTCGAGCTCAACACCACCTCGTCAACGTCGAACTTCGAAGCTCCTCCACTCCTTCACGAGCTCCCCTCGCCGAGCTCGACCACAGATCATCGCCAACTTGCCGAACTCCATTGAGATCCAGCTCCGACCACCTCCACTCCGAACTCCTCTCTTCTTCACTGCGCCAAGAACACCATATCACTCCCTCTCCTTCGTCGAAGCCGTCATCGCCTCATCAAGCTCCGCGAGCTCCCGACCTTGACTCCAAAAGCCCGAGCTCTGAGCTTCCCCGTCGACCTCCCTCGTGAGTTCCGACGTCGAGTCCCCTCCGTTCAGCTCTGCTGCCGAGGTCCACGAGCTCCGAGCTCGAACACGCTCTCGAGAGCTGACGAAGGACGAAGAAGAAAGATGGAGGAGAAGAAGCAGAGGCGAAGAAGAAAGAAAGAACGAACCAGAGGAGAAGAACAGCAGCGAAAAAAAAGTCAACAGTTGACTGCCACGTGGCGTCCACATGGACTTCGGCCACCTTTTGCCGAGCATTCTTGGAACCGACCTTGTTACACCAAAAAAATGGCCTCCTCTCCCTCCTCCCGATGCGCGCTCGCTTGATCGTGATCAACGCATACGATCGCGCCACGTGTCCAGGTAATATTTAATTAATTAATTAATTAATTTGTTTGTTTTAATTATTTAAAAAATCCGAAAAAATATTTAAAAATCGAAAAAAATTAAATAAAAATTCTAAAAATAATTATAAATTCAGAAAAAATATTTTAAAATTTTGGAAAATATAATTATTTAATTAGAATAATTATTTAATATTTTTGATAATTAATTATATAATTCGGAAAATGAATAAAAAATTCAAAAAAATGAGAAAAAGTTCAGAAAAATTTGGAAAAATCACCAAAAATCCAGAAAATTCTGAGGCTATTTTTGGGTATTTACAAGCCCAGAATAACACCGTTACACCCCCGAGCAAGATCTAAACTCCCTTAAGGACACCGATAAAATACCGTACGCCATTAGAACAACAAAACTACTCCTCAAAGACTGAAAAACTCAGTCTCTAGGAGTGGGGGGCTCGTGATATGGCTAAAAATAGGATTAAATCGGGACCGTTCACATTGGACACGAATCTTAAAGCTCAGGGGTAAAACGGTAATTTCACCTACTAACGGGTCTGAAATGGGAACTGGGTCTTTTTTCACGACCCAATAACCCACGAACGGATCCACCTCAACTGGGTACGGGTCCCAACCCGAAACACACCCAGTCTAGCAAGATAAAATCAAGGTCTCTGATTAATCCTAATCAACGGCCCTGATTCACATCTATCTTTTCACTGGAGATTAGGGATTACATTCCTTATCTGATTATGGGGATTATATTCCTTATCAGATCACAGGGATTACATTCCTAATCAGATCCCTAAGGCGCCTATAAATACCCCCCATCCATCTCCATTAAGAGGTAATCAATCTTTTATGAGTTAAACGCTCTTTCATAATTATTTCTGGTTACTGACTTGAGCGTCGGAGGATGCATCACCGGGATCAACCCCGGTGTCTCGCACTTTTTGCAGGTGTACGGCGGGAGTCAACGGTCAAATTCCGGCGGAACAGGTTACAGGTTTGCTATTCAAGTTTTCCTAAGAATCCACAAATACTATCTGTTTACCCCCACATCAGATTTAGCAGTAACAAACAACAATACAAGAGATGTGTGTAAAGACCAATGATACTGACTAGATTAACTAAACATATTGATATAAGGATTAAACTGCATGTATGACTGTAATACCCCAGATTTTTAAATAATATTTTTAAGATTAATAAACAAATTAAAATAATTTTTGGTGATTTAATAAATATTTTCCGAAAATTTTCCCTTTCACACAAGCAAAACACGTGCAAATAATTTCTTGGGAAGTTCAAAATCAAAAATTATTTTGGGAAAACTCATTATTTATTATTAGATATTATTTGTGAATTTTCTAGATTTTTCTGATAATTATTTGACATATTTACAAATATTACAAAAAAAGGAATTTTGTGCAAAATTACCACTTGGAGTAAAAACTCCAGATTTTCGGATTTTAAGGCTTAGGATGATGCCTAGTCAACTCAGAGATAAAGAGTTTACTTTTTGTTCTAATAAATTTGGTTTATTTTGTAAGTTTTGATATTAAAAAAAGGATCTTTTTGCAAATTTACCATTTAAAGGGGTAAAAGTGTAAATTCCTTTTTATGGGTTTTCAAACAGTGTCGGCTGATTGTAGGCTGGTTTTTTTTTTTTTTAAACTCAATTAAGTTGGTTTTTATTCAATTTCCAAGTATAAGGATTTATATATGTGAAGAAATATTTTAAAAGAGATATTTTACAAATCTATTCAAACCCTAATTTACTTGGATTTCGGCCTATTGAAGGTGGAGTGCAGCCGTCTCTTTGCTGCATAACACAAAGGGATTTCTTATTATTATTTTCTTGAAGTTTTCAAGCGAGGATTCTTGGTTTTCTTGCCAATTAGGGATTTTTCTTGTTCTTTATTTTTCTTCGGTTGATTCTTCAAAGAGGTGAGTGACTTGTGTTTGTTTTCTTATTGTTCTAAGCATGTTGTATGTGATGTTTATTCTATTAGAGGATGTTAGATAATGGTTTGAAGATATAATAACTTTTGATGAGTAGATAAATTAAAAAGTGGAATCTTTTCTTGAAACTATGCTATTGATGACCAAAACCCTAATTTGATGACTTGTGATTGTTAAAAAACCTAACAGAAATTATGAGTAGGTTGATTTCATCCATATGTTGCTGATTTGTTGGATTGGACAACTATATATGTGTATGATGCACAAATTTGAACAAAAGAGGTGTATGTTACTGTGGATAAGTATATGCACACTGTTGATGCATGAAATTTGATTGAAATGTCAGTATAATTATTTATAATCATGGATACACAAATGTAGATGATTGGGATATGTATATAAATAGTTTTTGAACTAAAAGAAACAAGCTTTGAAGTGGAAGAAGAAGTATTGCACTTCGGATCTGTGTGTGTGTGCATGTTTTGTTAATTTTGGGCAAATTAAGGACTGAGATGATAGAACCACTTGGGTTTGGTTTTAACAACCACACATAATAAAACTTTGAGAGGAAATCAGGTTTAAAATAGATCTCTTCAAGTGCAGGTTGAATTTGGTTTTTAAAGAACTGATAATGAGTTTTATAAAATTGATTTTTTGTAGAGGCTTGAACTTGCAAACTGCGTATGGCCAGTCTACTTCATCTTTAATCTATTATGTACATACATTACTTTCATCATGAAGAAGAATTTTTAGACTCATTCTTGTGCATATGCACTGTATAGATGCATGTTTTCCCTTGCTTTTAAATCCTTGTTCAATGTATGGTTGGAACTCATTGTCTGTGCATGCTAAACTTGTAGACTACTGTATATACCTGTATGAGTATATATACATATATAATTAGTCATATTAAAGTATGAATACTGATGCCTTTGTAAACCTAATCAACTTTATCAATCATCAAGTAACCTAGTAAGTAGCAGTTCTCTTTTGTTAAAACTGTAGATTTCTGCAGATTACAGCTGCATCTGCTGTGCAGGTGTGCACATGATCAAGTTATGAACAAACCCATCCTTGTATACACATCCAGTACAATGTTTGGGTTGTGAGTTTGTGTTTGGAGTAGTACCTTTGTGCATGCATGTGGCTCATCTTATATACAACCTACATAAGAATACTTCAACTCAGTGAAGAGGAGTTCTATATATATATATATATATATATATATATATATATATATATATATATATATATATATATGAGTGTACACAGATACTTCCTTCTATATCACATATATACATATATTTACTTCACTTCAATAATTCCTTCTGTGTATCAGACATGTACGCATATATCAGTTTATCTATACCTTCTATTTTTCCTATATAGACATCATATGCATACTCCTATAATCACATCAGTAAAAGAAGTTTCTACTATATCCTGCACATGAGTTATGTATCTGCCTAGGATTAACTTCTACAACTTGCATATGATTAATCTTCACATCCTGCACATGATCTAATCTTTACATTTTGCATATGATCAATTTCTATATACCTACACATGATCAATTTTCTATACTCTGCATATGTCTTTTATACCCTGCCTATAGTTAAAATTCCTTAGTGCTACTCTAGTTAAATTTCTACACCTGCATATTGCTTAATTCCAACAAAAAGGGAAATTTCTATACCATATATATATATATATATATATATATACGCATACTCATATCAGTGTAATGAAATTTTATATTATATATATACACACAAACCTTAAGTCAGTAATATATATATATATACTTATATATATATATGGGAAAAAGGGATATGAGCAATTTGCTCATTTAGTAAATAAGCAATTGATGATGTGGCATGTATGTTATTGGAAAATCCTTAAAAGGGTTAGTTATCCAATGTATCACATGCATGCCACATAATCATTTGCTCATTTACTAAATGAGCAAGTTGCTCATATCCCTTTTACCATATATATATATATATATATATATATATATATATATATATATATAGATGTTTCATATCAGTAAAAAGGGGTATACTTTCTATATATTAGTTGTTATATGCTCATATGATCACATCAGTATTTTCTATACCGTTACTATAATTCAATTTTCTATATCCTGGTTATAGATGAATCCTTATATCCTACTTATAATTAAATCTCCTATGTTCTGCATATAGTTCAAATTTCTATAGACCTGCAAATAATCCATTTTTCTATACATGACTGCATATGATAAATCTTCTATACATCAGTATATGATTCATTCCTATATATGTCAGTTCCTATATATATATATATATATATATATATATATATATATATACTCATATGTTTCAAATCAGGGAAGGGGTTTCTATATATATATCATATACAGACATACATGTTTTTCTTCCACATCCTGTGTATGTTCAAACCAGTAAAAATAATTTTTCTATATATCATGAATACACATATGTACCTTTCATATCATTAAAGAGGACTTTTACAAATATACCTATGCCCAACTTCTTTTAGTAAAAGAGTATCTTTTATATATATATAAACTTGTATACAACAATATGAATGAATGAATTTCGGTGAGTAAATTAACACTGATATGACATAAAGTGACTAAAATGAATGATTTAGTTTGTGTTGATGGTTGAGTTTTGAGTCTCTAGAGGGTGAGTGGGACCCTAGATACCGGCAGTTGAGATTTTGTGTTTTGGCTAGTTGTGGCTTTGTTATTGATCAGTGGAGTTAAGTCCAGTAGGGAACACCAACTTTAGCAGGTTCGTAATTAATTAATTAATTTAACAAGATAAGGACAGACACTAGATGGTGATATGATAAAATGAGAACCTGGGTCATGGACCTCAGTATGGCTTGCGGTGTGAGATAATCTTCGAAATTATCGAGGTGTGAGTGAAATAGTCTCCGAAATTACCTGCGGTGTGGGATTGACCTCCGAAATTATCGGGGTCGATGCGACACTTATGGGGTATTCGTGTGATGAAGCGCCATAACTTGCAGTGTGGGGTATTCTCGAAGATTCCCAGATGTGAGTGAAATAGTCTCTGGAATTATCTGTGGATAGAGATTGACCTCCGGAATTATCGGGGCATGGGCTAATACTCACAGTTTATCTATATCTCGTAGTAGTCATCGTAGTAGGATTAGTTGCATAATGAGGGATTAAACCTATTAAGTGAAGAACGTTAAGGGCGTGCACCGGACCTATGTAGAGTGGAATGCATAGAATCCGACAAGTATGCATTAGAGAGTCAGCATATAGCATTGATATTTTCTTGGCTTGGTTTTATGCATGTAGTTTTCTGTTTTTCTACACTTGACACTTAGCCTAGTTCCACTTGATATTTTCATATTTTACTTACTGTTATTTCTTATTTCATTTATTCTTGCTGTTGATACATGTTGTTTATGACTCTATGCCTTATGTTTTATTTATATTGCTTTTATTTTTATGCCACTCACATGTTATCGCTGACCCCTGTAGTTTTGGGGATTAGGGTTATCTCTAGCCTCATGTTTTATAAGTAGGTTCTTGTAGCTTAGGATTTGGATGCTTGTGCAAAATTGATGTTATATCTTATGTAAATTGTAAAAGAATGTATTGTAAAAGAAAGATTGTAATTCAAGGTTTTTTTTTTCCGCTGTATTTTGTAAAGAATTTAATGTAATAAAAGTTGGAAAAAAAATTATCTGTATTTTTGGCTATGTTTACTATTCTAATTGAAGTTGATGCTAGGAATTGTGCCACGTATTTCTGAGGTATCATATTGAAAATTTGGGGCGCTACAATGACAATCAAACAGAAGTGGCTAACTGGGAAATAATGCACAAAATGGAAACTGTAAAGTAAACCTTACCAATGGCCTCCATTTTCTGGTAGCAATATGTAAAGTGTTAGATATTGTATTACATATATTTAGTCCCATATCGGATATGTATCAGTTTAGTATTTGTGTAACCCCTATTTCCCATTTCTTGTATATTGGGTGTATTTCTTTTTTTCCGTGTATTTTCTGTATTTAAAAATTTCTATAACCTTCTTTTCGCTTTTAAATTCTTTTACACTAAATAAAATTTTCAATTTATCGAATTTTAACAAAATATTATTCCGGTTTCTAAGAAATTTTCTATTTCATTTATTATTCGAAAATTATATTTATGACGGTGTATTTTAATTTTATTTTATATTTCTAAGTGATCAACAATTTATATTATATATTGTTACTGTTTGGATTATTTTAATTAGTCTATTAAAGTTGAATGTCTATTTTTGACGTATATGTGTATATTATTATTATATCTATTTTTACTATTATTGTTATTGTTATTATTATTATTACTTTTGGGTTCTTATTAAAAACCCATTTCTACTTGTTAATTTCATTTGTAGTCACGTCAAAATTAATTCTATACTGTAATGCAAGTTACATTTTATTAAAAGTGTTATTTTTTCTGGTTATCTCATTTTCCTTATTGGATTTCTTTTTCTGAAACCCATTACCCTAATTCCCTGTTTAAAAAACCCCTATACCCAATAAGCCCTACCCAAACCCGTTAAATACCCTAACCTGAAACCCAACTTACCCCTTCAGCCATCATCTGCATAAACCTAACCCTAGCTTCAACTTGAACCTACCTATAATTGTAACCCATATATATACTCTTGACTGTTCTTCTTCCAGCCGCCTCCAACCCCTTTCCTGACCTCCCACTGTCTCCCGCTCCTCTTCCCTGTGTGCTCCTCTGCCTCTCTCCTCCCGATCCCCCTGGTCAACCCTCTCCCGATCATCCTCCCGCTAGCTCCGCCTTGCATCTCCCCTGTGCTCCGTCGCGATGCTGCAGCTGCCGCCACGACAGCAGCGACCCAGCGACTACAGCGCCCTCCCTCCTGCCAAACTCTGACGCCAGACTCCTCCCGGTGCTCCCTGTCCACCCTGCCTCCAGTTGCGACTCCACAACGCACACCAGCAACAACACCAGGGCTGTTGTGCTGTTTCATTTCAACGATAGACTACAGCAACAGCGGCAGCCACTTCTTGGCTGCTGTCGTTCCCTACCACTCTCTCTTTGTGTGCATCTGTGTGTTGGTCGTTGTTGGTTGTTCGTTGTTCGTGGGATTGTGAGAGTGAGTCCATTGTTCGGGTGTGTCGATTTTTGGTTTTGATGACTACAACACAATGCAAAGTTGTGCTACCACCTATATATATTGCAGGATGTATCAAAGACAAATACCATGGTGCAATACACAAAGGCAAAGTTGATCCAATGAAGCTTTAAAGAGAATCGATCAAACTAGAAAGATCTAAGTTCAAGTCACATTTGATCAAGCAAGCTTCAAGATATAAAGACAATGGCTCAAGCTCAAGTCAAAGACTCAAGTTCAAGAAAAGACTCAAGTGCTTCAAATGTTTTGTATAAAGTGTCTTGTAACAATTGTAATTCTTATTCTTTGAGTCTTAGGAACTTGTAATAGCCTTTTCACACACACCCACACATATCTTTTAATAATTGAGTGTTTTATAAAGTTAAAAGGTCGAAACAAGCTTGAATAAGTTCGGCTGTTGAGTACCGGTCGACCGTTCTTTGGAACTAGTCGACTATTTTAGTACAGAATTATCTAAACTCATACAAGCTCTGACCAGTCGACTCATTATGGCAACCCAGTCGACTGTTCAAGTCGTTTCGACAGTATTCTGAATTTAAAAACTTGTTTTTCAAATTCAAATGATTTTCTATCCGTTTTAATACGGTTTTGGGAACTGTTTGAACATCCCGTCCCTCTGATTCCTCTCTATAAATAGAGTATAGGAATCACCATGAAAAAGTTCCAAGCATTTTTTTAAGTTTCAAGCTTTTTGTTTTATTAGAAGAACAAGTTTTTTAAAAGGCATATGTATTCTCTAAGTCTTGGTTCTCTGAAAATCAGTCTAGTATAACATCAAATTCGTTTTAGACTGATTTCAGAAGTTAACTTAATAGCCACCATACAAAATCAAAAATCACAAACAAGGCTATAGGTTATTGTAACTCTTTTTGTTATTGTTTTCACTCTCGGTTTGTGAGAGTGTTCCTCTCGATTGGAAAGTAGGGCTCTTGGTTGTAGAGTTAGTTTTTCACTCTAGGGTGTAGAGTGAGTTTGCTCTCTCTAGTGGTGAGGGAGGTCTACGGGTTTGACATAGTTGTTGTCAAATGCCATAGGGTATTCTTGTACTTTTTCAAGAATAGTGAAAAATCTCAAGTGGGTTGCTTGGGGACTGGATGTAGGTCGGGAGGACCGAACCAGGATACATCGCTTTGTTATCTATGGTTGACTCTCTCGGTGGTTGTATTTTCTTCACTTGCAATCTCAATTTTGTTAAGTTTTAGTTCAAAAACTTGTCTGGCAAGTCGACTGGTTTCTGCTATAAGTCGACTGGTCAGACTCGTAACTCTCAGTAAAATACTCTTCTAATCTGATGCTTCAGTCGACTGGACATCTCTTTTCAGTCGACTTAACAGAAGGAAAAGTTCAATTTCTTAATTAATTTTTATACAATACTATTCACCCCCTCTAGTGTTATTTGCCTTGCCTACAGGATCCAATACTTGGTATCAGAGTGTGGTTGAGTGCAATGACAACTACTTCTAATGCAAGCCAATACCATGAAGGCCAATCTACACAAAGGCCACCCCTATTCGATGGAACTAATTACAACTATTGAAAGTGTAGAATGAAGATATACCTTCAATCCATCAACTATGAGATTTGGAACATGACGGAGACAGAGTACGCCGCTCCTACAATTCCTTATGCACAATGGAACAATGAAATGAAGGGCAACACAATGAATAATGCAAAGGCGATGAATGCTCTATTCTGTGCTCTTACCAAAGAGGAGTTTAATCATGTGTCTAATGCAACAACGGTGTATCAAATTTGGCACACACTTAAGGTAACTCATAAAGGTACTAATAAAGTTAAAAAATATAATATATCTGTTCTGGTTCACAGGTTCGAGATGTTCCGTATGAAGGAGAACGAGAATATGTCAGATATGATCACACGGTTCTCGGATATTACAAATTCTCTTGTGGCTCTTGGAAAGACGTACACTCAAACCGAAATGGTGAGGAAAGTTCTTCGTGCCTTAACCCCCGAATGCGAGAAGAAGACCACCGCCATAGAAGAGGCCAACAATTTAACACAACTCTCTCTTGAGAATCTTGTGGAAAATATTATGGCATATGAAGTTCAACTTGAAGAACGCAAGAACGATAAAGAACCTCAACAATCAAAGAAAAAGACACTCGCTTTCAAGGCCATGTCAGACTCCGAAGAAGAAGAAGAAGATGAAGAAGAAATAACCATGTTCACTAAAAAGTTCAAGAAGTTGCTAAGGAAAGGTAAATTTAATTCCAAATTTAAAGATACTAATGAACTTCCCACTTATTTCAAGTGTAACAAAACAGGTCATATGAAGAAGGATTGCCCATTAGAAAATGCGAAATACAAAGGAAAGGCTCCTAACTTCAAGAAGGACAAGTACACAAAGAACAAGTACATGAAGAACAAGAAGGCATATCAAGCAACTTGGGACGATAGCGGCTCTTCATCGGAAGAAGAGAATGAAGAGACAAACAAAGTTGCAAATGTATGCTTCATGGCAACATAAAACGAAGTAAGTGATAATTTTGATTCAAATGACTTATTAGATGCTTTTAATGAGATTTTTCAAGAACTTAAGAAGGAGAAAATTAGAGTTAAAAACTTAGAGAAAGTAAATCAAACACTTTCTTAAGAGAATATTGACTTAAATGTTGAAGTCAAGTCTTTAAATTCTCGACTTTCTAATTTGGATATAGATCTTGTATCTCTTAAAAAAAATTATGAAGAGACAAGAATGTATTTAAATTTAACAAAGGAAAGGAGAATTTAAATGAAGTTATCCAAAATCAAGTTCAAACTAATAAGAGATTTAGACTTGGTTTTTAAAAGTCTTTTGAAAAACATCATGCCTCTAAGAACATTAGTAGTAATAAGTCTGAATCTATCTCTAGTGTTAAGAATAAATTATATGAGTTTTTTGAAAAACCACAAACTGTTGTTTTCCATGGAAAAAGTAATTCTGTAGTTCAGACCAGTCGACTGAACCCAAATTTCAGTCGTCTGTCCATAGGTTCTGAGTCTTATTCAAAGAAACAAAGACCTTAAATAAATTGACCTATTTCACCTCCCAATCGATTGGTTTGTAGTAACAGTCGACTTAAAGGTTCAATAAAGTTGACTAAACAGAGCAAAAACATTTGGGTTCAACCTGAGTCTAAAACATAGAATTACTTATATAAATTCATATGTTCTTAATATATGTAATTTTGTAGATTATATTTGTGTTTTTGGTGGAAAATCAAGCTCACTTTGGGTTTGGTTTCCCAAAAACTAATCCATTTCGGACCCAATAAAAATGGTACCATATTCACAATGATTATTTTATAGGCACCTAAAAGAGAACGTTGGATACTTGACAGCGGACGCTCCAAGCATTTGACTGGTCATGCTAATCTTCTTTCTTCCATACAAGAGATTGATGGAGGAACAGTCACATTCGGTGAAAACAACAAAGGGAAGGTTATTAGTATAGGCATGGTCGATAAGAACACTACCCCTACTATAGAAGAAGTTTTTCTTGTTAGTGAGTTAAAGCATAATCTGTTAAGTATTAGCCAATTGGGTGATATGGGATATAAAATTGTTTTGAAAAAGATGTGTGTTTAATTTATGATTCTACCATACTAAATGTAATTTTTCAAGGTTTTAAGAAAAATAATATTTATGAGTTATGTTTAAAATCAAATGATTTTTCGAATGATTTTTGCTTAGTAGCATCTAACAATGATTCTTGGCATGTGAATATTAAAAATTTTACTAAATTGTCTAAGTACAACCTAGTTAAAGGACTGCCAAGACTATCCTATAAAAAGGATAAGTTATGTAACGCATGTCAACTCGGTAAACAAGTCAAATCTACTTTTAAGACAAAAAAATGATTTCTACTAGTAGGCCTCTCGAATTAATCCATATGGATTTATTTGGTCTTACTAGAGTCACTTCTTTAAATAAAAGTAGGTTTGTATTTGTTTTAGTAGATGATTTTTCAAGGTTCACATGGGTTTTCTTTTTAAAACATAAGAATGATGCCTTTGAAGTATTTGAAAATTTTTGTAAACAGATTCAAAAGCAAAAATCTCTAACCATAGTCACTATTACAAGTGATCATTGTTGAGAATTTGAGAATGAAACGTTTTCAAAATATTGCAACAAGAATGGTATAACACATTCATTTGCATTTCTTAGAGCTTCACCACAAAATGGAGTGGTTGAAAGAAAGAAGAGGACTTTGCAAGAGTGTGCACAAACTATACTTGTTGAAAGTAATTTGCCTAAGTACTTCTGGGCTGAAGCTGTTTCAACAGCGTGTTATGTTTTAAATAGAGTTTTGATTAGGTCTAAGCTTAAGAAAACATGTTATGAACTATTTTTTGATAGAATTCCTAAAGTATCTTATTTTAAAGTATTTGGTTGCAAGTGTTTCATTTTAAACACTAAAGATAATTTAGATAAGTTTGATTCTAGATCTAATGAAGGTATCTTCATTGGATACTCAAATAGGAGTAAGACATATAAAATTTTCAATAAGTCAACTTTGACTATTGAAGAATCTATGCATGTTACGTTTGATGAATCTCTGCCTTCATCTACTATTATTGAAATGATAAAAATGTTTCATCACCTTTAAATAACGTTATTAAATCAGTAGAACAAACTATCCTAGCAGATAAGTTGACTGATAAGGAAGTCAAGTCGACTGATATGAATCAGTCGGCTGATGGACTAATTAAGTCGACTGATCCTGTTGTGATGACTCAAACTTTACCAAAATCATTTGTTGAAGCTAGAGATCATCCTCATGACTTAATAATTGGTGATATCTCACGTGGTATTCAAAAAAGATCTCATGTTAACATGATTTCTCATATGACTTTCTTATCAGATTTTGAACCGAAGAATATACGTGAAGCTTGTGAGAATGAATTTTGGATGAATGCCATGCAAGATGAATTAAACCAATTGATAAGAAATGATGTATGAGATTTAGTTCCCCGATCCCCTGATCATACTATAATTGGTACCAAATGGGTATTCAAAAATAAGTTAGATGAATCAGGACAAGTCGTTAGGAACAAGGCTAGATTAGTTGCTCAAGGATATAATCAAGAAGAATGCATAGGAAATATATGCTCATGTTGCAAGACTAGAATCAATTAGGATCTTATTATCTTTTGTATGTTTTATGAACTTTACACTTTTCCAAATGGATGTTAAAAGTGCTTTTTTTAATGGTTTTATTAAGAAAGATGTTTATGTTAAGCAACTACCCGTTTTCGAACATGAACAATTTCCAAACCACGCTTTTAAATTGAAAAAGGCTTTATATGGTTTTAAATAAGCACTTCGTGCTTGGTATGATCGCTTAAAAACTTTTCTCTTAGAAACTGGTTTTGAGATTGGTAAAGTAGATACTACCTTGTTTATTAGGAAAATGAAGACCGATATTTTAATCATATAAATATATGTAGAAGACATAATTTTTGGATCTACTAATAGTAATCTATGTCAAGAGTTTGCTAATACCATGAAAATGAGTTTAAGATGAGTCACATGGGTGAACTCAATTATTTCCTTGTACTACAAATAAAACAGTCTCAAAATGGCACATTTATTAATCAAGAAAAATATGCTAAAGAATTACTCAAACGATTTAGCATGGATATCACTAGTAGTAAGACCACACCTATGGCTACTACTACACTTGACAAAGATGGATTAGGTAAGAGTGTCAATCAAAAGCTCTATCAAGGTATGATTGGCTCACTCTTATATATAACTGCTAGTAGACCAGATATTATGCTTAGCGTATGCTTGTGTGCTAGATATCAGCCTAATCCAAAAGAATCTCACTTAAAAGCAGTGAAACATATTTTAAAATACATTAAAGGCACATCTGAATATGGTTTGTTTTATCCACGCACTAATAACTTTCAACTTTTGTTATATAGTGATGCGGATTTTACTGGTAGTAAAACTGACCGTAAAAGAACTAGCGGTACTTGTCACTTTTTGGGACATTCACTAGTATCTTGGTGCAGTAAAAATCAAATTTCAGTATCCTTATCTACTACAGAAGCTGAATATATTGCTGCAAGTTTGGCTTGTGCCCAAATTTTGTGGATGAAACAAACCCTATTAGATTATGGTATTTCATTTTCAAAACCTGCCATAATGTGTGATACCAGTGCCATTAATTTATCTAAAAATCCGATTCAACACTCACGTACGAAACACATTGATATTAGACATTATTTTCTATGTGATCATGTTTTAAAGGGAGATATATCTTTGGATTTTATTTCTACTAATAAACAAGTAGCAGATATCTTTACAAAACCATTTAAGGAAGACACATTTATCAACTTTAGAAGAGAACTAGGAATCTGCTGTTTTCATAATATTTCTTGAATTTTTAACTTGTGTAAGGCGACTTAAAAATATTTTCCAGACGGCTGACCAAGTATTTTACATTATCTATTTTACTGAATTTTATGCTCTAGACAGTAGACTGTGTACAGTACTAAGTCGACTGACAGACATATTACTTGATGTTTTTTCTTGGTTCTCATTGCTCTCGACTCAGTCGACTGATCTTCAAACCAAGTTGACTGTTGCAACATCAGTTTGTCTTTCTGATTCTGCAATGTGTTTGTTCTTTCTGCAATGCTTTCCATTATGTTATTGTTTCTTTCCTCCTATTTTTTTTGTTGATGACAAAGGGGGAGAAAATGATGTGTTTGTTTTGTGCATATTTCTAACTTGTGCATGTTGTACATTAGTTAAGAGGAGCATTTTTAATCATTATTACTATTGTAAGCTATTGTGTTGTCATCATCAAAAAGGGAGAGAATGTTGATTCTTGGTTTTAATGACTACAACACTATACAAAGTTGTGCTACCACTTATATATATTGCAGCTTGATGACTCGGAAGAGGATTCATAGATCCTACTTTGTTATTTGGAGCTTGATATTTGGTTATTTGGAGCTCGACACGTGATTACTTGACACTTTAACACTTGACACAGACCTTGATATTTTGGGTATTTGGAGCTTGTTATCTGGTTATTAGGAGCTTGTTATCTGTTTATTTGGAGCTTGATACTTGTTTACTTGGAGCTTGATACTTGATTACTGGAGAGCTTGTTCCTGAGTACACTGCCCTCTATGATCCACTATGAAATCTAAAGTGAAACTGTTTGAATGTAGCAACCATGTAGTAAAAGTATGGATGCATGACGTGCTACCTATATAGTATTAATACAAGACTTGACATGACATAACATGAATACCTGTTACATGATTACCTGTACATGATACTTGATACTTGTTACTTGCTTGCTTGATACATGTTACCTGTTCATCTATTACCTGTTTACCTGTACATGCCACTTGATACATGTTACCTGTTACTTATTACATGTTATATACACCTATTCTATTTTGTTATCATGTCTATTCCATGCTAGTTGTTTACCTTTCCACGGACTTGTATCCTGCACTACAAGCATCCCGTAACTTGCATGATGAGAGTTTGTTTTCTTTTTCTCTTCCTGCAATTTATTAAATTGCATATTTTGGAGATTAGCTACCAAATGGAATAGGCGAGATGACATACTAGATGCTGGAGTTTTGCTATCTTAATTTTCCTATTATTATTATATCCTGTTGCTATTAGAATAATGTATCTTGTATTTGGATTTATTTGTATTTGGGCAATGTGACCCAAGATATTGACTTATTCAGATCTGGATTATTTGAGATTATAATATTTTGGTTTCAAGTATTCTTGTTGGTGTTTTGATTCATATATGCATGCTTGGTTGACTTTTCTTGCTTCCAACTCTGATTATTCTTGTAAAATATTGTAAAGATTTCGAACAGCTTATAGATGATGAAAATCATTTGCTGGGCTTAGTCATGTAACCGTATTTCGTATTCCCTTTTTGGGAAGCTGGGCGTGACAATGTTTTTAGTGGTATAAGAGAACCAGGTTTGTCTAATGTATTGGTTGCCTAATATATCAGATAAGCTTGGCTCGATCTGGGATTGACTCAACATTTCACCAACCATGCATACATAAATGAATTATAAATCAATTTTGATTTGGATGCTAATTGTTTTTGGTTTTGTGCAGACAATGACTCGTAGAGGCTCTAGTTCTTGTCTTCAGGATGAGCATCCCGGATTTGAGGCCATCACCAGCAGAACCACGATGACTTGGTGATGGCTACTTTAAAAGCTGCTCGGGTTCCGCCGCCCGCTGTGCCTATGCAGGTAGCTCTTCCTCCCTGTCCAGGTACATTCATGGACTTCATGAGGATGCATCCCGATAGGTTTTTAGGCACTGAGATGCCTTTGGAGGCAGAACAGTGGTTGATTCGGACTGAGCAACTGTTTTTGGTAGCTAGAGTGGTAGATGCAGATAGAGTCGATGTGGTGGCCATCCAGTTGGTGGATCTGACTCATATTTGGTGGAGGTCCGAGTCCGAAAGGCTCGAACGACCGATCACTTAGGCCACTTTCACTAGGAGCTTCATGGAGAAGTTCTTTCCTAGCAGCATTAGAGTTGTGATGGAGCAACAGTTCTTGGCCCTGAAACAAGTTGGTCTTTATTTCTATTATTGGAATTTTGTTACATATTTCTCATGCATTGTCGTAACATAAGACTTTCTTGAACCAGGGCTCCAGGTCTGTGCATAAGTTTGCAGCTGAATTTACAAGGCTTAGCCGCTTCAAAGCCGTTCTTGTGGCGAACGAAGAGGATAGGGCTCGTAGATTCACATTGGGGCTTGAGCGAGAGATCAGGGTGCAGCTTGTCTCCCTTCGCTTGTGTACTTATGCAGAAGCTCTTGAGGCAACTCAAGTTCAGGAGCAGGCTCGTGGTGGATTGGCTCCGTTTCAGCGAACTGTTCCGCACTCTATTGCTAGGCCTTCTGGTGGGCCTGTTCGGAGTTCCAGCCCATCCAGTCAGGGTAGCTCCTTAATTTTCTGTGGTTCCTCAGCAGGCTAGTTTTTGCGACTACTGCCGACTTGCTGGGCATGAGCACAAGGACTGCAGGCATGCCAATCGCCTCTATTTTGGATGTGGTGCTCCTGATCATACATTGCGAGATTGTCTACAACAGAGGACTGCTACCCCCCAGGAGTGGTCAAGCTTTCAACCTGACTGTTGCTGATGCTGAGACAGCAGAGGGTGTTGTCGTAGGTATATTTGCTTTTATTGTTTTTGTTGTTCGTATTTTGTTTCTTCATTTCTCTTGCTTTATTTCTTTCATATTTATCTTCTGCATTGTGTTTTCCTCACCCCTGTTCATCCATTCTTTTTTCCCTGTCTCTTTTGATTCTATCTTAGGTGTTGTCCTTTTTTGCTCTTTTTTTTCTTTTTTATTTCGGGGTAACCCATTCCTTCGTCTCTTATCGATTCGTGGCTCGCCATTAGTTGGAGTGCAGCATCATGTATGCAACTTGGAACGTCGCCATCAGAATAGCACAACGGAATCGTTGTGGGCCCATAACCCACAGGTCCTAGGATTCTCTTGTTGTTTCTCTTTCTCTGCATTGTTGGCTTCCTTCCATCCCTTGTACTTGTCTTCATTCGTTGACTCATTGCTTGGTTCATCTCTTCCTTGTCCATCATGTCTTCGATTCCAGCTCTATCTATTTCTTCATCTCTTTGGTATGTTATTTTGCAAGTCTAGTGTTGTCTATTCTTCATTTTTGATACTGTTTGCTTCTTTTCTTGCATTTCAGTTGACATTGTTGCTTCCCACTTCTTCTTCTTTTTCTGGTGTTGCCACTGCTTTGTTCCTTCCCCATTAATTCTCTGTTTTGGTTATCCACCCAAGTTTGCTTTTTTCCTGTCCTATGTACTGCCTAACCAAATTTAGAGGAAGAAATTTTGTTGTAAGGTGGGAAAGATTTGTAATCCCTGTTTCCCATTTCTTGTATATTGGGTGTATTTCTTTTTTTTCGTGCATTTTCTGTATTTAAAAATTTCTTTCACCTTCTTTTCGCTTTTAAATTCTTTTACACTAATTACATTTATAATTTATCGAATTTTAACAAAATATTATTCTGGTTTCTAAGAAATTTTCTATGTCATTTATTATTCGAAAATTATATTTATGACGGTGTATTTTAATTTTATTTTACATTTCTAAGTGATCAAAACTATTTATATTATATACTGTAACTGTTTGGATTATTTTAATTAGTCTATTAAACTTGAAAGTCTATTTTTTACGTATATGTGTATATTATTATTATATCTATTTTTACTATTATTGTTATTGTTATTATTATTATTGTTATTATTACTTTTGGGTTCTTATTAAAAACCCATTTCTACTTGTTAATTTCATTTGTAGTCACGTCAAAATTAATTCTATACTGTAATGCAAGTTACATTTTATTAAAAGTGTTATTTTTCTTTTTTTGGTTATCTCATTTTCCTTATTGGGTTTCTTTTTCTAAAACCTATTACCCTAATTCCCTGTTTTAAAAACCCATATACCCATTAAGCCCTACCCAAACGCATTAAATACCCTAACCCGAAACCCAACTTACCCCTTCAGCCGTCATCTGCATAAACCTAACCCTAGCCTCGACTTCAACCTACCTATATTTGCAACCCATATATATACTCTTGACTATTCATCTTCCAGCTGCCTCCAACCCCTTTGCCGATCTCCCACTGTCTCCCGCTCCTCATCCCTGTGTGCTCCTCCGCCTCTCTCCTCCCGATCCCCCTGGTCGACCCTCTCCTGATCATCCTCCCGCTAGCTCCGCCTTGCACCTCCCCCGTGCTCTGTCGCGACGCTGCAGCTGCCGCCAAGACAGCAGTGACCTAGCGACTGCAGCACCCTCCCTCCTGCCAAACTCCGTGCCAGACTCCCCCCGGTGCTCCCTGTCCACCCTGCCTCAGGTTGCGACTCCACAACGCACACCAGCAACAGCCCCAAGGCTGCTGTGCTGTTTCTTTTTACGACAGACCGCAGCAACATATTTGTGTGTGATATCATGTGCGTGTGTGGTTTGGTCGTTGTTGGTTGTTGGTTGTTCGTGGGATCGTGAGAGTGAGTCCGTTGTTTGGGTGCTCGTTATTGTGTTCGTTGGGTTTGTTGGTTCGAGGTTTTGTTCGTGGGTTGTTCATTCATTGAGTTCGTTTTCCGAGAATCCGTTCCCGTTATTATCGCTTTTGGTTCGTCGGTTAAAGCAAGTAACTTGTATTCTTTTCTTTGTGTAATACAAGTACTAAATAACGCCTATAGTGTAGTTGGATTCTAGAGACAATTTGTGTGTGAATCCCCTAGTTCATATTGTCTCTATAGTGTTCATTTGACCATAGTTGCCTCACGACATACATGACATGTGATAACCTAGGATTGACCACCACTTGTTGTATATATGCGTGTTGTTCATATGATATCATGTGCTCGTTCGTGTTATTCGTAGTAGACTTATTGTGGACTTGTGAAATATACTATATACCATGTTTCTTGGACATCTAGTACACCATATTTCATGTTTGGTTATTATTTGGATGAGTTTAATGTGAACTAGTTAATTTTGTGTATGAGAGATATTTTCTGTTTTGCCGGTTTTCCTATTTTGATCAGTATTTTAGACCCTATTAAGGTCAGTATATTAAAATATTTTGTGATCATGATTTGTAGAGAATTCTGTGTATTTTCCAACTCTTCTGACAAATCTCAGTTTTGATTTACGGATTGTGAGTTATGTCTATTTTACTATAGAGGAGTAGAGAGATTTTTAGATTTTGTTTTCTTTAAATTCTAGAGAGTAATCTATTTTTATCATGCTGTTAAAAGTATTATTTTGATCCAATATTTTTCACAGTATAACTAGAACTGATTGGGATTAACCCTGAATTTTTATGAATTTATTTGATGAGTTTTAAAAGCCGTTCTACGTTTCCAAACAAATATTATACTAGCAGATTTTTCTTGTTGTTCAGTAAAGAACCTGATTTTCGACCTAATTCTACTTGCTGTTTGTAAAATATTTGTGAATATGAAAGTTACCCTACTGTATCTATTTTATCACCTATTTTACGGATTTGGATTTCGATTTATGGTTTGTGAGATATTGCTATTTTCGTGCTGCAATGTTTGTGATTCCAGATTTACAAAACTATAGTGTCTTGTTGTTTTTTGATTTTACTTAACTACTCTATTTTTGTTGGAAAATTATGAAAGTTGTTTTTCTGTTACTATACGTATAGGGGAATACCCCAGATTTTTCTTGGATTTAATTAATGAGTTTTCATGCTGTTTTCCTGCTCTTGAATACAAACTTCTGATTTCTGGCTGAACATGTTTTCTGGATTCAAACCTGTTTTGAGACTTGTTATTGTGAAATACCATATGACTTATATATACTTTCTGGATTCGGCCATGAGTATAATTTCTGGACCTTTCGACGGATCCAGATTTGCATGTTTGTGGCAACGAAAATTTCAGTTTTAGTGCAGTACTGTTTTGCTGTCCTGAACTAGAATTCTCGTTGTTCTCATCTTTTATGTGTTGTCTTTCACCCGTACATGTTTATCTTGCAACTTGAACTTGTTACTTGATTATACCATGTTATACTTGCCCTGTTCGTGACACATACACGTATGTTTGACACTAATAATAATAAGAAACCAAGCCGGGGTTAAAGGGAAAGATCTAATAGTGGAAAATACTGAAACGTGTACTCGGAAGAGGATTCATAGATCCTACTTGGTTATTTGGAGCTTGATATTGGTTATTTGGAGCTCGACACGTGATTACTTGACACTTGCACACTCGACACAGAGCTTGATATTTTGGGTATTTGGAGCTTGTTATCTAGTTATTGGGAGCTTGTTATCTGTTTATTTAGAGCTTGATACTTGTTTACTTGGAGCTTGATACATGATTACCTGAGAACTTGTCCTTGAGTACATTGCCTTCTATGATCCACTATAAAATCTAAAGCGAAACTGTTTAAATGTAGCAACCATGTAGTAAAAGTATGGATGCATGAAGTGCTACCTAGATAGTAATAATACAAGACTTGACATGACATAACATGAATACCTGTTACATGATTACCTGTACATGATACTTGATACCTGTTACATGCTTGCTTGATATATGTTAACTGTTCATCTGTTACCTACTTATCTGTACATGCCACTTGATACATGTTACCTGTTACCTATTACATGTTATATACACATATTATTACTTGATTCTGTTAATGACCCATGCTAGTTGTTCTGTTTTGTTTTCATGTCTATTCCATGCTAGTTGTTTACCTTTTCCATATACTTGTATCCTGCACTACAAGCGGCCCGTAACATGCTTCGACTGGAGTTTGTTTTCTTTTTCTCTTCCTGCAATTTATTAAATTGCAGATTTTGGAGATCAGCTGCCAGATGGAATAGGCGAGATGAGATACTAGATGCTGGAGTTTTGCTATTTTGATTTTCCTGTTATTATTATATCCTGTTGCTATTTGAATAATGTATCTTGTACATGAATTTATTTGTATTTGGGCAATGTGACCCAAGATATTGACTTATTAAAATCAAGATTATTTGAGATTATAATATTTTGGTTTCAAGTATTCTTGTTGGTATTTTGATTCATATATGCATGTTTGGTTAACTTTTCTTGCTTCCAACTCTGATTATTCTTATGAAATGTTGTACGAATTCCGAACAGCTTATTGATAAAGAAAATCATTTGCTGGGCTTAGTCACGTATCAGTATTCCTTATTCCCTTTTTGGGAAGCGGGGCGTAATAATTTGTTTCCCTCATATATATAGAAGTCATTGTGCACAGTTATATTTGATTCCAATAATCTATCCATATTTTTCAATCAGTCTGTTAACTTTATCATAGTATCAGAGCATAGTTATACACATTTTTCTGTCTTCTCAAAACCCTAGGAAAAAAAAGACGAAACAGTGAAGCCAATCCAGTCATCGTCTCCATACCTACACATTGCCATACACTCTATACGTGAGCCCAGAACCTACCTGGAAGCTATTTAATACCATTAGTGGCGGAATCTATTGTAGAGGAGTTCAGTGCATTTGATCAGACTCGCAATTGGGATATTGTTTCACTACCTGTGGGCGTCCAACCTGTCAGCTGAAAATGGATTTTCAAGGTCAAATATCGCCCTGATGGCTCCATTGTGCGGCACAAGGCTTGTCTTGTTGCCAGAGGATTTATTCAAGAGCATGGTTGTAACACCCTATATTTTTTAAATAATTTTTTTAGATTAATAAATGAATTAAAGTGATTTTTGGTGATTTAATAAATATTTTTCAGAAATTTATCTTTTTGCACGTGCAAAACACATGCAAATATTTTCTTGGGAAGTTCAAAGTCAGAAATTATTCTTGGAAAACATAATATTTATTAGTAGGTATTATTTATGAATTTTCTGGATTTTCTGATATTTATTTGGCATATTTGCAAATATTACAAAAGGAGGGGATTTTGTGCAAAATTACCACTTGGAGTGAAAACTCCAGAATTTCATTTTTCTGGGCTGAGCATGATGGCTAGCCAAATCAAAGGTAAAGAGTTTACTTTTTATTCTAATAGATTTGGTTTATTTCGGAAATTTGTTAAAGAAGGGTCTTTTTGTAAAATTGCCACTTGGAGGCCAAAATTATAAAATTTATTTTTCTAGTTTTTAAACCAGTGTCGGCCAGATCTGGGTGGTTATTTTTTATTTTAAATCTTAATTTAATTGATTAATCTAATTTCCTACTATAATAATTTATATATGTAAAGATATATTCTAAAGGAATATTTTGCAAAATCTTCTCAAAACCCTAATACCCAGATTCCGGCTTGTTATAAGAGCAGTAGCAGCCGTCTCTTTGCTGCACTAAAACAAAGGGTTTTCTTTATTATTAATTTCTTGGATTTTCGAAGCGAGGATCTGGAATTTTTGGGAAAGGATGAGCTTTTTCTTAATCTTTATTATTTCGGTTGATTCTTCAATAAGGTGAGTGACATATGTTTGATTTCTTGTTGTTCTATGCATGTTATACATGATGATTTGTCTAGTAGAATGTATGTTAGATGATTGTATGATGGATGTATGAATAAAAATAGAACCTTTCATGTAAACTATGCAATTGATGATTAAAATTCTATATAGATGACTTGAGATTGCTAAGAACCTAATAGAAATCATGGGTATGATGTTTCCTTTCCTATTCTTGCTATTTTGATTGTATGTGATGAGATTACATAATTGAGATGCATAAGAACTTAATAAGGATGAACACTTTACTATTAAGGGTTTGTATGGTATGTTTTTGATATTTGATAAGAAGAACTTGACTAAATGAATGATGTGGATGCTTATAATCTTGGACAAAATAATCTAACTAATTGTAGATGTGTATAACACTGTTGCAAAGGGGTTCTTGGATAAAAAAAATCAAGTTTTGAAGGGTTTTCATTGAACTTTGTTTCAAATCTGACTTGTTCAGTCGAAATTGATTTTTTGTGTTTTTTTGTAAAGTTTTCGATTGAATATTGATTTGTATTTATACTGAGATGGAGATAAACTTTGTACTACTCAAATTCCATGAATTTTGATGGTTTACCAATGCATAAACACACGTAGACATATACATATAGAGTTTTTTTACTAATTTGAAGAAGTTTTGATGAAAAATTACTCTTTCGAGAAATTGTTGAGAATTTGATTTGTTTTATAAACTCCAGTATATTAAACAAGTTGTAATTGATCATCTCAGGATTTTTTGTTTTTACAATTTCATGCTTTTAAAGATTATAATCGAAGTATTAGTTAAAGTGCACAAAATTTAAAGTGGTCTGAGTATCAGCCGACAGTCGACCGTCCACTTTTTACACTAAAATGACAGTCGACTGTCAATTGCGAGATTTTGGATTTTTAGTATGTCGGTCGACCGTCGTATTTTTGAACTGTTTTGACAGTTGACCGACAGGTGCTGTGTGGGCTGTTTTGTTGAGTTTTCGTCGTTTTTTTGAATGATTATTTCATCGAACTTATGGATTATTGATCTACTATTTTGGGTGATGTTTTTACTACAGATTACTGTATTTTTTACAGAGAGTTATATTTTGATTATAATAGAGTTTAAATTTGTATTTCTACGACTTTAAGAAGCAAAATATATATGGATTTCAAGATGTGGATGTTTTGTGATTTTTCTACGACTTCAAAATACGAAGCTTAGTTATTTAGTGGATTTAATTTCAGATTTCATTCTGGAAATTTGTGGGTATTTGCATAGAGTTTGATTTGCTTGATTTAAAGAAGCTTAATATAAACGTTTTGATGATGGAATTAAGAGTTTTATTGAAGGATTTTGTGTTGATATTCGAATTGTGAGTCTCTAAAAGTTGAGTGGGATTCCTGTAAACTGGCAGATGAGATTTTATAGAATTTGACCAGTTGGGTCTTGGGGTTGTTTTGTTGGAATTAAGTCTGGCACGATACACTAACTTTAGAGTGGGGGAAATTGTGTTTTATTAATAATAACCAACTTAAGGACAAGCACTAGTGGAGATGTGAAAGAACTTGGGAAACGTAAGTATATGCTCTAGGGTTTAGTCCAACGGATGCGTTCCAGGAATGTGTGTTATTTTGTCCCGAGAGGACAGTTGGTATGTTCGCATGTCGAGGGTCGGCAGGCCTATTCACGGAACATATGGTGCATTCAGGTGTCGAGGGTCGTCTGGCCTATTCACGAGATGTACTGTGTATCTGCATGTTGAGGGTCGGCAAGCCTATTTGTGGGGTACACGGTAGGGAGTTAATTCTCCGGTTTTGAGCTATGCTTACATAATGCTTGCGTGTCGAGGGTTGTCAGGCCTATTCGTAGAGTAATCTGGATCTTGTTTCTTTCACCGTAGTAGGATTAGTTGCTTAACGAGGGATCTAACTCTATAAGTGGAGAACGGTAAGGGCTTGGTGTAGCGCCCCAAATTTCCAATATGATATCTCACAAATATGTGGCACAATTCTCAGCATCAACCTCATTTGTAATAGTAAACATAGCCAAAACACAGAGAAAATTTTTCAACTTTCATTACATTAATTCTTTACAAAACACAGCGGAAAAACAAACACCTTGAATTACAATCTTTTCTTTTACAACACATTCTTTTACAATTTACATAAGCCTGTAAAACATAGGTATAGGCACCTACCTGTAAAACATGAGGCTAGAGATATCCCTAACCCCCAAAACTATAGAGATCAGCCATAACGGTGTGAGTGACATCAAAAGAAATGCAACATAAATAAAACATAAAGCATAGAGTTATAAACAACACGCATCAACAGCAAGAATAAATGAAATAAGAAATAACAATAAATTAATCATGAAAACATCAAGTGAGACTAGACTAAGTGTCGAGTGTAGGAAAAACAGAAAACAACATGCATAAAACTGAGTCAAGAAAACACAAATGCTATATGATGACTCTCTAATGCATACTTGTCAGATTATATGCATCCCACAATACATAGGTCTGGTGCAAGTCCCTATCGTTCTCCACTTTGTAGGGTTAAATCCCTCGTTATGCAACTGATCTTACTACGGTGATGGAAACAAGATTCAGAATACTCTGCGAATAGGCATCACAACCCTCAACGCGCAAGCATCATTTAAGAATAGCTCAAAAACCGGAGAATCACCTCCCTGCTGTGTACCCCACGAATAGGCTTGCGAGGCCCTCGACGTGCAGATACACTATGTACGTCCCGTGAATAGGCCCGCCGACCCTCAACACGCGAATGAACCCTACATGCTCCGTGAATAGGCATACAAACCCTCGACACGTGAACATACAAATGTCATCTCGAGAAAAAACAACACACAAGTCCTGGAACGCATCCGTTGGACCTAAAACAAAAGCATATACTTACGTTTTCCAAGTTCTATCACATCTCCACTAGTGCATGTCCTTAAGTTGGTTATTATACATTAAAAAAATGTAAAAATTCCCCTTCTCTATAGTTAGTGTATCCTGCCAGACTTAATACCACAAAACAACCCCAATGACCCCAACTAGTGAAAATCCACAAAATCTTATCTGCCGGTTCACAGGACTCCCACTCAACTCTTAGAGATTCACAAAACGAATATCAATACCGAAACTTCTAATAAAACTCACAAATCCATCATCAAAATGTCTATAATAAGAAAGCCCCTAGAAATCAACAAAATTCAAATTCATTTAATATGCTCATAAATTCCAGAATTTAAATAAAATATTAAATCCAGCAAATAACAGAAAATCATATTTTTAAGTCGTAAAATATCATCAGCACATCAATTGTTTTGAAAACACATATAACTCACTTAATAGAGTCATAAGAATACAATTAAAACTTTATTATAAATAAAATATAACCCTCTGTAAAATACTGTAATCCGTAGTAAAAACATCATCTAAAACAGTAGATCAATAATCCATAAGTTCAAAGAATTAATTATTCAAAAGAAACGAAAACAGTTCAATAAAAACAACCAGTAAAATGACTGACGGTCGACCTCTCAAAATAGTGCAAAAACAGGGCAGTCAACAGTCAAATTGAAATTCCCAAAATAAAATTTGTCGGTCGACCGTAACCTGCTATACAACCAGTTAGGTTATTATGCATCTTTCGACTGATACTCGATTAAAACTTTGTAAAATCAAAATCTAATTTTCTGAGATGATCAAACATATCTTGTATAACATATAGGAGGTATTAAAACATATCAAAAATACATCAAGATCTTAAAAGAGTGATTTTTCACAAAATATTTCAAAATCAACAACTTATATGTATATATATTCATACGAGAGTTTAAGCATCAGTTTTAGCATTAAAAATTTACCAAATAGGAGTAGTATAATGTTCAAAGCCATATCAGTGCCAAAACAATTGAAATCCAATCAAATCCCATCAAAATTCACCAAAATCTTCAAAAACAGTATGCGTATAAATGTGAAAGTGTATATGTGCATAGTTGGGCATCAGTAAAACTTCAAGACCATAATATATATAAGTAGCATATTACTCAGTTGAGTTCCAGTATTAAATCAACCCCAGTTTAGTCGAGAACTTCACAAGAATCACCAAAGCCAATTTCGGCTACTCATCAAAAATAGAGACATATAGTTTATGTGTATATATGTGTATATGTTGGTGTATATATATATATATGTTTAGGCATTAAGAATCAGTGTATTGGAGTGGTGTAAGGTTTGATTTAATCTCAATATCAAAACAACTCAAGAATCAGTGGGAAACATCACAAAAATAATAAAAAAATCTACTTTTGCGGCTAAACACAGTCAGACCCGAATACCCCCCCCCCCCCCCCCCCCCCCAACACATCAAATTTGATTTCTTTTGAACCACAACCCCTCTTAAATTTATTTAAACACATACCCCATCACTTACCTCAGCTTATCCATGAATAATGCTATAGCGCCCTGAATTCCTAACTTAGGAACTAGTGACACTCTCCTAAATCTTTCTTCAAATGAGTCATAACACAAAAAAAACACGAAAAACTATAAACTTTTATTACATCATATTGTTATTACAATGTCCAATGAGTACAACTGTTACAATTAATTGTAACAACAAGAATGTACAATAGAGATTTGGACGGTAACTTCCACTTGGATGCTTTCCCCTGCTTCTACTTTCCCGTGCTCCCAACTTGGCAGTCCTGCACTGATAACTGTGGGCACGTCAGTCGATTACAACTGACGAAATACTATATTCGGTCATCCTCTCTACGCCATAACATAGCGATTCCAACCTAAACAATCACAAATAATATTTGATGTAAAGAAAAAGGGTGATGTCAAACAAGTGTCGGTGTATGCCATGACCTAATCTAATGCACACTATGCACACATGCTCCTAAAACTAATACACGCTTGGTTGAAAGATATGCATCCCTTACGGATATTAGTGGCCTAATGATCTTTTATATATTTTTCCAGTAGTAATTCTAGGTACTATTGCATGTTATGTTTACCACACCGAAGAAGCAACTCGAAGTACTAACTTTCTTTAGCTTTCAGCGACAAATCGTCGACAAGGTAGCTACCCATTGTAGCAAGCGGGGGAAGGATTTAGTTTACCCATACTACACACCACCCAACCAAACGACGTTGTTTAGTTTAATAGGGCTCGATCCCCCGCTATACATCCTACTCTTGTGCTCTCTCCTGTTTCTAATTCCAGTGATGATGAGGCTGTAGGCTTACCCTACTAGTTACTAGTGGTGTCCAATCCTCATAGTTTTACCCACTATGCCCGGGACTCCAACCCGCGGGCTTACCCTGCATGACTGGTCAGTCCCAGGCTTACCCTGCATGACTGGTCAGTCTCAGGCTTACCCTGCGTGAATGAAACCATGGTTAGTTATAGGCTTACCCTGCGTAACTGTAATCAAATCGGCTTACCCGATACATTGACCATATTCCAAATCGGCTTACCCGATATGTTGTCTCCCCGGACCTCACCAAAAGCTGATATATGGGCACCAGGGCCCCCCCACCGGAGGACTTAGGATCATTCCCGTATAGTCTCACTCTGTGGGTACTTCCTCTAAGAACCTCCTGCCCACATCGGTCAACAAAGGACATGACGGATATAAGGTTTCCCCAACTCTGCTACACTCGTCCTTACACTAGAGCAGAACTTGCAGTCGAGAAAATGTCCCCCTGATATGCAAACACCCTTGCTAGTGCCTATCCTTATAAACAACCAAGACTCGATCTAGCACTACCAAAATATCCATGCTACACTTCTCCCTTAGTTAGGCGATCTATCTACCATAACCAATCCCTAACTTGGTAATCAACTTGCTTGCCATGATCAACTAGTTCAATTTCATTAGTAGACTCTCCCTAGTTAGTCACCTTTATCAAAATAGATCTCAACCCGTTTCACACTAGGAATCAACTGGCCCTCTAGTTCGGCCCAAGAGTTGACCCACCTCAGCCCACACTTGGCACGAACCCCGACAAACTGACTCCGTCGATCGTCGCAGCCGTCATCTACGCTTGGAGTTTGATTGCAACCTTGGCCCACCAACAAGTAACTTCCGCTAAACTTAACGCTCCACGTTCCTCGACAAGTGGCACCTCCAAACACAAACCATGGAATCCATCCATGCACGATGAGTATGTCGGCGTACGAGTCATCTCTTCCAACGTGTTCGATGTGACACGGGTCTTATTCTACCCGTTTAGTTTTGCCACAAGACTTAGTCCTAAAGTCTCAATTCTCAAATCCAACGTATCCCAACAAGGCACACCACACTAGGAGTAAGTCCTAACCCAAGAATACCCAAAATAGGGGTTCTAAGAGTCCTAAAACGACAATTTAAGTTTCCAAACAGCAAGCACACACTTGGCATTTATGCCAAAACGGAGTCATTCCCGGTCCCGTTCCCTTGAGTAATCACGATCAGGCGCTCTCCATGCTTCTACTCAAATTAGACGGTAAGTACAAGCACACAATCAGCATGAATTTCATCCCAAAGTGGTCTACACAACATCTAGTACAATTTTCACTTCGAAACATCGAACAATGTTGTCCATATCGGGGTCTACCAACAATGTTGAGGATGAAAAGCAGTGCTGAAATCCATCTTGGTACCCAAAGCTGTCTGAAGAATCCTCCAGAAATGCAAAATAAACTGCGCATCTCGATCAAACATAATAGTTAACAGAACACCATGAAGCCTGACAATCTCCCTAACATACAACTCAGCTAATTTGTCCATCGACGCAGTGAGTTTCATCGTCAAGAAGTGAGCGGATTTGGTTAGTCAATCGACTATGACCCAAATTGCATCATTACCCTTCGAACTCTTGGGCAAACCCGTGATGAAATCCATACTGATGTTATCCCACTTCCACTCCGGAATAGGTAACGGTTGCAATAGACCTCCGGGTTTCTAATTCTCGGCTTTGACTTGCTGACAAATCTCACACCTCGCCACAAATTCAGCCACATCCCGCTTCAAACCTGACCACCAAAAATGTTGTTTAATGTCCTTGTAAATCTTAGTACTCCCAGGATGTACAGACAAAAGAGTAGCATGTGCCTCCTGAAGAATGCTCTCCCGTAATTCTGCTTGATCCAGAACACACAGCCTCTCTCCAAACCACAGCACTTCATCCCTGATTTAAAATTCGGGCAATCTGCCTGCACCAACCTGCTCCTTCATCTTCTGAATCTCTGTATCTTCCTTCTGACTTGCGATAATCCTTTCATTTAGTGTTTGTTGGAGCCTCAACTGAGCTAAAGAAGATCCCAGGACTTACAAAAAAACTTCAATACCAGCACGATCCAATTCCTCTACCAGAAGCTTCTGAGTCATAATCAAACTGGCCAAACTGCTCTTGTGACTAAGTGCATCAACAATAATATTAGCCTTCCCATGATGATACTTGATCTCAGGACGCATGTCTTCAAGCACTTCCAACCATCTCTGCTACCTCAGATTCAGATCCCTCTGCTGATAGATGTATTCCAAGCTCTTGTGGTCCGTGTACATGTTCAATTTCTCACCGTACACATAGTGTCTCAATTGCTTTAAGGCGAAGATAATCCCATCCAACTACAGATCATGAGTCGGATAATTCTTCTCATGCGGTCGTAGTTGCCTCGACCCATAAGCGATCACTTTCCCTTATTGCATTAAGACACAACCAAGCCCACAATGTAAAGCATTACTGTAAACATCATAATCAACACCTGCTCAAGGCAACACCAAAATAGGTGCAGTAGTCAGTTTCCCTTTCAACTCCTGAAAGCTTACCTCGCACTGTTCGGTCCACTTGAAGCTTACATTCTTCTTTGTCAAACCAGTGAGCGGCACGGCTAACTGAGCATAGCCCTGAATGAACCTCCTGTAGTATCCCGTCAATCTAAGGAAACTCTAGATATCCTTCACTGTAATAGGCCTTGCCCAATCTCTCACTGCCTCTATCATCTGAGGATCAGTTGCCACTCCCTTCTTAGAAAGGATGTGACCTAGAAATGCCACTTCAGATTTTCAGAAATCACACTTGGATAACTTGGCATACAACTCCTGCTCTTCCAACTTCTTCAAAATTGTTGCCAGATGCTCTGTGTGCTCCTCCTCCAACTTGGAATACACAAGAATATCGTCGATGAACACCACGACAAAAGAATCAATGAATGGCCTCAGAACTCTGTTCATCATGTCCATAAAGATTGCAGGTGCAATCGTCACACCAAATGGCATGACTAAGAATTCGTAATGCCCAAGTCAAATTCCAATTGCAGTCTTATGTACATCTTCATCTTTCACTCAAACTTGATGGTATCCTGATCGAAGATCTATTTTGGAGAAAACAGCTGCTCCTTGTAGACAATCGAACAAGTCATCAATTCGTGGAATAGGATACTTATTCTGAACAGTGACCTTATTCAGCTATCGATAATCGATACACATTCTCATCGGTCCGTCCTTCTTCTTTCCCAATAGCACTGGTGCTCCCCAAGGTGATACACTCGGTTGAATAAAGCCTTTCTTCAACAGTTCCTCAATCTGCCATTTCACTTCATCCTGCTCCACCAGAGCCATCCTATACGGTGCCTTAGAAATGGGTGCACTCCCTGGTTGAATAGTGATGCTGAACTCTATATCACGTTGCGGAGGTTGTAATCCCTATTTCCACAAATACGTATTTTCATGAGTAGTTTTCTGTATTTCGAGATTTATAAATTTGTTATTGTTAAATGCGTTTTGAGTTTCTTTATTAAAGAGTTTTTCTAAACAATAATTATAATCATTTGAATAAACTTTGTTTCCATTTTTATTTGATCAACTATTTGCATTTTAACCCTCAAAAATATTATTATTGTTTCAACTATTTCAACAAAAATTCCTATTTTTATATATAGACAATATCCTGAGGATTTCCATTATTAATGTTAGTATTTTGTCGTCGTTATTATTATTTCTACTATGATTACTTATTATTGATTATTAAATTCTTATTTGACAAATGTATTTATAATTATTTCAAATAATTTACGTGGTACAAATTGTATTTTGTTATGAATCATATTTTATCGGATACCTCATTCTTTTGTATTTGGGTTCATATTGATCTTTATATTCATATATAATGTATTTTTATCTATTGGATTTTATACCCAATTACCCATTACCAAATATCTCTTTTTCCCCTATAAATACCCTAATCCCTTAACCCTAACCCTAATTTAAAACCCCAGCTGTCATTTAACCTTAATCTTTTTTTAAATCACTCCGTTACTGTACATCTCTCCCCTCTCTCCCTATTTCCATCTCCCGCTCTCCCTTTCCCTGTTAATTCACCTCCAACTCCAATACTCCAATCGCCCATCTCGTCATCTCCAACTCGCCCCCATCCACCCGTCGTGTTCCCTCGTCTTCGTTGCCACCATCAACCCCTCCAATCTTTCTCCCTGTCCTCGCCCAAGAGACCCACCGCAACCCAACCCACCGAAACCCATTAACCCATTCCTCGCCTCCGCCATCCTGTGCTCTGATCCCCTATTCGTTCACCCCGAAACTATTGGAGAACCCAGTCGTCATCGTCGTCATTGTCATCGTCCAGAGCCAGTGCCCAGTCATCACCGTCTTCCTCTATTTTCGAGCGCTAAACAGAACACTCATCCCTGCCATTCTTAGCCATTGCGTCACTTTCCGACCAGTCGCCGCCGCATGTCGCCGCGAGCCCCCGCCGCAGCCGCGTCGTGCCGTTGTCAAACACACACTCTCTTTCTCACCTTGCCGAGGAAGAAGAAGATCACCCATAGGTTGGCCCCGCTGTTTGGTGTTCGGCGCACAGCGGATCTGACCCCGCTATTTGCTGTTCGGGTCGGATCTGATGTGAAGGGGGCTTCCCATTGGGTGTCGTCGTTGTTTTGTGTTCGGACGCAGCCGATCCCGCTTGGCTGTTCGTTGTTTTGGACCCCGATACGGTACGCAGTTGAGGTGTGATTGGTTGGATTCGGTGTTCTGTGTTCTGTGCACACCAGATCCAATTTCGGTGTTCTGTGTTCTGTCCTGATATGGTGTGTGGAAATTGCTCTAGGATCTTGCTGTTGCTGTTGATTCTTCGTGCATTTTTGGGAGATTTTCGCCTGGGATTCTGATCCCGTTATTCTATTTTTTGTTAATATCTGCAATAACAGGCAAGTCTCTTCTTGAACCCTTTTTATTGTTTTGTGTTCAAGAATAATTGTTCTCATGCAAGTAGATTCATCCTTTTGTTTTCAAAAATCTGCTTTTGACAATTCCGTGAAGATTATCTAGGGTTTACACGAGCTAACCCAACATACTCTTAACTTCGTGATATCTCCTTGATCTATAACCCAGTCCCCAATGTTTCATACATGTGCACAATTAAAATAACTAGATTTGTACTTAGAACTGCTTGTTGAAATGAACATGAATGTACTGATTCGGTTTTAATTGATGAATTGACACCATGACTGTAATAAATGTACCTTGAACCTTAGAAGTTGCATGTTGACACCTAGGAATCACTTGATTATTAATTTGCATGCTAGATGTGAACATATGATTTATTTATTTGCCTATTCATGCTAAGACAAATCTCTGGACTGCTGCATGTTTCATTTTGAAATAGATTTTTGACCATGCTAGAGACATATTTTGAAAGAACTTACTAAACAAAAAATGTAGCCCTTGATGTCTAGATAATTTTTCCCTAGTCTAGATTTAAATTCCAATCTGTCATCTGTTAGTTATCATCACTTTAACGCAACTGTGTAAGTAATTTCAGACCTATAATTTCATGGTTTCTCTGCGGTTCTATACTTTATTTGAACCTGTTAATAGTACAAGAAAAATCTGAAATAATTTAGGCTGGACCTAGATATGTATAGGTATCACCCAGAATTTATATAGATTTTAATAATGATTTCTCTGACCCGAAACAATTAGTAGAGCACAACCTACTGCATGCTGCCTGAACTTAAAACCTGATTAGATTAGAGATTCCACCCTAGTTGCTATATCTTTTATATACCTTAATTATACTCCATGGAACCGTGTGGAAGTCTACTTTCCAGATCTTCCAGCGGATTCAGAGTTGCTATCTTGTAGTGGTTGTAATCCATATTTTAGTACAACAAGGTCATGCTGTCCTGATCATGTGATATGTGTGTAAATGACTTGTTTGCTTCATGATTTGTCTGTAACACATAGAATTAGTCACACATAGTATTATACAACCTTGACACCTTCTTTCATGCTCACATAGGATTAAAATAACTAATAAAAAGTTGGGGTATCGTAGGTAGACTTGGTAGTGAACGATCGGAAACTGTACTCGGTCGGGCCCTATTGCCTGAACCGCACTAACCGATACTGATGGCCATAAACTACTGCCCGATAAACACTGCTCGAGAAACACTGATACTGAATATGAAATACTGATTACTAGGCCGAGTACACAGACCGAGAATTCACCATCAGTCTAAAACGTTCACTGTGTGCTTGTGCGGAACCTGTGGAATGGGACGCAAAGTACATGCACTAGATAGGCTAATAAAATACTTAATAACCTGTATTTTCTGCTGATCCTGACATCACGCATTACATGTGTGATTTAATGTAGACCCTTAATATTTTGCCTGCCTTTGCTTTGTTCTTTGATTTTGACCATGTCCCTCTTCTTTGATATTCATGCTTCCTTTATTCTCTGTTTTCTCTACTTGCTGCCCACGACTTGCTCTAAGGGCACTATTTTTCTTCTTTTTAGATCCAGTATTAACAGGTATCGAAGGAGCAACTCCTGAAGAAAATGGTGAGCAAACTCTCTGAAGATTGGAGCTGGACTTTAGACTACTTAGTTATCTTTTGTTATTTGCTTATTGTATTTCTTTTTATCATACTTTGTATTCTTGGGCTTTATGACTCAAAATTGTTTTATCTCGGATGTTGGATTATTATTTAGTGCATTTAGTTCATGACTATCTTTGAGTTTATTCATTTTTTATGTGATTACATGCTTTGCTTGCGTGGTTGTTTCTCTTGTATATTGTTGAGTTAGACTGGTACAGCTTATGGATGATGAATAATGATTTGCTGAGCCTACGTTATGTGCTCGTATTCCCGTATTTTGGGAAGCGGGGCATGACAGAGGTGACCCAGGAAAATCATCCAAGAATACAGTCGGATAGTCCCGAACCACAGGAATCCCCTGCCCTTCCATAGGAATTTCCTTCTTGCAGATGGCTACAACCAACCTGGAACACTTCTTCTTCCCTTGGAAAGTGACTTCAGGTCCACCTGGAGCCTTCACTGCTACTTCATTGGTCTTGCACTCGATGCTCGCACTGTACACCGATATCCAATCAATGCCAATGATAACATCAACTCCCAAGATAGTCAGCTCGATCAGATCAATTCCGAAAATTCTATTCCCAATCTCGATCTCGCAATCCTCATAGTACCGATCAGTGGTTAAAGTATCCCCTGATGGAGTAGCTACTGCTAAGCTGGAAAGACTTTCGGTTCGTCTCCCAAGACTTTAGCAAATTTAGGAGATACAAAAGTATGAGAGGATCCAGTATCGAACAAAACAACAGCTTTCTTTCCATTCAAATAAAATTCTCCTATTGCATAATACACACTCGTTACATAACAGTTCACTAAATAAAGTAGGAAAAAGAACAACAGAAAATTTCTAAACATTTGCCCTCATACCAGTGATGGCATGATCCATTTCATCAGCATCAGCTTCAGTCAAGGCAAATACTCGCCCTTGCTGGTACAGCTTCTTCCCAACTTGTTGCATTGGTCCATTACAAACGACATCACGCAACTTTGGGCAATGAGACTTGTAGTGTCTTGTTTCTCCACAGTTGAAACAAGTCACCACTAGAGGTCTCACAAAACCATTTTCGGATCTTCCAGCCACGTTAACAGCATTCGCCCCTGTCAGTTTGAACTTTTGAGCTGGAGGTTGTCCCCTGAAATTGCCAGAAACTGCGGGCCTCTTTCCAACATGCCAGTTGTTCATCCTATTCTGAACAGCATGGAACTGCTCTATGTTTTCTTCCGTAGCTGCAGCTCGCTTGACCAACTTGTGAAACCTCCTAATACCAAGGGGTATCATTGTAACACCCCTGCCCCGGGCTCGAACAATTTATACAATTTATAAGACAAATTAGATACTATGTAGTACAACTGCCCACCACAGGCTGCCTCTCAAAAGGTGGTTAACCGAATTGGTGACTCTTGATCCTTGGCACTTATTATATATATAATATTTTATCATTGGAAACTATCGATATGGGATTAAATCCCACTTCTTAATTCCCGTTTTTAATCCAAACCAACCATTCAAATCCTTTTTCAAAGGAACCGGCCCCACCATTCATTTCTCTCCACGTCACACATGGGAGAAACCAACTTTGAACAATCCAGCACATTTTAATGTGCTGTTTTCATTCAATCTCAAACCGGTGGGCCCCATATATTTCAAATCAAACATTTTATATCAATCCCTTCCTATAGAGCAATTCTATAGGACCAAGTCAAATTCTTTTTCATTATATATATTTCAAACCATATATATATTTCAGAAATACGGGGTATTACATACACCCCCCCTTCGGAAATCAGCGTCCTCGCTGATGAGCACGGGGCATGCACAATCTAGTGCAGGATCTACTTTCTAGCCGATGTAGAGCATTTCTGTGAGCGTCACTCTCGTCTTTGGAATTCTGGAGACCAATCCCACTCTGCGGATCATTCTGTGGATCTCTGTCCATCGTCCCAGACTTCTGGGGATTGTCTCACTCCGCCAATCATCCTGGAGTCCATAACTCACTGCTCCTACACACTCGGTGTCGAAAGTCGGCTCTGATACCATTCTGTAACGCCCCTGCCCCGGGCTCGGACAATTTATACAATTTATAAGACAAATTAGATACTATGTAGTACAACTGCCCACCACAGGCTGCCTCTCAAAAGGTGGTTAACCGAATTGGTGACTGTTGATCCTTGGCACTTATTATATATATAATATTTTATCATTGGAAACTATCGATATGGGATTAAATCCCACTTCTTAATTCCCGTTTTTAATCCAAACCAACCATTCAAATCTTTTTTCAAAGGAACCGACCCCACCATTCATTTCTCTCCACGTCACACATGGGAGAAACCAACTTTGAACAATCCAGCACATTTTAATGTGCTGTTTTCATTCAATCTCAAACCGGTGGGCCCCATATATTTCAAATCAAACATTTTATATAAATCCCTTCCTATAGAGCAATTCTATAGGACCAAGTCAAATTCTTTTTCATTATATATATTTCAAACCATATATATATTTAAGAAATACGGGGTATTACAATCATCTTGGATCTCAGTCTTGGTCTTAAACCGTGCTCGAACTTTCGAGCTTTCTTTGCCTCATCCATCACCAATTCGGGTGCATACCTTGGGAGCTGAGTGAATCTTGTCTCATACTCCCTAACCGACATGCCACCCTGCTGCAGCGCCAGAAATTCCATAGCCTTCTTCTCCTGGACATCTAATAGAAAATAGTGACAGCAGAATTCGTCCAAGAATTCCTCCTAGCCATGAACAAAATATTCCATCATCCGCTTCATTGACTGCCACCAAACAGCTGCGTCCTTCTCGAACTGCAGTGCAGCCAACTTCACTTTGCCGCCCTCCGGAGTTTCCAAAACTTCGAAGTTAGTCTCTACCTGCCGGATCCAATTGTCAGCCACATCTGGGTCTGACTTCCTATCAAACACTGGTGGTTTTACCCGCTTGAATGATTCCATGAGTTTGATTGCTGCAGGAACTAGATTTGTAGGCATCCCTCTCTGATTCTGATTCATGGCAACGACATTGAGTGTCTGATAGACTCTCGCTAGCTCTGTTTCCAAGTCAAGTCCTTCACTGCTTCTTGGTCTTCGTCCAACCATGTTCTGATGTTAGAGATCCATTAAATTCGAAGTAACAAAAAAATTTTTTAAAATCAAATCCTTCATTCATTGAATTCCAAACTTTATACATTCGATTTTAAAACATTTCTGACATCAAATGAAAGCAGTAAGAAGATACAACATTCTAGTTCCTACAGTTTCTCTTGGCTTCTCGAAGCTATTCCCGTAGTTCTGCCACTGCCTCCTTCAGTACATCGTACATGTTTTTCCTCTTCTCAAGTTCCCAAACATGATGACTAAGAGTTACAATATCATCCTTACACTTCGCACACTGTGCCTGTAGCAGTTCCGCTCTCTCCCACTGAGTCTCAACTTGCCTCTGAAGAGACACAATGAGACTACTCGGAACTGATTCTTCCTCGTTAGAGGAATCATCAGATGAATCCGGAGGTGGAGTGATCTCTCTGGATTCAGGCTATTCCTCTTCAAATTCTTCAGGATCTTCTTTGTCTGAATTAGCTTGCCCGGGGTAGTAATCCTCCTCAACTATGTGCCAGTCATCACCTCCAGCTGGGTCAAAGTGGTCTGCCATCTTAGAGAAAGGAGAAGAAGAAGCATAAATCATAGAGCAACACAAATGTTCGTGACTTACATTTAAATCTTTAGACTCAACACACGCTCTAATATCCACTCTAGGGTGTCATTCCTAATAAATTTATACTACTTGGAAGTGTGGCTCTGATACCACTCTGTAACACCCGAAATTCCAAATAAGACAGAATTTGAAGTTCCATAGGATCTTTACACTTCTCTTCGTACAATTTTACAAGGAGTTTAAAACTTTACTTCACATGAGAGTTACATTTACATTTACACTTGTATAGCGGAAGCAATTTTACAATAATTACAGGAATAAAATGTACAACACTTGAATAATTCTTTAAGCATCAATTCCTCCTTAGTCTTTTTCATGTACTTTATCCTACATAAAAATTGTCGGCACGTCAGTTGCTTACAACCGACGAAATATTATACACGGCCATCCTCTCTATGCCGGAAACAGTATAATGATTCTTAAATACTTAAACAATCACAAACTTGATCACAAACAAAGCTAAGGGGACACAAACAAAGCTAAGGGGACTAGCCTATTGATGTCGTATTATGAATGTGCACTTAGTCCTTAATGCAATTATTTATTTTATATGACACTAAAGCACATTTGTTTAGAGTCTATGCAGCCCATACTACATAGGTCCGAGGGCAAGCTCTTAATCGTTCTTCATTTTGTAGGGTTCAATTCCTCGCCATGACCTAATCTACTACTGTAACTACGGTAAGTATCCTAGGTGTTCTATGAGTTACAAGCTCACGTCTAGGCGCCTTGGAGAGAATCCCAACACACTGCCATATGGATCATGATGCAGGCATCCTATGGTGACTTTACCTCCTACCATAGACATGGCACCACCCGTAGTCACTAGTCCACCCCATAAGCGTCGCCACCGGAATGGTACTCTGGAGTAGTATCCACGTCCTACTCATGACGCATCAAGGGACATCCTGTGGATACTCTCAGCCCGCCAATCCAATGGCCCTCATACTCATATTTTTCTCTTACTTTCATCATATCTTCACTATGTATTTAATCATTAATTTAATTGAATCATGAACAAAATCAATCCCTTAGGGTTAGAACTCCCACTATACCGGTCTTATTCATTCATTTAACATAATCCAATCTTGGTCTTTTCATTTCAAATATCATCTCAACATTTCTTTCATTCCTGGTATGAGGCTTAGCTACACCCTAGTCCTCAATTTCAACTCATAATCACAACATCGAGTTTTTCATACTCATAATGTCTCTTTCATAATTAACACAATTCTCATTTCATGTTCATAGCATTTGTGTGTTCATATTCATAAGATCTTTCATAACTCATCATGACATTAAATTTCGATTTCATGTACAATCTCATGCATAAACAAAAAGAATTCATTTTTCTAACTTATCACATTCAATAATTTATTCTTTCTACATAATTCTCTTATTCTCATTTTAATCAATACTAATTTCACAATTCACATTTTCGATTAATTCCACAATTCACACTTTCAATTTTCCCATTAAGAAATCTCATTTTAAACTCCTTTAGACAACTCATTTATTTTTTCTTATCAAAAGGCAATTTAATTTAATAATTAAAACAAGTCCTTTCTCGCAAAATAGTCTCAATTTTTCAATTCCATTACACCAAAAGTTGTAGAAAATTATCCCATGAAATCTACAAATTTTTTGGAATTTTCCTGTATTTTTTCTAAATTTTTATTTGATTAAAAACTCTAAAAAAAATTAAATTCCCAAAAAAAATCAAATTTCAATTCGAAATCCCCACATCCGGATTTGAACCCACGACGCCAAGCCACGTGGCGCTACAGTGTCCACACTGTGGCGCCCCCGCTAACCACAAAGCCAGAGCCTCTAAGGCGACAAAGAGATGGATTATTATCCATATGAATCGACTTTCGGGTACTCGGGATTTTTGATAAAAAATTAAACTAAACGGCTCTCGCCCAGTATCGAAACCGAGACCTCAGAGGTTAGCACATGGCTGCAGTAAACGACACCGCACACTTAACCACTAAGTCTAAGGGACCAGATTGCCTGAAAATAAGTTGGGCTGTTTTTGATATAGTTCTCTGTTCATTTCTTTTTTTTCACCATAATTCTCAAAATGTTTTTATTTCTTTTTCTTCTCTTTTTGAATCAAAACTCTCCAGATTATAAACTATATAAAATTACAGTAAACCAGTATTTTTATAATCATTATTTGCCTTATAAAACATGCATTTTTGGTCATATTTCATGTTCTTTGTTCATAATTTCGACATTGAGAAAAAATCACATTCCTACAAAATTAGACTCTAGATTTCCACAAAACTACTTTATTTCTTTGTTCTTCTACTTATTAACACCCTACAACATTTTAGAACACAAACTTTCCTTCTTTCTACATTAGTGTTGCTTTAATTTAAACAATCAACTTACAAGATGCATTTAATCAATTTTTCCTCTCATGAACACAAATCTCAATAAAGTATATTTCAAAACATATAGCATGGCAACATGATAGATTTTAGCACATTCAATCACAATTTAATAACTAGCAATCAAATTGTCAAGGATTCTCTTAATTACATCCTTATTTTCTAAATAAGCAAACATGAGGCCAATTTCACGTAGTTTTCCCTTAGTAATTCTGTCATCCATTCCTAGCATGGTATCTAGATTAGAAGCATGAGAAACACCCACCTATTGGATAAAACGAAATGAAAAGCTCCTAGAATCTCCTAGAATGCACGAAAGCAGCCTTCTCCTCCTAGATTGTGTTGCCAACTCGTCTCCTCCTTGTGCTTGATTGGAACCCGAGCCTTCCTTGCTCCTTTGGTGAAATGGCCGGCCTCTATTTGAAAGGACACACACACAAAATGCACACTCAATCTTTAACTCACTTTACTTCTCAATCTTTTCTCACTTTAATCTTTTTCTCTCTGAATAATTTCTAGCGTAATAATGAGAAGAAACTAGGGGTATTTATACATTTTTGGGATGTGAATAGATGGCTAGGATTTAATTAAAGAGTTACAGATCAAGGATCATGGGAAGTTGTAGTAACTTCCATGATCACATAACCACCCCTCAACACAACTCCACTCTGTCCATCTCTCCATGCCACAATCCGGCCACCCATGGGGTGTGCATTGCACACACTACTGCATGCACGTGCCTCATCTAGTACCTGCTCCTAGTAAGTTGTACATTATAAAATTAATTTATTGTTTACTAAAAGTGTCTACACCATAATTTATAACAATTAAAAGGTTAATTAATTTGTGGGCTTCAAAATAGGTGGGCTTTTAGACTCATGGGTTATTAATAAAACTTTTAATTAATTAGGGTGGGCTTAAATTAGAAAATCAAATTTAGGCTTTTAAAATAGGCTTTTTTAGAAAATAAAGAGAAAGAAAGAAAGCAATTGTTTGTTCATGTTATAAAAGAGATAATTTTTTATAAGAAAAATATGTACAAGAATTTGTACGTGCACAACACGTAAAATCAAAAATTTCTCAATTAATTCCCTAAAAAAAATAATTTCTCAATTAATAAAAGTTTAGGATATTACAGGTCTGAAGTCTGTTCCTGAGGTGAGAAGCTTTCTGGGTTTGGCTTGCTATTATCGGAAGTTCGTTCAGGAATTTTTGAAGATTTCTGGACCTCTGACCAGTTTGACCAAGAAGGAGCAGAAGTTTGACTGTAATGAAGCTTGTGAGGAAGCTTTTGCCGAGTTGAAGTGTCGGTTGACATCAGCACCTGTGCTTAATATACCCGACAGTTCGGGTGATTTTGTGATCTTTTGTGATGCTTCTGGAAGCGGTCTTGGAGCAGTACTGCTGCAGCGAGGCATGGTTGTCCCTTATGCATCGAGGCAGTTGATACCTCATGAGAAGAACTATCCTACGCATGATTTGGAGCTTGCAGCCGTGGATTTTGCCTTGATGTTGTGGAGGCATTATTGCTTAGGAATAGAGTGGAGATATTCACATATCACAAGAGCCTCCAGTATGTGTTCATGCAGAAGGAGTTGAACATGAGGCATAGGAGATGGCTGGAATTGATGCCAGATTTTGAAATCAATATGTAGTATCACCCGGGCAGAGTAAATTCGATGCATGATGCTTTGAGTCGGAGGCTTGCCACTATGTTCCTCACTCAGTAGAAGGAGATAATGGAGGACATGAGGAGGCTAGAGTTGGATGTGTTGCTTCCCGGATCAGATCGGCAGTTCATGATGTTGCAGTTGCAGTCTTCTTTGATTGAGCAGATTAAGGCAGCTCAAGCGGGTGACCCGTAGTTGCAGCAGTTTCAGAGTACGGTAGAAGCTGGCTTGAGATCCGATTTGGTTATTCATGCTGATGCGTTACTTCGTTTTGGCTCTAAGTAGTGTGTACCTAGAGGGGAAGTCAGGCGGTTGCTACTGGAGGAAGCTCATCAGTCTCCGTATTCAATTCATCCTGGTGGTACCAAGATGTACAGGGACTTGAAGCAACATTTCTGGTGGCACGGCATGAAGCGGGGTGTGGCTCGATTCGTCGCCCAGTGTCTGATCTGTCAGCAAGTGAAGGCAGAGCATCAGATGACTGCGAACTTTTGCAACCTCTTCCAATTCCAGAGTGGAAGTAGGATCATATAACGATGGACTTTGTGACATCTTTGCCAAGGAGTCCTAAAGGTCAGAATGCTATTTGGGTGATCGTGGATCGGCTGACGAAGTGTGCTCACTTCATTCCTTTCCGTGTGGATCATTCTACGGAGAGTTTGGCCAAGTAGTACGTCCAGGAGATTGTTTGTCTGCATGGAGTTCCTGTCAGCATCGTATCAGATAGAGATACGATATTCAGGTTTCAGTTCTAAGAGAGCCTGCAGAAAAGTTTGGGTTCCAAGTTGAGCTTCAGTTCAACGTTCCATCCTCAGACGGATAGGTAGTCAGAAAGGACAATTTAGACCCTAGAAGACATGTTGAGATCTTGCGTTCTTTAGTTTGGAGGTTCGTGGGAAGATCATCTTCACTTAGCTGAGTTCTCTTATAATAACAGTTACCAGGAAAGTCTCATGGTTTCTCCATTTTAAGCTTTGTATGGATGCAAGTGTAGATTGTCGGTCTGTTGGGATGATATTGGCGAGAAGAAGCTTTTAGGTTCTGAGTTGATCACGAAGACAGTTGATGTTGTGGCTCAGATTCGAAAGCATTTGCAGGCCACTCAGGATCGGCAGAAGAGGTGGGATGACTGTCATCGTAGACCGCTAGAGTTTGAGACAGGAGAGTATGTGTTCCTCAAGATATCACCTTGGAAAGGTGTTATCCATTTTGGAGGCGGGGGCAAGTTGATTCCTCAGTTCATCGGTCCATTCAATATTGTGGAACGTGTGGGCAAGGTAGCTTACAGGCTTACGCTACCGCCAGCTTTAGCGGGTGTCCATGATGTATTCCATATTTCTCAGCTCAGGTTATACATCAGGGATGATAGTCATGTGGTTGACTACTCAGACTTTTCTGTGAGGCCGAATTTGTCCTGTGAAATTCGACCAGTTTCTATCTTGGACTGTCAATAGAAGGTGTTAAAGAATAGAGTCATCTAGTTGGTCCGAGTTTCTTGGAATCCTCACTCGCCAGGTGAGTCAACTTGGGAGTTGGAGGACATTCGGGAGAGGTTTCCTCATTTGTTTGAGTAGTGCTTTGTTTTGCTTTGTTTTGTTTGTTTTGTTTCGGGGTTCGCCCTATGTGCCTATTGTATGAATTTCGAGAACAAAATTCTTCTTGTAAGGTGGGTAGGATTTGTAACCACTATTTTTGGATTTTATTGTATTTTTTTCTATTTTGGTTATTGTATCTGGATCCCTTCATAATATTATGTTTTTGGCTTCTCTTGGGTTCTTTTATATACTCTTGATCGTTCAGTGCTCTTTTGGTTGTATTTTGCTATCTTGGTTCATTACGAGTTTCCGCTCTTCCTATTTTGAGTTTGATTTGTTCCCCTTTATGTTCATCTCGTCGTTTTATAATTATTCGTCGCTTTTTGGAGCCAAAATCTGTACTCAAAACCCACTAAATCGCAACCCAGAACTCAATTTTCTAATCTCCTATGAATACCCTATTTAATAACCCTAATTATTCTCTCTCTCTCTCCGCCGCTGTCTCTCTCTTCCTGACTTCCCTCTCTCTCTCTGCTTTACCCTAGACCGAAACCACCAAACCCATTGCCAAACCCCTTGCCACCTCGTCGCCTCCAACCACCACCATCATCACCATCCCTTCGTCATCTTCCCCATCCTCGTCTTCACCTTCGAACCCATCACCGAACACCCAATTACCCTTTGTTCCATTGCCGAACCCCCTCGTTCTTTTCCATTGCTACCGTGATCCATCGCCATGCACCCCCGACACCCTCCGGAGTCCCTTCCTAGCATCTTCATTGCTATTCAGGACGTTGTCGTCTTTCCCAATTTTCGAGCGGAAAATAGAGCTCGCATCTCCATCAGAGTCTCACCGTTGCCTTCGCTTCCCGACCACAGGGCCGTCGTCTTCATCATCATTCAGTCGCTGCCGTAGTGTCGTGCCGCCGCTAGCATCACCGAGTCTCACCGGAGCCCGCTCTCTCCTTCTCTCTCTCCGTTGAAGGTTGAAGAAGGAGAGTGATTGGCCGAATTGGTGTTTGGTGTTTTGTCATGGCGGATCAGTGATCGCTGTGTGCTGTTTTCTCTTCGATCCGCTATGTGTGTGGAGTTGCTCTTGCTGTTGGTTGCTATTTTGGAGTCGCCGTTTGGTGTTTTGCACGTGTCTCGCTCGTGATCTTGTGGATCGTCGCCCAGGATTTCGATCCCGTTATTCTATATTATTTGAATCTGCAAAATAACAGGCAAGTCTCTTCTTGAACTAATATTTTATTTTGTTCAAGTTTATTTGATCTCTACAAGTAGATCCCGTCCTTTTTTCGATCATGCTGTATTTGACAATTCCGTTAAGTTTATCGAGGATTTACACGGGCTAACCCGAAATACTCTTAACATCGTGTCGTTCTCTTTGATCTAAAACCTAGTCCCTATTGTTTCATGCATATGCACTTACATGTAATTAACTAGATCCATGCTATAGACTTGTTGATGAATTGTATGCATGTTGGATTGAATTTGATTGATGAATATATACCATGCATGTGAAATTGTATCTTAAACATAGAAATATGCATTTTGAAACCTAGGATCACTTTGATTACCAATTTGCATGAAATATATGGTTGCATGATTTAGTTATTGCCCTTTTAAGTTAAACAAATTTCTGGACTGCTAGTTGTTTCATTTTGAATTAGATTTTCAACCATGCTACTATCATAATTTGAAATAACTTTCTAAACATGAAATTTAGCCTCTGATGTCTAGTTTACTGTCTTTTTTGCAGAATTGGATTCCGATGTGTGGTTTGTTAGATATCATTATTTTAGTACAGCTGTGTTAGAATTTTTAGATTCACAAATGCATGCGTATACTGCTGTTTCTTAATTTAATTGACCATGGTAACAGTAAAAGAAAAATTTGAAATAAATCTAGCTAAACGTAGACACATGTAGGACTCACCAAAAATTTTTATAGATTTATTTGATGAGTTCTCTGACCTGAAACAAATAGTTGAACACAACTTACTGCATGCTGCCTGAACATAAAACCTGAATAGAATAAAGTTTTCACCCTAGTTTCAGTATCTTTTATATGCCTTAATTATATTTGTTGGAACCGTGTGGAAGAATAATTTCTATACATTCTGACGGGTCCAGATTTGCTATTTTGTAGTGACCATAATCCATGTTTTAGTACAGCAAGGTCATGCTGTCCTGATTGTGTGAATTGTGCATATATGATGTGTTTGCTTCATGCTTTATCTGTAACGCATAGAATTAGACGGACTCAGTACCATACAACATTGACACCCTTTTCGATGCTCACATAGGATGAAAATAAACTAATAACAAGTCGGGGTATTATGGGTAGACATGGTAGTGAATGATCGGGAAATGTACTCGGTAAGGGCTTCTTGCTCACTTGAACACTTGACATGGAAGGAGGAGTATTGATTGCAATGATTGATTGTTAATTCTTGATTGTAAATTATTGTTTTCAATACTGAGTACACGAACTGTGAATTCATCATCAGTCTAAAACGTTCAATGTGTGCTTGCATCGAACCTGTAGTACGGGATGCAGTAGTACGTACACAAGATAGGCTAATAAAATGCTTAATAACCTGCATACTTGATCCTGTATTGAACTTTACTTGACATCACTCATTACATGCATGATTATTGTGAACCTTCGATATTATTGTTTGCTCTTTACTTTGTTCTTTGACTTTCATCCTGTCCCTTTTTCTTTGATATACATGCTTTTCTTTATCCTCTGTTTTCTCTACTTGCTGCCCAGACTTGATCTAATGGCACTTTTTTTCTTCTTTTTAGATCAATATTTTACAGGTACTGAAGGATCAATCCCTGAAGGCATTGGTGAGCAACGATTCTTGAGATGGGAGTCCAAGATTGCGCTGCTTAATTTATTTATTGCTAACTTATTTTCTTGAACATTGTTATGACCTTGTATTTTGTTTTGGGCTTATGTTCCTGGAGTTTTTTTCCCCAGATGTTGGATTTCTTGTGTTGGATATTATTATTGTTGGATTATTCCATTATTTATTGAATTTATCTTTATTCATGTGATTATCTCTCCCTGCGTGGTTGTGTTGTTGTTGCATATTGTTGAGTTAGTCTGGTACAGCTTATGGATGGTGTTTACATCATTTGCTGGGCCTACCTTACATACTCGTATTCCATATTTTTGGGAAGCGGGGCGTGATATAGATGCGGTGAATTGTGCCACGTATTTCTGAGTTTATTATATTGGAAATTTGGGGCACTACAATGGTATTAATTATAATGAGACTTTTGTCTCGGTTGCACAGATGACTACAGTTTGCGCTCCCCTTGTCATTGCTACCATCCTTCAGTGGCCGTTATACTAGATGGACATGAAGAATGCTTTTCTTCTTGGTACCCTATCTGAGGTTGTTTACATGCATCCTCCTTCTGGTCTTACCACTCCTCCTCGTCATGTATGTCGTTTGAGACGGGCTATATATGGTCTGAAACAAGACCCTCAAGCCTGGTTTGAGTATTTTCACCATGTTATCACCTAGGCTGGCTTCAGTCAGAGTTCACATAACTATTATATGTTTATGCGTTGATGTGTCTAAATTTTATACAAATATTTGTACACATTTACCCATTAAAATCGCTTGTTTTCGTCTATCTTGTGTTTAATTCATCTTATTTTCCATAAGATTTCAAGTAATTGATTATTTTTGAAGAAATAAGAGTTTTGATGCAAAATGTGAATATTTTTGGTAAAAATCAACAAACAAAGCAAAATTATTGATTTATTATTTTTATTGATTTGTTGAATTTTAATTTTTACAATTTGGAAATATAAGAAGGAAAGTACAATTTTAATTGTCAATAGAGTGTAAAAAGAATAAACAAATTTTACAAAGATTTTGATAGAGCTAATGTGAAAATTAGTTAGTTTAGTTTGAATTAATTAATTTAAATTTAAATTTTTATTTTTAAATTCTAAACCCTTATTTTATTTGTATTTGTAGGACGTGTTTCAAATAAATAAACATGAAGGGTTTTTTCTGCAAAAGAAAACCCTAATTCCTACCTCTTCTACTCCTATAAATACAACATCGATGAAGAGAAAAAGGGAGCGCTTAATGAGCACACATAGAGACGAGGAGAAAGAGAGAGTCAGGAAGCACGTGGCTTCACTGTGCAGAACCTGAGAACAGAGACCTAGTTCTCTGTGTTGCTGAGTTGGCGCGTGCTGCATACAAGAAGACGGCGTGAAAATAATGAGAAGGAGGGAGAGAGAGAAGAGCAAGACCAAATAGAGAAAAGCAGGAGCTGACGTGGCCTGGCATCGCACGCAGCTCGAGGACGACATTAGCGCCGCTAACGTCAGCAGGGTCTGGCTCGGTGAACAGACAGACAGAAAGAGAGAGACTTTTTGGGCACAATTTCCGAGGCTGTTCGGTTTGCAATTTTTATTACAAAACAGTCCTTTTTGTATCTCTTTTCTCTCTCTAATTTTTATTATGCAGTCTAAGACAATAATTGTTAAGTGCAAATTTATTATGAACTAAATTTATTTTTCTAGGGCTTCGATGTAGCCTAGTTTTGAGAACACAATTTTAATTCCCTATTATTTTTCTATTTTTCCATCGTTGTGTGTTTAATTTTTGTGTTTAATGCTTACAATTAATGGATAGACATTTGTATGATTTCTTTGATCATGGAGAGACTGAGAGGTAATTTATGATTTAGAACTATAAATTAAATACCATTGATTGAGCGAAATTAGAGATGATTTACCGCGATTGATGTGACCGTTAAGAAATCCACAGAACTTAATGAGTCTTCGATTAATTAAATTTGCATAGAGATATGACAAACTGTTAGTTGGAGATATTTTTGGTGTTGTTCGAGAGAAAGCATTGAATAATTTGAGAATTTTGGTCTACAACTTGGAAAAATAATATTTTTATTCTTATGGAATTATAAATTGTGTGGGATGAACTAGGTGAAGTCAAAAGCCCTAGAATTAATTTTTCCATTAACAAATTACAAAAATTTCACATCCCGCTCCCTCTTCATTAATTTAGTTAGTTGTGTTTAGATTAATTTAATTTAGTTGTTTTATCCTTTATTAATTTCAATCTTCCAAATAGTGATTCATTTAGTGATATCGGTACTCAATAAAATAATTAGTCCCTGTGGGTTCGGCACTCTATTCACGTAACTATACTACTTGTTGCGATTTTGTACACTTGCAAATATTCACATCATGCGTTCATCACATCAGGGGAGGGTCATTCTATTATTATATGTTGATGATATGATTATTACTGAGGACGATCCTACAGGCATTGCCTCTACACAGAAGTACCTTCACCAGCAATTCCATATGAAAGATCTTGATAGATTGCGCTACTTTCTGGGCCTAGAGATTGCTGATGGGTCTCGGGGGACACTTATTTCTCAACAGAAATACACATAAGATATTATCTCCGCTGCTTGTCTCTCTAACAGTCGATCGGCCGATACTCCCTTAGAGCTTCATGTGAAACTTCGTCCCACAGATGGTGAGCTGCTTCCTGACCCCACTAGATAAAGACAGATTGTTGAACAGCTTTTCTACTTATGCATGACCAGACCCGATATTGCCCATGCAGTTAGTATTGTGAGTCAATTTGTTTTCGCTCCTACAACAGTTCACTATAGTGCACTTCTTCGGATCCTCAGATATCTTTGGGGCCCTATCACTCGCTCATTATTCATGCCCTCCACATCCAACATAAAGCTTTGTGCGTATTCTGATTCAGATTGGACGGGAGATCCTACCACCACATAGTCTACTACAGATTTCTGTCCATTTCTTGGTGATTCATTGATATCGTGGCGAAGCAAGAAACATGCAGTTGTAGCATGTTCTTCAACCGAAGCTGAGTACAGAGCATTGGTAGCCACTACTAGAGAAATTGTTCATCTTCATTGGCTATTATCATATATGGGTGTAACTCTCACCGGCGCTACTCATCTTCATTGTGATAATCGGAGTGCATTTCATATTGCAAGCAACCCGGTCTTTCATGAGTGAACAAAGCACATAGAGATAGATTGCCATTATATTCGTGAGCACTTTGAAGCAGGGACTATCTCACTTCACTCTATTACTTCTTCACAGCAGACAGCAGACTTCTTCACCAAGTCCCATACTGTTTATTTGGTGGGCAAACTCACATTGTTTGATCCATCGTGAGTTTAACAAGGGGTGTTAGATATTGTATTACATATATTTAGTCCCATATCGGATATATATCATTTTAGTATTTATTTCTCTCCTATATATAAGGGTCATTGTACACAGTATATTTGATTCCAATAATCCAATCATATTTTCCAATCTCTTAGGCAGAGTAACCCTGCGATAATAAATTAACAATCATACACCATTAACATACATTGTAACGAGTCTATAGTATTATTGATGTAAATATGAAAAATACAAGAGAGTGTATGAGAAACAGAATAAACATAACTAGGCTACTAGGAACATACAACTGGCAATATGAAAAGCACAATAATTTTGGCGAGGTGTAATCGACGGCGATAGGAATAGCATCGAATAGCAGCAAATAGCAGCGAGGAGTAATCGACGGCGATGGCAGCGAACAGTAGCAAAAAAGGAGAAATAGGGTTTCTGATTTGGGAATTTTTCTTTATTTGCAGCTTGGGTAGAGTAATCGACGGCGAGCTTGGGCGGAGTAATCGAAATGTGGGGTGGAGCTTGGGGTAGAGCTTGGGCGGAGTAATCGATGGCGATGGGTGACGCTTGGTCAGAGTAATCGACGACGTCGCATCGTCGAGGAGATCGAACGATGAGGTGTCGAGAAGTTAGGTTTGCCTAATTTAGAAGATTAGGGTTGGGGAATGGGGACTTGGGAGGGGGAGAAGGGGAGGAATTTTCACTTTTCATTGTTGAAGTGTGTGTGTGTGTGTGTGTGTGTGTGTGTATAATTAAGCGGATATCCGTATCCGCCCGAATTTTTTTAGATTTGGATATCCGAATCCGTATCTGTATCCGTCCGGATAAGGATTTTTTATATCCGTATCCGCAAAAAAATTGGATTCGGATACGGATTGAATCGGATATATCCTTATCCAAGAGCATCCCTACTTATAATTAATCTGTACGCACAAATTCTAGCCAGATATGACCTAATATGAACTAGACATTCTACGAGGTTTTGTACTAATTGTTGTTGATAATTATTAGACAATAAGAAAAGATAAATTAGGGTTTTGGTTTAATATAACTACTTGTTGAGAAATTATACCCTGATTATCATAATTGGAATAATCTCAGGTACTATCACATGATCAGTATATATGGGATAAGAATGGGTTATGAAAACTGGGCTCTTGGCCCACTCAACCCGGTCAAATAACAGATAACAAATGCAACTCACGTGATGCCCCTATACAATATTATACACAATAATATTCTATATATATTAAGAATATACCTATGTCTCCAACACATCTTTAGCCCAAGCATCATCCATGATACGATGGAGAAGCCTTCCTTGTGCAGACTTATTCAACCTTAAGGCACATCTATCATCTCCAATACATGTAATTTGTAAGTAACTTTGAAGTTCCTACAATCATCAAATTGTTAAAGATTAGTCAATCAAACAAATTATTGACACTATTGAATTTTAACGACAATTTAATTGGAGATTCAAATTTATAGTAAAAAAACTATAATTTAAGTTGTCAAAATTAGTATTTAATCTTAACACATAGCCAAAACAATTTTCACCTTGTAACTTATTTGGCAACAGTTAATAAAGTTTTGAACTTTTAGCACATAGCAATAGATCAACAAAAAAACGTAAACTTAATAACTTATCTTGGATCCATATGTTGGTCAAAGAAGAGAGTTGACCACTTTTTCAAGTCACCATGAAGATAAACAACTCATACAGTTCATCCAAACCCTATCCACTGTTCACCAAATTAGTTTGGATCTGGTCTAACTTGATTTGGATACAATCCAACCTACTCGGATTTCTGCGCGCAACTTCAGTATAACAAACTTTTCTGGTGCTGCAGAGGTCCAATTTGAGTGTATGACCCCTCGTTTGGAAGAATACACGAAGATCTACAAGTTCCTTTCAGAAGTCACTTAATGGTTCTTCCATTTTCAGGGTTAAAACTATCCCACCATGCCCCTTGTCTGTGCTGTCCAGATCCATGTGAATGTGATTCGGGTCTGGGTCGGGCTACACAAACAAATCCACACCCACACAAAAAACCAAACAACAAACACCTTACGCATCAAACACCAAGAAAACCAAACAGTAAATCGCAACCCAACACCAAACAACAGCAACCACATCAAACAGATCTGGTTGGGTATGGTTTGAGTTTTCAGGTTAGATCCAAACAATAAAAACCACACCCACACACATGGATCTGAGAAGGAGAAGTGGCGGCTTGGAGGAGATTACTAGGGAATTATCACCTTTAGGAGGATCTTGTTGAGTTATGCGACACGATCAATACAAATCACCAAATAAATAGAAGATCACACAAAACACACAAAACACACAATTTTGTCCCGATTTGGGCCAAACCCTTATCCGGAGGAGAAGAAATCGAGATATTATTCAATTAGAGAAGATACAAGAATATTACAATTCTCATCATGACCCTCTCTCTAACCTCACCAGAAAATACTAGTTGTTTACAATAGAAAAACCTCTCAAACTCTCTTTAATGAAGTACTTTCTTTTGGCTCTCAATGGAGGCCAATTACAATAATATATAGAGATATAGAAAAACTCTAGTTTGACATCTTGATACAATAGCCATATAATAATTTACAAAGAAGATGTAAACGATAGGAGCCGTACAATCTAACTTGGAGAAAAAGTTGGGCTTCAAAAAAATTTCCAAGACCTGCACCCGAACACAAATATCCGCGACGCGGTCGACAGCCCAAAGCACAGTCGACCGTATTTGATTCCAGCCAAACCCGGGGTGGGTGTTGGCGGACTTCACAGTTGACTGCACAATCGACCACACCTGCTTCTGTTGCTACAGTTGCTTCTCATCTTGCATCTGATCCGTCGCTTCAACCTCCTTTGCTTCATCTTCTTCTTATCGAATTTAGTATGCAATACATGAACCCAACAATCTCCACATTGGATTGCATACTATGAATCCACACCTGTGTGATTTAAACCATTCTAGACTCTTTTATTCTCCTCTTGCAACAACCCGGTTCTGTGACTTCTTCTGCTAGTTGAATCTACCTCCACATATTTTCTCCAGTTGATATGACCCTCAAAGATACACCCCAGTTGGCATTGACAAGGAGGCGCCTCCCTCCGAACAAACTCTACCTACCATGAGGCACTCTCCACCTCTCGACGAAATTCGAACGTCGTTGTTTCAATCGGATGATTCTAGTGATGACAAATGAGATGGTGCTTTAGGAACGTAGGTCTTTGAAACACTTACACAAGTTTTTCCGCTCCCACAAAGCTTGTAGAGATTGTGCTGAACACCCCTCATTCCCTTCATCACCTTACGACGACTTGCTTAATCTGATAGAACTCCGTCTTGAGTTGTTTACATACAACCTCGTGCTTCAGGAGTTCCCAAAGATTCAAGATTTTGTTTTAATTGAGGAATATGTATAACATTCTGTACTGGGTAACCTTTTTCATCTAGTGCCTCCAACTCGACTGCCCTCTCACCCAGTACTTCAAAAAATTCACCAACCACCGTTTCACACAACATTCTCCTGTGAACTTGTAAGTAGCATACATCTCCCTCTCGGAGCATATATGAGAACAAACTCTCGTATCAGCCAGAATACACATCTGTAACATTTAAAACAAGATTATTGTCTAAGCTATCACATGATTCATTTGCATTGGATTTGAAGCCCTTGACTCAACCACTTGTGATAATCCTTCTTGTAATGCTCAACTCCTCTGTATTGATGGCAATATATCCTACCCTTACGTGCACTTTCCCTTCCATTCGAAGTACCATTCTCCACCAAGAAACTCACATAAGTAAACGTCGATTTCTGACCCTCCTTCCTAAGTGCATCCTTCTCCAAGCCCTCAATCACACCTACTGCCGAAAACTTCTCCTTGGTAGATTTTCCGTCAAACATAGTGATTGTCAAGTTGCATAAGTTTGGTGGTGAATATATCAAGTCGGAAGCTTTTAGATCATCTATGTTAATCTCAAATAACTGCGTATTGAACTCCACTATTTGATCTAGAAGAGTGATACTTTCCTTGAATGAGTAACCCAAGAACTTTCTATTATGGTACATCCGATCCTGTAACGGCAATTGCGAGTAGTCAATTATGAGTCTTGCCCATAGAATATTCGCGCTTCACTCCTACATGAGGTTGCACCTGACATCGCTTGTCATTGACATCCGGATTAAACCCAAGGTTTCTAAACAAATCTTCTTCCCAATTCTTCTGCTTTATACCGATTGGTCTCCCGATATCTCCTTCTAGGGCTAGTTTCAAGTCCTCTGGAACCAATGTGTCATACATATTCACATTCCAGAAATTAAAGTTGATCTTACCATTGAACTGCTTGATATTCGTGATATGATCTACCATCTTCTCCGAGGAACTCAAACAAACCCCTAAACCTAATATTCTGATACCAATTATTCGGGAATTATCGCCTTTAGGAGGATCTTGCTGAGTAATGTGACACAATCAATACAAACCACCAAGAAAATAGAAGATCACAAAAAAATTACAAAACACACAATTTTGTATGAGTTTGGGCCGAACACTAATCCGGGGGAGAAGAAATCGAAACATTATTCAATTAGAGAAGATACAAAAATATTACAATTCTCACAACGACCGTCTCTCTAGCCTTACCAGAAAATACTAGTTATTTATAATAGGAAAACCTTTCAGACTCTCATCAATGAAGTACTCTCTCTCTCTCTCTCTCTTGGCTCTCAATGGAGGTCAATTACAATAATGTATAAAAATCTAGAGAAAATCTAGTTTGATATCTTGATACAATTGTCATCCGATATTTTCTGAAGAAGAGGTAACACGATAGGAGCCGTACGATCTAATGTCACGCCCCACTTCCAAAAATACGGAATGCAAGTACGTGACATGGCCCAGCGAATGAGTTGCGTCATCATCAGCTGTTATCGATTCAACTTAATAATATAAACAGGAAGTAATACAACCACGCATGCGGTAATCACATGAATAACAATAATTGGAATTTAAGCATAAAATAACCAAAAATAATAACAATCCAACATCTGGAATCAACAATAACAATATTCGGGTCAAAAATCCACAATACAAGACATAACAATGTTCAATTTATTTAAGTCTTCAAACAAAACAATAATTATTTAGGTGGCGATGCAAATGCAATTCTTTCACCATTGTTGTTCTCCTAATCCATCAGAAAATTCTCCTTGATTACCTGTAAGTTGTTCATCTAAAAGAGAGAAAAATATGTCCTTAGAGCAAGTCGTGGACAACAAGTAGAGAAACAGAGAAACAATGACATTTACGGTATAACAATGAATTAATAAACAATAGAGTTGATGGCAATGAACAATGGAAAAATAATAACGATGCAATGTACAATAACGATGATTGATAACGATGATAACATATGATAATAATAACGTTAAACAGTAATGATAACACTGTTCAATAAAGATGACAATATGCAATGACAATGCGATGAAGGTCATAAGTCTATTATTCATTTTAATCTTAACTAATACATGTACTGCTGTGTCTCATATGTTCCATACCACAGGTTCGATGCATAAAATTATTTCATTTAGACTAAGGTGATAGATTCTATAGGTCATGTACTCGACATAATATAACATTAAAATGATAACACTAGCTATTGTAGCAATTTGTTGCACAATAACGATAACACTGGGTACTACAGCAATTTCTTGCCCAATAATGATAACACTGGCCATTGAAGCAATTTCTTCCACAAGGACGATAACGATATTTTGGGAACGTGGCCCACACTTCTGAGTACAGTCACTATATTATCAACTACTCTAGTCAACCCTTAACCCCGGCTTGATTAACATTCTTTATTAAATCAACATGCAATACTAATAGGGAACAATATGGACAGAATATTAATGGGGAAACGATAAGGCGATTAATAAGGGACACTAGAATGATGACAACACAACCCTAAGATCATGCAATGTACTCCATACAATTAAATGCACCAAATTTAATATTATAGATTCAATTATATATTATCAAATATGGAAACCCAATTCTGGACAGCAGTAGGTTGTTGTACCAAAATTAGAATTCCCATTGCAACAGAATAACAAATGTGGATCTATCAAAAGTTCTAGAAACTAGACTCCTGCCCGGTTCCAACCCATATTTAAAGTCCAAATTCCGACAACAGTAGCTAGGTGATTTTCAGTGTTCTTTACAGGTTACCGTTTCTGGCTGGTTATCAGTGTTAACTAGTTTCAGTTGTAAAAGCAGTAAATATTCATTTTAAAAATTAGTAAAAATAGTTTTATTACCCTAAGCATGTTGACTATCAATCTGGAAAGTATCATGGTAATATTTGATCATTAGTTCATCTATTTAATCAGGTTAGCATGGTATATGCATAAATCTAGAAATAAAATACTGGTGCAGTAAAATGGCCATAACTCATGCCATATAAGTCGAAATTCAAAAATTCTGGATGTTCTAGAAACTAGACACCTGGGGATACATTTTATATTCAGAAAGTTATTGATTTTGAATACAGTATCTAGGTCGAAACAGCATGACAATGTTCAGGTTGATAGTAAATTTCAGGGTCTCAATATATTTTTCCTGAATAAAAAGATTAAAATGTTATGAATGGTGAGTTAGGGGTTAACAATCATAAATCATAGCAAGTTACATCTATGTGATCTTGATATTAAGATGTATAATGTTCATAACCCTACTAATTACAATCAACTAATACAACATCATCAATCATATGAACAATCAATACTAGTATTCAATCTACAATAGTTGTGTAATGTCATGATATGAAATACAATAATAATCCATATTCCTATATTCAATAATTAACTACATGAATGCATGCAAGATCTCTATATATTGGAGGCAAATGACGGCACGAAGTCAAGACTATTACTTGGATTCGCTCGTGTAAATCCGTAGTATCCCACCGATAGATAACAATTACAGATATACGATAATCAATATATATCTACTTGCGGAATTCAATAAACAATCTCGAATACAATACAATACAATTCGAGCGTGAGATTACTTGCCTTTAGAACGACGTTAGATCCGATATAGGGAATAATGGGATTAGGATCTCGAGCGATAAACCATGAACACGAAGCACAGAAACACGTGCTAGCTACATGCAACTTTCTCCAACACAGCAAATACCCGATCGGATCAAAACACCAAACACCAAGATCAAAACACCGAACACCAAGATTAAAATAGCAAAACACCAACCTTCTCTCCAAAACACCAAATATAAATCAAAACACCAACACAGCCCTTCTTCTTCACAAACAGCAAACACCCAAAAAAAACCCAACTCTTATCTTCTCTTCTGCAGCGACGGAGACAGAGATATGGCAGGAGGGAACCGAAGGCAACTATGGCAATCAAGGCAACTGGGTGGCAAGCAGCGAGAGCAAGGGTGGCGATGGCGAGGCGCTGGCAGTCGAGAAGCGACGCAGCGACGAGGCGACAGCGCCGAGCAACTCTCTGTTTTGCAGTCGAAAATAGAGGGGACGAATGGCAAGGCTTCGGGCGTTCAACAACGACGACGAGGGGTGAGGGATCTTCGGTGGTTGCGGGGGACAGCGAAGAGGTGAAGACGGCTGGGTAGGGTGGCTCGACGGGGCAGTCGAAGGGTTCGAGCGACTGGCCGCGAGGGGTTTTACGGTGGCGGTGAAACATGGAAGATGGGTGTGGGATGATGGCAAAGACGATGGAGGAAGGTGGTGGTGGTGAAGAACGGTGGTGGAGGGTGGTTGCGGTCGGGGGGTGAGCGGTCGGGAGGTAGGAGGTGAAGAAGGGAAGAAGACAAAGGGTTACAGGGGTATTGGGTTTGTACAGGAGAGAGCTGTAACGCCCCGAATCTCAAATACACTAAATTCGAGATGTTCTACAGGATCTTTTCACTTTCTTTAGTACACTTTTACAGGGAAATTAAAACTTTTCATCATACATCAGAGATTACATCAATAATACACTTTTCTTTTGCACAGCGGAAGTAAAAATACAACAATTGAATAAAAGTACAACAACATGGTACAATCTTTAAGCATCCATTCTTCTTTAATCTTTAACATGACATTTACCTGCATATAAGACTGTGGGTACGTCAGTTTATTCAACCGACGAACATTATACACGGCCATCCTCTCTATGCCGGAAATAGTATAACTTAACTTTCCATATTTAACAAACACAAACTTGTCACATTCAAACTAAAGGGACTACCATATTGATGTCGTGTTGTGATTGTGCACTTAATCCTTAATGCATTTATTTATGTTACATGACACTAATGCGCACTTGTTCGGATTCTATGCATCCCATACTACATAGGTCCGAGGGCAAGCCCTTATTCGTTCTTCATCTTGATAGGGTTCAATCCCTCTGATTTAATCTACTACTGTAATTACGGTAAGTATCCTAGATGTTATCTGACCTACGAACTCATGTCTAGGCACTATGGAGTAGTATCCTCACCCAGAATCATCATGGGAATTCCTGGGATACGCTCTCACCATAGACATGACACTACCCGTAGTCTTCAAACATCCCACGAGCGTCGCCACTGGGACGGTACTCTGGAGTAGTATCCTCACCCAGACTCGTCATGGGAATTCCTGGGATACGCTCTCGCCGCTACCCAGGGCCCTCATACTCAATGTTTTTCTCTTACCTTCATCACATCTTCACTATGCACTAGTCCTTAGTTTTATTAAAAATCATGAACAAAATTAATCACTAGAGTTAGCCTCTCCATCAGCCGGACTGATTCATTCTTTTCATCATGACCAACCTTGGTCTAATTTCTTTTCAACTCAATTCTCAATGCCGGGGAGACTTAGCTACTCTATTTCAAATTTCATTTCACAATCTTCAACTTATACAATTTCCATGTTGAGTTCTCATGCTCACATGTACATTCTCTTTTCAATTCATGATTTTACTTTTGTTGACAAGTCCATCATTGCACATAAATTGCATATACTTATCAATTATCACATCACAATAATTCCACATTACTAAACAATATGCACACTTCATATATTGTTCCACAAGTGAGAAAATAATTGCATCAAGTCACAAAACCACATTTCTTTTTGCCAAATCAACTTTTAATGTGTCAATTCACTTATTCTTTCAAGTTATAAATCCATATCAATAATTTATATAGAACCATATGTCTATTTATGCATTTTAACTACAAACCATAGTTAAATTCATTCAAATAATCCCCAAACTATTTTTAGAAAGTCCTTTACATTTTTAAGAGAATATATATATTTTTTTCATAATTTTTCGATACATAAAACTCCCAAAAAAATATTTTTTTCATCTTGCCGATAGCAAGATTCGAACCCAAGCACACCACTGACACAGCCTAGAGCGCAGGCCACTAGGCCGGTTGCCGCCTCAGTTTAAAAGGCAACTGAGAGCTTTAAATGCTCTCAGTCTGCTGTTTAATTCTTTTGAGAGAATTAAACAAAATAATGTTTGATCCTGGGATTCGAACCGGTCACGGCAGAGACCCAACGTGACGCTGTGACCACTCGAGCTACATGCTCGGGTTGTTACAGTGTGCGTTAAATTTGTTTTAGATTAATACCCACTGTGATAAAATTATTTCGATGTTCAACCAACCCTTGTTTCTTATTGCTTTTGTAAAAAAAATCACTGTAAATCTCCATATCAATTCTCATTCATATGAGTTTCATACCAGTAAGATAAAAATAATTTTTTGTACTAATAAATTATATTTTTCACTCTAGTCAAAGAATTGTTCATTAAAACTAATACATTTTTAATTTTCGACATTGGTTAACACTTAATCTTCAAATCTCTTCTATCCAAAATCCCTTATACAAAATTTGCTGATATTAATCTTTCATCTAACACATAAATTTACTTCCGTTGGATTTGTCCAACCCCACAATAATTAAGGAGGTCTCTTCACAAATTAGCACTAACAAGGCATTAGTTTTCTTTTTCATGCAATTAGTGATGGCAAAAATATGTTTTCTTTAAAATCGACATATACTTCTAGTTCAATCATGTGCATCACAAAAATATATAGCCACTTATCAATTATCATGTTCACACATTAAACATACAAGAAAGTTGCTCCTTCAAAAAGCGTGCTCTTTCTTAATCAATTTGCATACTTCAATTTTTCAATTAAACTAACATCCTCAATGGTATTCTCAAGCATCAATACTATCATCATTCATTTATTCTAATGAGCATGGAAAATTTTATCTATAACTTAATTAACAATAATAACCACATGCAAATTGTTCATTAACATACTAATCAATTTGTAAACTAACTTTCCATTAAAATGTATTCTTACTAACTTTTTCCATGAATCATTTTTAATTAGGAACAAAGATAATCAACTCACTTTGTAATCACATTCTTATGGCATACAATCACACATAATTCGCATATCACTAATTCAATCAACTAAAGATCATTTATTCAATTAAAGGCGCATTCTTATTAATCATTTTTCATGCAATTTACTAATGAGATCTAGCATATACTCCTATATTAGAAATATGAAATGTTTTACCCACCTTGAATGGAGAGAAAAAGAAACACACAAAGCAACCAAGTCCTTGCAACACGATGCACCTCCTCCTAGCCGAATGCGAGCACAAGCTCCAAGCCACCAAGCAAAAACCGAATGCTTCCTCTTGTAGTAGCCGGCCACTCCTCCTAGGAACAATCAAGCAATCCCACACAATCTCTCTATCTTTTATAATTCACACTATTACTAATTAAGACTATAATTTGGAAGTATGTAATTGCATATGAAAATAGCCATGAGAGGGGGGGTATTTATACTTGAAATCAAGTGAAATGGAGGGCCAAGATTGATTAGTTGGTTGTAGAATGGAGGGCCAAGATTAGAGTAGGAGTTATAAAAACTACCCACATCCACACAACCACCTCCATGAACACCATGATCAATTTCAAAACTCCCTCCAAAAAGAATGCATGCCGGCCATGAAAAGGGTGTGCAATGCACGTGTACGTGTAGTGCACGTGCATGCAACTAGGCCAAAATTGTACATTTTAATCTTGTATAAAAATAAATTAGTGATAAATTAGTCTTCTACATGACAAGTTTAATTAAAAATAGATTAATCCATGGGCTTTATTTTTGGGCCAAATTAGTTATTAAAATAAATAAAATAAAAATACAATTTGGGCTTTAAGAAAAAGGCCTTTTTAATTAAATTAAAATAAGGCTTTCTAATTGTTTAAAGAAAGGCTTTTTGTACAAAAATAATTTGAGAAAATATATTTAAATATTTATACACATCATAATAAAATAATCCAGACAAAATATTGCACGTGCACACTACGTGCAAGATAAATAATTTTTCATTAATTGAAAAATCAGGGTATTACAAGAGCGGAGAGGGATTGAACAAGAGGGCGGCTGAGGGGGTAGACTAGGGTTTAGGGTAGGTTTTAATGTAATAATAGTATTATAATAACCATATTAATAAGGAGGGATGCATGGTTGATTGTTAGGGATTCAAATTTGGGGGTTACAGGATATGATATGGTTAGGAGAGATTTTTGGATATTGGTTGTTAGTGGAGATATGGGGTGGGTTTGGGTTGGTGGGTTTATGGGTCAAGATACAATAGGAGGCTTATAGTATTATGGGTACAATATGGACCAAATAGAAGGACAATTCACAACCCAACAAGATAAAAGACAAATTTATGAAATTAAATTTGAATTAGGAATACAAGGAGTAAGATTCAAATAATCAAACTGAGATCAAGGATAAATCATGAATAATATTAGAATTAATATTATTCGATACAACACTGGAACAAAATAGAATGTTATAGAATTACAAAGGGGTTACAATGGAAATCAATAAATAAAAAAATAATAAAAAGGGAAAAATAAAAATGGGAGTTACAATCCTTCCCACCTTACAATAAAATTTCGTCCTCGAAATTTACTCAGGTGGCAATAGGATAACCCTGAAGGAAAATAGAAAAAAAAAATCACACAAAAAGATGGTGAAACTTCTTCTAGATCTCATCTTCAAGCTCCCAAGTCGACTCACCCGGCGAGTGAGGATTCCAAGCAACCCGAACCAACCTGATGACCTTATTCTTCAAAATCTTCTCCTGTCAGTCCAAGATCGAAACCGGACGGATCTCACAGGATAAATCTGGCCAAACAAACAATTCTGAGTAGTCGATAACATGACTATCATCCCTGATATACTTCATGAGTTGGGAGACTTGAAAGACATCATGTACTCCAGACGGAGCCGACGTCAACGCGAGTCTGTAGGCCACCTTACCTACTCGTTCCACAACATCAAATGGACTAATGAATATAGGGCTTAGCTTGCCCCCACTTCCAAACCGAATAATCCCTTTCACGGTAATACTTTGAGGAACACATGATCACCTACTTCGAACTCTGATGGTCTCCTGTGAACATCTGCCCATTTTCTCTATCTGTCCTGAGCTGCATGTAGGTGTTTCCTGATCTGGGCCACTGCATCAACAGTCCTCGTGATCAGCTCAGACCCTAAATGCTTCCTCTCACCAATGTCATCCCAGCACACTGGCGATTTACACTTCCGACCAAACAAGGCTTCATACGGAGCTGCCTTAAGACTTGCTTGGTAGCTATTGTTGTACGAAAACTCCAGCAAGTGTATATGATCCTCCCAAGATCCTCTAAACTGCAGAACACAGGATCTCAACATATCTTCCAATCTCTGAATGGTCCTCTCTGATTACCCATCTGTTTGCGGATGGAACGCAGTACTGTAGTTCAGCTTGCTCCCAAGACTGCCTTGAAGACTCTCCCAGAACTGCGATCGAAATCTAGTGTCTCTGTCTAATACAATGCTAACAGGGATCCCATGCAATCTGACAATCTCTTGCATGTACTTCTCTGCAAGGCTCTCTGTAGACTAGCCCACTCTGAGCAGAATAAAATGGGCACTCTTCATCAAGAGACACATAATTATCCAGATGGCATTGTGACCCTTGGAACTTCTTGGCAAAGCAGTCACAAAGTCCATGGTAATGTTCTCCCATTTCCACTCAGGAATGGGAAGAGGTTAAAGAAATCCAGCAGTCCTCTGATGTTCTGCCTTCACCTGCTGGAAGATCAAACACTGCAAAACATATCTCGCCACGGCTCTCTTCATACCATGCCATCAAAAGTGCAATTTCAGATCCTGATACATCTTTGGACCACCGGGATGGATAGAATATGGCGAGCGATGAGCTTCCTCGAGCAGCTTCTTCCTGACTTCCCCCTTCGAGACACATTGGCGGGTCCCAAAGCGGAGATATCCATCCTCATGAATAACCAAGTCAGTCCCCGAACCTGCCTCAACTTTAGCTCGAAACTCCTACAACTGGTCATCACCTGACTTGCTTCTTTAATCTGTTCCACCAACCACGACTGCAGTTGAAGCATCATATAGCTCAGCTTGGCACCAGGCAAAATCACTTCCAACTCTAATCTCCTTATCTCTTCGAAAGCTCCTTCTCCTCAGTAATAACCATGGTGACCGGTCTTCTGCTCAGAGCATCAGGTACTAAGTTGATCTTACAATGATGGTACTGCAAATTAATATCGAAGTCTACCATCAGTTCCAACTATTGTCTCTGCCTCAAATTCAGCTCCTTCTGAGTAAACATGTACTTGAAACTTTTGTGGACAGTGAAAATCTCCACTCGATCTCCAAGAAAGTTGTAACACCCCGATTTCCAAATATGACCGAATTCGAAGTTCCACAGGATCTTTACACTTCATTTCGTACAATTTTATAAGGAATTAAAAACTTTTATTTACAACAATGATTATATCATAGTCTTTTACATTAATACGCAGCGAAATAAATAAAATACAACAATAATAAACATACAATCGTAACAACTTTAACATTCAAATAATCATCCGCAACAAATCATCTTTATTTCTTCTTGTAAACTCCAAGTCCTGCATATAAAACTGTGGGCACGTTAGTTGCTTACAACCGACAAAATATTATACACGACCATCCTCACTATGTCGAACAGTATAACGATTCTTAAATACTTTAGCAAACACAAACTTGATCACAAACAAAGCTACAAAGGGACTATCCTGTTGATGTTATGGGTGCTGTGCACTTAGTCCTTAATGCGATTATTAATATTACATGACACTAATGCGCACTTGTTCGGATTCTATGCATCTCATACAACATAGGTCCGAGGGCAAGCCCTTAATTGTGCTTCATCTTGTAGCGTTCAATCCCTCGTTATGACTTAAACTACTACGGTAACTACGGTAAGTATCCTATATTTTCTATGAGTTACGAGCCCATGTCCAGACAGCCTGGAGGAGAATCCCACGTCGTGACATGATGCATCATACAGAGCCTATGGACAATTCAGCCTCCGTCATGGAACGATGGAACCACCCATAGTCAGCAAATACCCCACAAGCATCGCCACCGGAATGATAATTCAGGAGTAGTGTTCACGCCATGACATGACGTATCAAGCAGGCAACCTATGAATCACTCTCACACCGCCAATCCGATGGCCCTTATACTTGTATTTTTCTCTTACTTTCATCACATCTCCACTATAGTGTAGTCCTTACAATTTCAGTTGTTTTAAAAGAAAATCATCACAACCTAGAGCAAGCTTACCCTACCGGACTTAAACCAAACAAAAGAGATAGTCAGCCTACTTGGCTACTTCTCAAGAGATGCTCAACCCACACTGGTTAGCTCTCAAATTCATAAATAAAATTGCCGGTCACTAGGGTCTCGCCTAGCCTCTAGATTCCAACAACTATCTCTTTCTAAAGATCACAATATTTCATATTCAATCTCAAATAATATTTCTTTTCCTTTATTCATAATCTTTTTCTCAAAGAGAAATAATTCTTTATAGTCTCATAACATGAAAACAATTCAATTCAACCTCATTTTTCAATTTAATCACTTATAACATCATATGCATCTCAAATAATCTCAATCAAGTATAGAAAATCATAAAATCTCATTGAAGAGAAAAATCTAATTCCAATCCAAATATTCATCTCTATTTAATTAAACAAGAGTCACAATCTTCATTATAAAAATCACTTCTAATTCTTTTAATCGAATAAACTCGAGTTATTTAATGTAGAATCCTTTTTTAATCTCACAAAATATATCCAAATATTGTAGAATTAATTTTCATAAAGTCTAAACAATTTTAGAATGATAATAGAATTTTTCCCAATTTTATTTCACTAAAAAAATACTCAATATACCAAAAAAATAATCAAAAAGAAATAACTGTCAAAAGTCGGATTTGAACCCAGGACCACAAGCCCAAACTCGTTATATGAACAGTAACAGTTTTAATGTGCACCCGAAGAACAATTGGTCCAAAGCAACTAATTGATATAAGTAGAACTTAAATTATACTTATATTTAAACTCTTGGTGATTTATATAAGGTCGAAAATGCAATAAAACAGAGTCTCTACCAGACTCGAACCCGAGACCAATGGCTCTGCCGATGCTATAGTAACATTCTTAAAATGCACCCAAAGACCACTTGGTCTGAGTGACTAACCTATCACACAATGAGTTGGGTTTCTCAAACTCCAACTCTCTGTTTATAAATAATCTTTCGTATTTCAAAACTCTTTAAACTCTTTTCTCTTCTAAATTATTTCCCGAAATTTTCCAGATTACTGATTTTACATATTTGTAACAAAACAGTATTTAGAAAATATTATTTTGGCATTAAAACATGAATTTTCCTTCTAAATTGTGTTCTAGGTCTATAATTTTAACATTGCCATCTATCAAGATCTCTACCAAATTCTAGTATCACAAACATCACAAAATTATTGTCTTTTACTTTTTCTTCTTTTATTTCTACAATGCTCTTTAACATGTCTCATTCATCATACTAGTATCAAAATGAATTTAATAAGCACAATTTCAATTAATTCAATTACTAGCCATTCACAAGCATATTTTACATCTAGCATGGTTCCAAATTTATATATCCATAGCAACATGATAATTCTACTACAATAATCATAATTCATAGCAATTATATCAAAGTGATGCAATCTACAAATTAACATACCAATCACAATTTAACAACTAAACTATATATTATCTAGCATGCAAATCTACTCCTACATTAGAAAGGATTTTAGAATCACCCACCCAAAATTTAAGAATTTTGATATACACAAATAAACTCCTTGAATAAACTCCAAGAGAACTCCGCATCGCCTCCTCGAAATCTGCGCGCAAGAAAAACTACCCAACTCCCATCTCGGCAATTAACAGCAAGAGCATCTCCTCTTTATTCAGTCATAGAACCAACAACAACTTCAATCTTTTTCATATACATCTATATATATATATATATATATATATATATATATATATATATATACTAGATTTGCCCGTGGGCACGTGCCAACAGCACGTCTCTTTTGAACAATACAACATATGAAAGTCTTGTAAACAGTAAAACAACAATTATGTAGCTCAAGTTTGAATAGTAAAACAATAATTAGTTGTAAATAAAAGTCTATGTTTCCATTAGTATATGTTGAAAAATAATTATAAATGGGGGTGTAAAATCCAACTTCTAAGAACTTTGAGTGTGGAAAATGATGAAATTTAACTGTTGATGTGATATTTGCTATTTTCAATGTAACATGAGTAATAAAAAAATACATAAAATATCTGAAAATTTACAAACCTGAAATCTGAAAATATAAATTTCTGAGTAAATAGAAAGAGAGAAAGAGAGAGAGAGAGAGAGAGAGAGAGAGAGAGAGAGAGAAATAAATAAATAAATAAATAAATAAATAAATGAGTTGTTTGGGGGGATTTGAATTTGAGTTTTGGAGGGGGGGGGGGGACTTTTGGGTCGGAAAATATATTTTGTGAGGTTAGATCTGGAACATTGATTTCAACCATATTGAATGAGAGCCACTTGATAGCTTTCTTTGTGTTTTATTATATATATATATATATATATATATATATATATATATATATATATATATATATATATATATAAGAGTATATATAATAAATGGGTATTTTATGTTGAGTAGGTGGAGAGGTGGAAAGCATAGGGAAAAGGCTGGTGGTCTGATTTCGGCAAGGACAGAGCAAAAGCATCTCTACTCCACATACATCTATATGTATATTTACATACATATATATATAGGGAAATGATCGAGTGAGAACTCTTTTGGTGAGAACCACGTGAGAACTTTTATTTGGGACATTATTTGAAAGATCTGAACCGTTCATTTTGATCTACATGACTCAATTAGTCTATGGATGAGAAATCAAGTCATTTGAGATTCGATTGCCCATGTATTGAAGTGTTACAAATTGTGTGGCTGAAAAATTGTTATTTTTGATAGTGACATGATGCATGGACAAAAGAATATCAAATGACTTGATTTTATATTTCTAGACTAATTTAGTTATGTTAAACAATGTGAACGGTTCGGATTATCCATAGGATGGATAGGCGTGGAGTTCTCACGAAACTTATCGTGAGAACGGTTCTCACCAGATCGCTACCCTATATATATATATATATATATATATATATATATATATATATATATATATATAGTTGAATAATGAGAAGTAGGGATATAGGTTGTACAAGTATTAGGTGGAGAAGTAGCAACAGGGGCTTGCTGATGGATTGGCTTACGGAAATGCACAGAGGGGAGAGAAACTAGTGAAGGAGAAAGGATATGAGTTTAAGTGTATATATATGCGTACATATATAAGTATACACACACACAAATTTGGTGAATGAATGGAGAAGCAAATTGGGGGATCGCTGATGGGATTTTTGGCAGGAGACAGAGGAGAAGGAAGGAGGGGGGTTGAGGAGAATGTGTATGGTATAGGGGTATTTGTACAGATTTGATTTATAATAACTACACCCCCATGAACACCACCCACTAGCCACACTAACACCACAAACTCCACACTCTAAAATTCAAAACTTGAATTTCCCTCCTCTCCAAAACAGCCCGGCCACCTACTATGGAGTGTGCACATCACACGTGTGCACGTGCTGTATACACTACAAAATAAATAATTTATTTAATTTAAAACAAATATTTATATATTTAATATGCATAAAAATTTACTTAAATTTAAATTTTTCATGCACGATTAAAATAGACACACATTTCATTAAATTTATTTTGAAAAAGAACACGCCCAAATACGTGCACCGAAACACGTGTGTCGCACGTAAAATATCAAAAATGCAAAATTCGATGTTATCAATGGAAAACTATTAAAATATAATTGAAAAAAACATTAAAAAATATATTTATTAATTTTATATATTCCACGATGTAATCGCTACATACGTAGAAAACACGTGCATTACACGTACAAAAGTATTTTAATCAAAATAAGGGAAAATAAATTTCCGTTTTATAAAATAGATTTGAATACATAAAATAAATAATTGAAACACAGAAATACCACACGTAGCGGAGGAAAAATAAGTAATTGATACGTGCATCAATAATACGTAAAAAGCATGTAAAAATACAGAGAATGAAATTTTGCATTGAGTTGAATCAAATAGGATAAAATCAATACGGAAAATGCATAAATAGTTGGGATCCAAAATACACAGTGAAATACGTCACAAATATTACCAGAAATGGTACAAAATATACGTGCGTAACATACGAAGGCAAAATTGTTATTTTCAATTTTGCGGGGTGTTACACTCTCCCCCCCTTAGAAGATTTCTGTCCCCAGAACTCATTAGGATAAAAGTTGTATTTTGTACACACTAAAGAAAATATCATTGCCGTATATAGAAAACTGCAACTTTCAGAAAGTAAATGCATTATAAAAAAAATTAAGCAATGAGGAAAAACAAGACAAAATCTATATAAGAAAACTATGAGTATCAAAATTTTACAAGAACGGAACAAGAAATCAATGAAAATATCATAAGAAAATAAATGTGATAAAAGATAGGATAGATTGAGAGAAATTTTCATACAAAATAATATTAGGTAAAGCATTGGATAAAAGAAAAATAAACTCAGTCATTAATTGTAAAATAGTTCGGAAAACAATGCAATAATGAGAAACATAGTCAATAGATAATTTATAAATAGACTTAGTAATCAAAATTTATCAAAGTAATAAGCGGTAGAAAATCACAAACTGAATTGGTACTTTATGAAAAATTGAATTAGCAATTTAAAAGAAGACTATTGGATAAAAGTTTGAAAAATAAATGAGAATGAGATTTAGTTAAAAACATAGACAACAAAAATGATCTTATATACCAATTAATATCATAAAATAATTTGTAAGGTAACTATCATAATTATACATACGATTTGAAAATTAAAGATATAAAAAGGCATACATCGAATTACTTCCGAATTGTCAAGTAAAGCAAGAAAAACCAACATACAAAATTATATACATACATAGGCATCAAAATTATAAGGGTGAAATAAACAATATCATGATACGAAAATTATAAATGATTTGTAGGAGTAAAACAAAACATCATAGTAGAGAAAGTAATAACATATTATTGAAACAATACAAAACTAATTATATAGAAATAAATTATGAATCATAAACAAAAGTATAATTAATAAGATGTATATATTTTGTTAGGTGAGTAGCCACCAAATCTAAGATAAGTTAATAACACTATAAAATACGATGAAGTGGTATGAAATACTTACTCATGAAAAGATTCAAAATAGGGAAGAAAACAGCAAGATAGTTAAGATTAAGTAGTAAATACACAAGTATGGTAGATGTAGAAACCAGTCGAAATAATATAATGCTAGGTTGTAAAATTGTGTAACCTAGTGCAGAAATAGAATAGTGGTATGTAAATATTATAGAAAACAAAGTAGGGGTCAACTAAGTAGAAAATCTTCTTCTGGTGTAGGTTCGCTTCGTTGGTATCCAACTGCAGAATTGCCTCCTAGACCTCAAGTTGCAGAATTGCCTCTACGACATCCGATTGCAGTTTGCCTTCTGGACATTTGGTTGCAGACTTTGCCTCCCCGACGTTCAGTTACAGTTTGCCTCCATTGATGTCTAGTTGCAGAATTATGTAGTGTATGTATTATATTGAAGAAACGTAAAACTATAAAATTAATAAGTAGCAATTAATAACAAAACAAATTAGCAAATAATATGTAATAACAATAGTATTGAATGTAGGCAATAAAACAAAATGGTAGGTTATATTTATACGGGTAGAAAATTTCAATCTTGTTAAAAATATACTGAAATATATAAGATAATATAAGATAATAAAAAATCTAGTATCACAAAATCAAATGATATAAAATGAATGTACATAATCAAAATTCAAAATTAAATAGATATAATAAATGAAGAAAATAATAGTAGCAATATTAATTTAATAAGCGACAATAAAATACGTAAAGTAATAGCAAAAATAAATGGATAAACATAAAGTGACATAAAAATATGAAAGACAAAATATTAAGATTGAAAGATAGATAAAACAAATTCAAAAAGATCAAAACTAAGTAAGACAGACAAAATAATACATATCCAGTTGATTTAATAATATAAGAAAATATTTATCTGAAAAATATTAAATGTTGAAAATTACTATGATGAAAATTCACAAAGAAAATTTTGAGAGGGAAGTGTGTCTACTTGTAAGGTATCATGAATGTATGTTCAAATCAACCACGCTTCCGCACGCCACTCTGATGCCCAGGAAAAACATGCTCGCATACAATCTCACACTCGCATACAATCTTACATTAATGTATACGATGAGAACATCATGAATGAAAGTTGTTATTGAACTCGCACTCATGACTCCAGCCATCTAAAAGGGAAAGGGAAAAGAAAACATCAGGGTATAGAGCAACAAAAATGTAAATCACTTACATTTAAACCTCTATAAACTGAACTCACACTTCTAATATCCTCCCTAATTTGTCGTCCTTGTAAATTTGTACTATTTATTAAACCTGGCTCTGATACCACTCTGTAACACCCCGAATTCCAAATAAGACCGAATTCGAAGTTCCACAGGATCTTTACACTTCATTTCGTACAATTTTACAAGGAATTAAAAACTTTTATATACAACAATGATTACATCAGTGTCTTTTACATCAACATGCAGCGGAATAAATAAAATACAACAATAATAAACGTACAATGGTAACAACTTTAACATTTAAATAATCATCAGCAACAAATCATCTTTGTTTCTTCTTGTAAATTCCAAGTCCTGCATATAAAACTGTGGGCACGTCAGTTGCTTACAACAGACGAAATATTATATACGGCCATCCTCGCTATGCCAAACAGTATAACGATTCTTAAATACTTTAGCAAACACAAACTTGATCACAAACAAAGCTACAAAGGGACTATCATGTTAATGTCGTGGGTGTTGTGCACTTAGTCCTTAATGCAGTTATTAATATTACATGACACTAATGCGTACTTGTTCGGATTCTATGCATCTCATACTACATAGGTCCGAGGACAAGCCCTTAATCGTTCTTCATCTTGCAGGGTTGAGTCCCTTGTTATGACTTAAACTCCTACAGTAACTATAGTAAGTATCCTAGATATTCTATGAGTTACGAGCCAATGTCCAGACAGCCTGGAGGGGAATCCCATATCGTGACATGACGCATCATGCAGAGCCTATGGACAATTCAGCCTCTGTCATGGAACGATGGCACTACCCGTAATCACCAAACACCCCACAAGCGTCGCCACCGGAACGATAATTCCGAATTAGTGTTCACGCCATGACATGACGCATCAAGCAGGCAACCTATAAATCACTCTCACACCGCCAATCCGAAGTAACACCCCGAATTCCAAATAAGACCGAATTCAAAGTTCCACTCTGTAAAATAGGATAAAATCAAATAGGATAAAATCAATATGGAAAATGCATAATCAAAGATTGAAATTTTATATTGAGTTGAATCAAATAGGATAAAATCAATATGGGAAATGCATAAATAGTCTGAATCCAAAATACACAGTGAAATACGTTACAAATATTACCAGAAATGGTACAAAATACACGTGCATAACACACGAGGGCAAAATTGTTATTTCCAATTTTGCGGGGTGTTATACACGTAGTGCCTCTAAAGCTTCAGGGCAAAAATCATAGCAGCAAGTTCCAAGTCATGTGTAGGGTAATTTTTCTCATGTGGCCTCAACTGCCTAGAAGCATATGTGACAACCTTGCCTCGTTGCATCAGAACATCACCCAAACCTCTGACTGAGGTATCACAATGAATTACGAAACCTCCTGATCCATCCGGTATTGTCAACACAGGTGCTGATGTCAACCAATTTTTCAGTTCAGCGAAGCTTCATTACAGGACTCATCCCACCCGAATTTCTGCTCTTTCCCAGTTAACTTTGTCAATGGCCCAGCAATCTTTGAAAAATCCCGAACAAACTTTCTGTAGTAACTTGCTAGCCTAAGGATATTACGAATTTCAGATACAGACTTCAGCGTCAGCCAATCTTTAAATGCAGAGATCTTAGACGGATCGACAGATACTCCATCAATAGAAATAACACGCCCCAGGAAGGCAACCAAGTCCAACCAAAATTCGCACTTGCTAAGATTCCTATACAGCTGATGTTCCTTCATCGTCTACAAGATAACTCGCATGTGCTCTGCATGCTCATCACGACTCCGAGAGTAGATGAGGATGTCGTCGATAAACACCACAACAAACTTGTCCAGGAAAGGAGAGAAAACCCGATTTATAGAGCTCATGAACACAGTTGGAGCATTCGTAACTCAGAAAGGCATCACCAAAAACTCATAGTGACCATATTGAGTGCGGAAGGCAGTCTTCTGTGCATCCTCAGCTTTCACCTTGACCTGATGGTACCCATAACGAAGATCTAGCTTCAAGAACACAGAAGCACCTCTCAATTGGTCGAATAAGTCATCAATCCTCGGCAACGGATATCAGTTCTTCACTGTGACATTGCTCAGCTCACAGTAATCGATGCACAACGTGCGACTACCATCCTTCTTGTTGACGAACAGTATTGGAGCTTCCCAAGGCGAGACACTCGGTCTGATGAAACCCTTATTCAGCAACTCCTAAATCTGCTCCTTTAACTCTGCTAACTCAACTGGCGCATCTGATACGGGCTCTTAGAAATAGGAGCTGTACCCGGCTGGATGTCAATCCCAAACACAACTTCTCAGTATGGCGGTAGCCCTGCCTAATCATCCGGAAACACATCAAGAAACCCTCGCACAATCAAAGGTGCGACAACACCATTAGCATCCACTTCCTGCATTACTCTAGTTTCAAGACTTGCCAACTTCTCAACACATCAAAGCGGCGTTTCACCAGCATGGAATTAAAATTCCTGACGGTCTGGTAATTGGAACACCACCTTTTTCTTACCGCAGCCAATCACAGCATGAGTAATACCAAGCCAGTCCATGCCCAAGATCACATCAAAACCAGAATTTTAGATGACAATCAAGTCGACTAAAAAATCAACTCCTCCAATAACCAAAGGGCTCTGCTCACAGACTTAAGAGCACACTTTGGTACCTCCCCCTTTAGTGATGTTCCAAGCTGCTGAAATCTCACTACAGACCAAACTGTGCAAGCCGATGAAGCGGGAGGAAACAAAAGAATAAGTTGCCTCGGAATCAAAGAGGACATGGGTAGGAAATGAGTGAACAAGAATAATGCCTAGAAAGAATTCAAAGATGAGAACGCAATATGCAGAAAGCAAAAAATGCAAGAACAGACATGGATGAAAGAATAACATGATAAAGCAACAGAATAAAATAACAAGATAGAAAAAAAAAATAAAAATAAATAACAACTAAAGATATACCTGCAACAATGCCCGAAGTAGTCTCAGCGTCCTCAGCAGTCAGGTTGTAGGCCTGACCACGACCTCCAAAAGGACCTCCCTGAGGAGTGGCTCTCCTCTGACCGAAAACCTGCCTCTGGGGCGGGAGTGGTGGTCTGCCCTGACCACAAGCAAGCGCTCCCTGCGGAGCGGAACCTCCAACTAGTACAAGGGCCCTAGACCTTGGGCAATCATGAACCATATGGTCGTTATTACCACACAGGAGGCACTGGCAATTGGCTATTCTACAATTCTCGCACAAGTGCCCAGTCCTGTGACAGTGCATACAGACCAGGTTCGTCCTCTGAGCAGAAGGTGGATATGGCCGTGCTCTGGCAGGAAGGGTCGGAACTGGCCTCTTGATAGGCCCTCCAGATGGCCTAGTAGTGACAGGATGTGGAACGGACCGCTGAATGGCGTGCATCCGCCTACTATTCTACTCCTGGCTTCTGGCAGCCTCTAAGATTTCAGCATAGGATCAGAGTCGTAAGTTAGCCAGGCGATCCTAGATCTCAATGTCCAAGCCCAACAAGAAACGGCGGCCCCTATATCTATCATTCGCCACCATGGAAATGGCAAAGCGACTTAGTTAGGTGAATTCCGCAGCATACTCGTCTACGGTTCGACTCCCCTGGGTCAAGAAAGTGTTTTAGTTAAACATTGATATATTGTGAAATAATAACAAAAATTGCATAATAAACACTATCTGACTAACGTGAGTGAGCGCGATAAATTGCAGCTCCATTTCATTCCTGGTGACATCAAGGAAGAACTTCGTAAGAAAGCTCTCTCTGAAGATGTCCCAGGCGATGGGGCAAACTAGTCGTTTCATCTCAGCTCACCACCAGATGTGGGCGAGGTCAACAAGTTAGATGCTCACAACATCCACGCAATCAACATCTGCTATCCGTACTGCGGTTAACAGCTACTCAGTTTCGATAAGTTATTTCTCAGCTTCAAGCGGGCCTTCAGAGCCCAAGAATTTGTCTGGGTGTAGCCTCATGAAGTCCGCCACATTGCCAGGTCTCGGCGGTAGCACCCCGGGCACAGGTACAATGGGCTCCCCGTTGGTAGCTCCCAAAGCCACCCTCATCAATTCACAATGCTCCCGCTGCATCTGCATCATTTGTTGCATCAGGAGTTCATTCTGCTCACGGTGCACTTGAATCACTTGTGCAACCATGGGCTCTTTCGGCTAATCATTCCCAGTTCAGAACAACGAAGAACCATTTCTAGCCATGGTCTGCAATAAGAATCAAATAGTTAGCATCTAGAACAAAAGTTGGTTATCAATTATCCATGTGATTCACGTGCTGTACATATTGTTGAGTCAAACCAGATAAACCCAAACTAATCAGGGTCCAACCCCAAACTTGTTAAAGTCGAACCTAGCTCTGGTACCACTAAAAACCTTGTCACCCCAACTTCCCAAAAATACAGAATGCAAGAACGTGACATGACCCAGGGAATGACTTGCGTCATCCATCAACTGTTATCGATTCAACTCAACAATATAAACAGGTTGTAATATAACCACGCATGCATTATAGGAGAAATCACATGAATAAAAATAATTAGAATTTAACCATAAAATAACCAAAAATAATAATAATCCAACCTCTGGAATCAACAATAACAATATTCGGGTCAAAAACCCACAATACAACAAATAACAATGCTGAATTTATTTAAGTCTTCAAACAAAACAATAATTATTTAGGCGGCGATGCAAATGCAATTCTTTCACCATTGTTGTTCTCCTAGTCCATCAAGAAATTCTCCTTGATTACCTGTAAGTTGTTCATCTGAAAGAGAAAAAAATATGTCCTTAGAGAAAGTCGTGGACAGGAAGTATTGAAACAGAGAAACAATGGCATTTACTGTATAACAATAGAGTTGATGGCAATGAACAATGAAAAAACGATAATGATGCAATGTAAAATAATGATGATTGATAATGATGATAATAAACGATAACAATAATGGTAAATAATAGTGATAACACTGTTCAATAAAGATGACAATATGCATTGACAATGCAATTAAGGTCTTAAGTGTATTATTCGTTTTAATGCTAACTAATGCACGTACTGCTGTGTCCCATATGTTTCATACCACAGGTTCGATGCATACAATCAATTTCGTTTAGACTAAGGTAGTAGATTCTATAGGTCATGTACTCAGCACAACATAATATTAAAATGATAACACTGGCTACTATAGCAATTTCTTGTACAATAACGATAACACTGGTCATTGACGCAATTTCTTGCACAATGACGATAACGATATTTTGATAACGAGGCCCACACTTCCGAGTACAGTCACTATAATAGCAACTATCTAGTCAACCCTTAACCCCAGCTTGATTAACATTCTTTATTAAATCAACATGCAATACTAATAGGAAACAATATGGACAGAATATTAATGGAGAAACGATAAGGCAATTAATAAGGGACACTAGAATGATGACAATACAACCCTAAGATCATGTAATATACTCTATACAATTAAATACACCAAATTCAACATTATAGACTCAATTATATATTATCAAACATGAAAACTCAATTCTAGATAGCAGTAGGTTGCTGTACCAAAATCAAAATTTCCATTGCTATAGAATAGAAAATGTGGATCCGTCAGAAGTTCTACAAACTAGACTCCTTCCCGGTTCCAACGCATAATTAAAGTCCAAATTCTGACAACACTAACTAGGTGAATTTCAGTGTTCTTTACAGGTTACCGATTCTGGATGGTTATCGGTGTTAACTAGTTTCAATTGTAAAAGCAGTAAATATTTATTTTAAAAACCATTAAAAATAACTTTTACTACCCTAAGTATGTTGACTATCAATCTGAAAATTATCATGGTAATATTTGATCATTAGTTCATCTATTTAATCAGGTTGACATGGTATATGCATAAATCTGAAAATAAAATGCAGCTGCAGTAAAATTGTCATAACTCATGCGATATAAGTTGGAATTCAAAAATTCTAGATGTTCTGGAAACTAGACACCTGAGGATACATTTTATATTCACAAAATTATTGATTTTGATGACAGTATCTTGGTCGAAACAGCATAACAATGTTCTGGTTGACAGTAAAATTCAGAGTCTCAATATATTTTTCATGAATAAAAAGATTAGAATGTTATAAATGGTGTGTTAAGGGTTAACAATCATAAATCACAGCAAGTTACATCTATGTGCACATGCTATTAAGATGTATAATGTTTATAACCCTACTAATTACAATCAACTAATTCACCATTATCAATCATATGAACAATCAATACTAGTATACAATCTACAATAGTTGTGTAAAGTCATGACATGAAATACAATAATAATCCATATTTCTATATTCAATAATTAACTACATGAATGCATGCAAGAACTATATATATTGGAGGCAAAAGTTGGCATGAAGTCAAGACTACTATTTGGATTTGCTCATGTAAATCCGTAGTATCCCAACGATAGATAACAATAACAGATATACGATAATCAATATGGATCTACTTGCGGAATTCAAAAAAAATCTCAAATACGATACAATATAATTCGATGGTGAGATGAATTGCCTTTAGAACGATGTTAGATCTGATATAGGGAATAACGGGATTAGGATCCCCAGCAACAAACCATGAACAAGAAGCAAGAAAACACGTGCTAGCTACGTGCAATGCCTACCCAACACGGCAAACACCCAATCGGATCAAAACACCAAACACCAAGATCAAAACACCAAACACCAAGATCAAAACAGCAAAACACCAATCTTCTCTCCAAAACACCAAATATAGATCAAAACACCAACACAACCCTTCTCCTTCTCAAACAGCAAACACCCAAAAAAACCCAACTCTTCTCTTCTTTTCTTCAGCAACGGAGAGAGAGATACGGTGGGAGGGAACCGATGGCAACTGCGGCGATCGTGGCAACTTGGCGGTGAGTGGCGAGAGCATGGGTGGCAACGGCTAGGCACTGGCAGTCGGGAAGCGATGCAGCGACGAGGCGACAGCGCCGAGCGACGCTCTGTTTCGCAGTCGAAAACAGAAGAGATGGAACAGCAGGGCTTCAAGCATTCGACGACGACGACGAGGGGCGAGGGATCTTCAGTGGTTGCGGGGGACAGCTGAGAGGCGAAGACGGCTGGGTAGGGTGGCTCGACGAGGAAGACGATCGGTTCGAGCGACTGGCAGCGAGGGGTTTTGCGGTGGCAGTGAAACAAGGAAGAGGGGTGTGGGATGATGGCGAAGACGATGGAGGAAGGTGGTGATGGTGAAGAGCGGTGATGGAGGGTGGTTGCGGTCAGGGGTGAACGGTCATGAGGTAGGAGGTGAAGAAGAAACAAGGAAGAGGGGTGTGGGATGATGGCGAAGACGATGGAGGAAGGTGGTGATGGTGAAGAGCGGCGATGGAGGTGGTTGCGGTTAAGGGGTGAGCGGTCATGAGGTAGGAGGTGAAGAAGGGAAGAAGACGAAGGGTTGCAGGGGTATTGGGTTTGTACAGGAGAGAGGGGAGGGCGGTTGAGCAGGAGAGCGGCTGAGGGGGTAGGTTAGGGTTTAGGGTAGGTTTTAATATAATAATAGTATTATAATAACCATATTAATGGGGAGGAATGCATGGCCGATTGTTAGGGATTCAAATTTGGGGGTTACAGGATGTGATATGGTTAGGAGAGATTTTTGGAGATTGGCTATTAGTGGAGATATGGGGTGGTTTTGGGTGGGGGGTTTGTGGGTCAAGATCCAATAGGAGGCTTATAGGGTTCTTGGTACAATATGGACCAAATAGAAGGATAATTCACAACCCAAAAAGATAAAAGATAAATTCATGAAATTAAATTTGAATGAGGAATACAAGGAGTAAGATTCAAATAATCAAACTGAGATCAAGAATAAATCATGAATAATATTAGAATTGATATTATTCGATACAACACTGGAACAAAATAGAATGTTATAGAATTACAAAGGGGTTACAATAGAAATCAATAAATAAAAATATAATAAAAAGGGAAAAATGAAAACTGGAGTTACATCTAACTTGGAGAAGAAGTCGGGTTTCAAACGAATCCCCAAGACCCGCACCCGAACATAAACAGCCGCGAAGCGGCCGACTGCCCAAAGTGCAGTCGACCATATTTGACTCTAGCCAAAGCAGAGGAGGTGTCGGTCGGCATCAAAGTCGAATGCGTAGTTGACTGTACAGTCGACCGCACCTGGTTCTGTTGTTGTTGCTTATCATCTTCCAACCAATATGTCGCTTCGACCTCCTTCCTTTTTCGTCTTCTTATTGAACTTAGTATGCAAGACATAAACCTAACAGAGATTCAGAGCCATGACTTTGAGTTCCTACGGTGACTGAGACGGTAGCTTCAATGGCGGCGGAGTGCACCCTGTGCGGCGGCACCAACAGTGGACGACGACAATGATGACCCCAATGAACGATGGTCTCGTTGTCGACGATTATGACACTGGTTAATTCCAATAATATCTAATTAATCTCATAAATAAAATTAATACCTCATATCTCAAGATTGTTGATAATTACGAGACAATAAAAAAAAGAAATTAGGATTAGAGTTCAATATCCCTAATACTTGAGATATTATACCCTGATTATCAGAATTGGAATAGTCTTAGGTTTTATCACAAGATTGGTATATATAAGATAAGACTAAGTTTTCGATACTGGGCTCTTAGCCCATTTAACCCGCTTTAATGATTTACAGATAACACATGCAACTCACGTGTTGTCTCATACATTATTATATACAATAATATTCTACTAGTAAAATACACGTGTGTTGCACGTATTAATTTTTTTTAAAATTAAAATAAAAACTTTGATTTACACGTGCGATGCATGTCTTACTAAATAAGATTATATATTTCTAAAAGTAAATGTGAAGACTATAATGGGAGGGTTGGAGTTGCACGTGCATTGCACATAGGTAGGTATTATAGATATATAGAAATAGATAGATAGTAATTTACACGCGTGATGCACATTTAATATATTTTTTAAAAAATTAAGTAAAAAAATATGATGTAGTGAGGACTCGAACATGAGACCTCCTTCATATTAGTTATGCACATGTAATGCATGGCCGGGTTGGTAGATTTACAAATGACACTAAGGTCTTCTTCCATTATAATATTATTATTACTAGTATAATGTACGTGTGATGCACGTCTAGAAAAGTAAAGTCATCAAATTAAATAAATATATATCGAATAAGAAAAACATAGTTTATATTTGAATATTTTGATTTGGGCTGCACGTGCGGTGCACATTTATATTTGTTGGATATAGTTTGAACGTGTATTATACATGTTTATATAGTTACAAAGTTAGGGTTTGCTTGTTACAATCCCCAATTCTCCCATTAAAATAGTAGAGATTATTAGATATTATATATTGTACTATAGATAGATGGATGGATAGATAGATAGATAATAATTTATACGTGTGATGCACATTTAATATATTTTAAAAAATTAATATAAAAAATTTGACTTAGTGAGGACTTGAACCTGAGACCTCCTTCATATTAGTTATCCACGTGTAATGCAAGCATCGGTAGATTTACAAATGACACTAAGGTCTTCTCCCATTATAATATTAGAGATTAGAGATATATATTGAGAATATACATAAATATACAATAATTATTTGAATAGCTGCTGACTAGATATTAGGGGTTTGGTTGATGTATATGGGGTTGGTTGAGAGACTGATTGATACAATGATATACACATGGTAAATAGATAGAAAGAATCCACAATATAAGAGGATCTCCCTTGGTGGCCATTTGAATTGCCATTTTTTTTATTTTTTATTTTTTATTTTCTAAATTTAAATATATTTCTGTATATATATTAATAGTCTATATATATACATGCTATTATATACTATTATACACTATTAATATACTATTATATACATATTTTGGTAATATAAATGACAACTATGAGTGTAGAACAACCTCTCATTTTTTTTAAAAAGTTACCCTTTAGATTGCCAAAATTATAAATAGCAACCCAATAGCTATTTGACCAGTAGAGATGCTTAAGACATATCAGTATATCCGATGATTTTATCTAAGTTTGAATTTATATAAGATAGGAGACAACTCAAACAAGTACTCATTTTGATGGAGTCCAGGAAAATAATAGCCGAATCCAAACGAGAAGATAAGGATAGGTGGAGATTAAGAGGGTGCATTAGAGCATCCACTATCGTTCGTGTTATATTTTAGGTATTTGGTATTTGGCTTTAGAAATGAATGAGTTGCGTCACTATCGTTGAGGCTAAAATTTGAGTAGACAGAATAACATCCTCCGTCTAATAAAAAAACTAAATTTTTTAATACCCTAAAATGAATAGACGGAAGATCGTTCCGTTTGACAATAATTAAAAAAATATAAAAAAAATTTAGCAAGATCTTCCGTCTGGTTGCGCGACGAATTAAAAAAAAAAACAAAAATTACCCGGACGGATGAAGATCTTCCGTATAGGGATTTTTTTTTTTAAATTATGCCTAGCCGGAAGATCTTCTTCCATCTGGGCATATAATTATTATTTTTTTTGAAAAGGACAAAAAGGTTAATTGGAAAAGAAAAAAAATAACCCTCTCTTAAAAATGGCTCTTTCCCATTTAAAAAAGAAAAGAAAAAAGAAAAGAGTGGGATGGAAGAAGATCTTCCGTCCCTTCATTTTAATTTAAAAAAAAATAAATAAATAAGAGAGATGGAAGATCAACCCTACTGACGGAAGATCATCTTCCGTCTTTCAAATTTTGACAGGTCAAACCTACAGACGGAAGATCTTCTTTCGGCTATTAGAATTTTATATTCCAAACAATTTCAAATTTTTAAGAGACGGAGGATCACCTACCGTCTTCTATATTTTGCATATGCTATTTCACTCTGCTATATATGGCAAAGTACTGTTCACGAGTCGGCTATAAAATAGATTTATAGCATACGATAGTGACGGATTTTTTCTCAAAATTTTCATTTTTTAGGTTTATAGCAGACGATAGTAGATGCTCTTACATAGAGAAGAAAGGAAGAGAATTAATGTGAGTGCCAAATTAATCTCTAATTTGTTCCTTCATTCTAATCAATCTCTAATTAACTAAAGATTTAGTACACAGTGATAGCACTTTCCACTTCCAAATTAATAATTAAGCATATTGTATAGGCTAATTTGCTTCAAATATAAAGTTTGGAATATGATTAGTAACTAATAGTATCTATAATAATCAAATAATCTAATAATAATAATAATCTTTACTCTCTAATATTATAATGGAAGAAGCTCTTACTGTCATTTTTAAATCTATCAACTCGTATGATGCATGTATGTAACTAATATGAAGGAAGTTCCAGGTTCAAGTCCTAACTACGTCAGAGTTTTTATTTAATTTTTTTAATTAAGACATGCATCGCACGTGTAACTTACTAGTAATAATTTAATGGGAGAATTGAAGTTGTGTAACAAAACAAACATGTGTATTGTAACCAATTAAACACGCAATACATGTGCATAACTAATATAAAGGAGGTCCTATGTTCGATACCAAACAATGTCAAAATTTTTACTTTGAAAAATATATTTATAAATAGGTGTGTCGCATGTGTAAATTACTAGTAACTATTATAATGAGAGAGTTGTAGTTGATGTTTGTAAATATTACCAACTAATGTGTATTGTTCGTGCATAACTGATATACAAGATATCTCAGTTTCGAGATCAGACTACGCCGGAATTTTTACTTTAAAAATATATATATTTATTAAGATGTGCATCACACATGTAAATTACTATTACTAACCATTATAATGGGAGAGTTGGAGTTGTCGTTTGTAAATCTACCAATGTACGTGCATTGCTCGTGCATAACTAAGTCTCAGGTTCGATTCCTCACTACGTTGGAGTGTTTACTTTAAAAAATATAGAATTATTAAAATGTGCATCGCACGTATAAATTACTAGTAATCTTTAATATTTTAATGGGAGTTTTTTACTCTAACCAAACAAGCACATGCATAATTATTATACTTGAAAAATATTTATAAATACGTGTGTCACACGTGTAAATTACTAGTAATAATATTATAATAGAAGAGTTGGAGTTGTCGTTTGTAAACATACCAACCTACATGTATTGCACGTATATAACTAATATAAAGAATGTCTCAGGATCAAAACCAAACTACATATGAATTTTTACTTTTAAAAATAAATATTTATTAAGATGTGCATTGAAAGAGTATATTACTAATATTAGATAATGGCATTAAGGATAATGCTCAAATTAAGGATAATGCTCAAACACAGGAGTAGTTGGAGTATGGGCTGTCCAATTAATTTTTGAAGCTGTGCATCATCAGGGAAATTAAGTAAGAATTTTGATTATTATACTACTTTTTTATCTACTGTTTTTAATATATATATATATGGATCCGGATCCTCTGACACAGTAAAAATCATTGCAGATGTAGAAAGAATTTGTGCCATCCAATGCCGAATATTGCTCCACTTGAATTAGATTGGACCTAAATGTAATTTTGAAAAGATAAGGTTGAGTTTACAAATATTTCACCCCCTCCACTAATTTTCCTAACTATTTCCCAAACTAATAAGTCACTTTCCAAACTATTTCCTTGTCCTTGAGTGAGTACGGCGATGCCACATCAGCTGTAGTTGCAGTTGGCAACTATGACTACAACTCTTTTGACAAGTAGTTCGACCGAGAGCATCAAGGTGTTCACATGGGCAGCTACAGCTCTTTTGACGAGTAGTGTGTTCGAGAGCATCAAGGAATTCACACGCGAGATTATCAAGCCGTGCAGGTCGACACTCGAAGAGGTTGGTGAGGGAGCGATGTTTAATACTATGTTGAGAGCTCTGGTTCTGCCTACGGGTATACATAAGCAAGTGGCAAGGTATCCCAGGCATGGCATGTATGCACGACAAGAGGAGGAACACGAAGAGCCGCAACAAGAAGAGCCACTGCACGAAGAGCCACAACAAGAATCATCACCACACGAAGAGCCACAGCAAGAATTGTGCCATCCGAAATAGAGAAATTCGACGAAAATGCCTTCATTTCACTGCTCACATAGGTTGGTACAAGTCGGCCAAAGACTCGTCAGAAGAGAAGGAAGCCCGTGCTAAACACACTAGGTTAGGCCGTTCACAATATTTTTTGAAATTATTTCTGAATTATGCTAATACACGGTGACTTAGGTGATACACAAATATTGGAGGTTTCTACAACCTACTCTACACCTACCATCCACTAGTAGTGTGCCACCTAAGATAGTGATTTTGATAGTGGGTATAACATTACTCTAAGTGTTTTTGGGAATGTGTTAATTTGGATTTATGTTATTCTTACTTTGGACTTGTGACTTATGACTTATGTTATATTTCGAATTTTCATGCAATTGCGAGGTATTTTGAAATATTGTAAAAGTTGGTTATATTTGTGATATTTGTGGGAAACTAACTCAAATTTTTGATTTAATATGATTTATTCCTGATTTGATGTTACAAATGTGATGTTGGAAAATTGTGAGATGTTGAGAATATTATATGTATCTTGACTGTTTCGAACTGTAAACAAGAAAACACTAAAATCTGATATTCAGATATTAGTGTTTCAACTGAGGTCCCAATTCTCAACTGTGGCCTCAGTTGAACCCTACTTCTTGCCTCTCTGACATGCTCTCTAATTCAGGAAGCAGAATTTGCGTTTAGTCTAGGCCACAACTATTAACTGTGGCCTTTCTTTTATGTACTATTTCCAAACACTTGTTGTTCTCTGGAAAAGTTACATAAAATTGATGCCACAGTTCCCAATTGCGGGCTCTTTTTAACATTAAAAACTTTTTAAAAAAATTCTAAGTCTCCACCACTTGGTTCTCTGTCTCTCACATATTTTCGATTTTTCACTCAAGATGCAATTGGGAACAACGATGTTAAAAAAAATACAAAGAAAAAGGCACAGTTGGGAACTGTGGCTTCAAAAGAGTTGTAGCCACAGTTCCCAACTGCAGCTACAACTAACGTGGCATCGACTGACTCATTCAAAAAAATAGTTTGAAAAGTATCTTAGTTTGGGAAATAGTTTCAAAAAGTATCTTAGTACGGGAAAAAATTATTCCTTCACCGTCATCTTCCACTTGTTCATTCTCATAAATAAAAAATGGAGCTTCCTCCTTCTAATGGCGCCCCAAAATTAAAATTTCTATCCACCCTTCATACTCGCGATCATATCTTACATTATCCCTTCTCAAATGTCGAAATGCAAGATCTAGCGCCTTTCCAAACCCAAGCATCCTCAGCATCATTACCTGGTACACTGCCTCAAGACACCTCCTCCAATGACCAAATGGTGGTGGTGACGGCTGTGGGGGTTCTTTTTCTTTCTTATCTTGTCTTTTCCTTTGTTAGAGTTCTTCTATGAGGTAGTAGATGGAGATGGGTTTTGGCTCATTTTTGTTGGATAAAGGGCTTTCGTGGAGCCACTGCCTCCTATGAATCTTTCGAGTGTTGGTACTTTTTTAAAGTACCTTTTTTTTCTGATCTATCAACTAAAAAATGTGGAGCAATAGATTACTCAATTTTAAGCCATGAAAAACTCAAACTTTATTAATTTTCATAAATTCTATCTTATTAATTTGCTTCTACTTAATTACATAACTCATGCTAGCCTTTAAGTAGATTGTTACCAACTTAGAATTCAACTCCAATTTAAACTGTTATAAAATTAACTAATGATTATAGAAAACCTTAGTTATCATAACTAACTATTAACTTAAACTTTAAAACTAACAAACTCTTAATTATATCAAAACTCTTTTTTAACTCTTATTTAGTTAAACTACATTTGAATTACTATTTTCAACATCCTTCCTTAATTCAAATCTTCTAGTGAGCACATCTCGAGCTATCTTCACAACTTGTTGAATATGTTATCCTTCAAGGGTTTTATCTGTACCTTGATATTCTCCTTTGATGTTGAACAACTTAATCTCTGTCTTTGACGAAATCTCGAATGATGTAATACCCTGATTTTCAAATATATGAAAGATTATTTATTTTCACATATGGTATGCATGTGTAGCATGTTGACTATTATTTCTCAATATGATGATTAAAGAGTATTGTTTTCTATAAAGCATTTTCTTAAAGCCCAATGATTAGTTTGCTTATTTTCTTTTGAAATAATTATTTTGGCCCAAATTAATTTAAGCCCATGGTTTAATCCTTTTATTTTTACAACTTGTTTTGTGTAACATTTTTTTTTATAAGACTTGTCATGAGTGTACAAGTTTTATTAGTGTGGTTTGTGCATGCACGTGCATTTCGCATACACGTGCATTGAGCACTCTTTCTTGGCCGGTTTTTGGGTGGAGTAATGGGTAGTTGTGTAGAGGTGTGGGTAGTTATTTCAACCCCCTAGTGCATCCTAACCCTTGATCCTATAACCATTTACTAAATCCTAGCCCTCCATTCCACTTATTTTCTAGTATAAATACCCAGTCTCATTCCCTATCTCTTTTACACTAAGATTATTATTGTAAGAGAGGTATTTTGTGAGTTGTGTGTGGATACTTTTCTGTGGAGGCCGAGTACAATTCTGAAGAGTTCGGTGTGGAGCAAAGGAGCAAGGAGCGAGGAGTCGTTCACTACATTAAAGAACTTTTGCTGGATTTCGATTATTTCTTCAAATAAGGTGGGTGTTTCTCAGGACTTCTAATGTAGGAATTATACCATGATTATTATAATTGCTACCATGTTATGAAAAGTAAATTCAATGTATTAGAAATTGCCTGAGCATGCTGATGATAATAAGAACAAAAGGGTCGGTACAGTCGACTGTCGCATGAACCTATCGACTGGTACGAGACAATTATTTTCATGATGTGGTAATAAACATGTATGCAAAACAGACGTAATAGTGCGATTACTAAGTTCATATTTCCCTATGACACATATGATGGAGGGAAGGTGAATGGATAAAAAAAGAACTAGCGATGATTAACAAAACTAAGAACGGTCAGTGCAGTCGACTGACGATGTGTTCAGCCGACTGGTGCATCGATTTAATTATGATTATTCGGTAACTCCATGAAATGAGATATTCCATTATGTTGACCTAGTATAATGACTTGAGATTTATATCTTCATCTTCGTAAGGAAGTTATGAATAAGTGTGAATGCATGTTTAAAGTATTTTCCTTAAAGAAAAGACAATATTAGTAATTTGAAATTCCATGCTGCGATGTTACTAAACAAGTAAGAAGTGTGGTGTTTATGAAACATGAATGTATGTATACTGTGATGAAAGTGCATATGTGAACGGTTGGAAAGATAATTCCTGATTTTTGAATTCTGAAACTGTCCAGTCGACTTAGTGCGTGTAGCAAGTCGACTGAGTTGAACATAGAAATGTACTATTAAAAATCCCAGGACAGACGACTGATGGATGAACAGTCGACTGTCACGTGGATAACATTTTTGAACATGAAAAGTTGCGGGACAGCCGACTGGCCGTGTGCAGCAGTCGACTCTCCCGAGTGTTTATGATGAACTTGAATTGACTGTACGAGTCGACTGGTATACTTCCAAGTCGACTGTACAGAGTAGATTTTGATATGTCAGAGATTCTAGTTTTGCTTATTGCTGAAAGTTGTGAACTTTATGATTGATGTCAATGAACTCTTTTATGGTTGTATGAATATACATGAAAAGAATCATAGATGTGAGTTGAGAACTAAATGAACATGAAAAGGCTAAGATCATGATAAGAAAGTCTGTGAGACTCTAAATTGAATTATGAGCTGAAAGTGCTCAATTGGAAGTTGTGAATTGTAAATTGAAACCAAGAGTAGCTAAGTCTCCCCCAGCAATGGAAATGAAATGAAATTGAAAAGAAGACCAAGGTTGGTCATGTGTAAATGAAATGAATAAGTCCGGTTTGGTAGAGAGGCTAACTCTAGAGCTTTGATTTGTATTCATGATTCTAATATTTAGTACATAGTGAAGAGGTGATGAAAGTGAGACAAAAACATAAGTATGAGAACTAGAGTTTACGGTGCGGGTGTGTGAGCCGCAGAATGCATGCTTGATGAGTCAAGACATGGCGCGGGCACAACTCAGAATGATCGGACTTTAGTCATGCTTGTGGGATGTTTGGTGACTGCAAGAGGATCGTGTTCAGGGAGGAGGCTGAATTGCCGCAGAATACATGCTTGATGAGTCAAGACATGGCGTGGGGTTCCCCTCCAGGGTCCAGGACACGTGCTTATACTCATAGATCATCTAGGATACTCACTGTAATTACAGAAGTAGATTAAGTCATGGCGAGAGATTGAACCCTACAAAAATGAAGAACGGTTAAGAGGCTGCCCTCGGACCTATGTAGTATGGGATGCATAGAATTCGAACAAGTGCGCATTAGTGTCATGTAAATTAAGTAATTGCATTAAGGATTAAGTGCACGATCACGACACGACATCATTAAGATTTTCTCCCTTTACTTTAATTGTTATGTGAACAAGTTTGTGATCTGTTAAGAAATGAGAATCGTTATACTGCTTCTGGCATAGAGAGGATGGCCATGTATAATTATCGTCGGTTGAATAAACTGACGTACCCACAGTTTTGTATGCAGGATAAATTACATGTTAAAGAGGAATGGATGCATAAAGATTTACCATGTTGTTGTACATTTATGTAAATGTTGTATATTCTTACTTCCGCTGTGCAAAATGAAAAGTGTAATATGATGTAAACTCTGATGTAAAGTAAAAAGTTTAAATTCCTTGTAAAATTGTACTGAAGAAAGTGAAAAGATCCTGTAGAACATCTCGAATTCAGTGTTTTTGGGATTCGGGGCGTTACAGAGTGGTATCAGAGCCACGCTTTCTACGCTTTCCTGTTGGTACAAATTTATAAGGAACGACACCCTAGATGTGGACATTAGAGTGTGTGTCTGAGTTTGGAGATTTAAATGTAAGTGACTTACATTTGTGTTGCTCTATGACTTATGCTTCTTCCCCTCAATTCTAAGATGGCTGATCACTTCGACCCTGCTGGAGGCGACGACTGGCATATCATTGAGGAAGAGTACCATCCTGGACAGGCTGATTCTGAGGATGAGTATCACCCTGGGCAAGCAGATTCCGATGAGGAGGAGTGGCCTGAATCTCGAGAGATTACCCCACCTCCGGATTCATCTGACGATTCTTCTTCCGATGAAGAAGAGGGACCAGCTCTGAGTAGCACTGTGGCTTCTCTTCAGAGGCAGGTGGAAACCCTGCGAGAGAGAGTTGGAGTATTGGAAGCTCAACTGGCGAAGCGAAAGGACGATTTTTCTGTTCTCAGTCACCGAGTTTGGGAACTTGAGAAGAGAAAGAACCTGACAGATGTGCTGAAGGATAAAGTCGATGAACTACGGGATGAACTTCGAGCAGCGAAAAGGACCCGTAGGGATTAGATTGTCTTAGTTTCTACTATCTTCTATTCTGATGTTAAGAAATGTTTTTAATTCGAATGTATAAACTTTGAAATTCAATGAAATGCATGTTGGATTAAGTTCTTATCTTATACTTCGAATTTAATGGATCTTTTGCATCAGAATATGTCGAGAAGAGGAGCTAGGAGTGGGGAAGGTTTGGATCTGGAGACCGAGCTTGCAAGGGTCTACCAGACGCTGAATGCAGTGGCTATGAATCAAGGAAGGGGGCCTGTGAATCTAGTGCCCGAGGCGATTAAGCTGGTGGAATCGTTCAAGAGAATGAAACCACCTGTATTCGAGGGTAAGTCAGACCCAGATGTGGCTGACAACTGGATTCGGCAAGTGGAGACAATCTTTGAGGTGTTGGAGACACCGGAGGGCAGCAAGGTCAAGTTGGCGACTTTGCAATTCGAGAAGGATGCGGCTGTTTGGTGGCAGTCGATGAAGAGGACCATGGGAGGTATAGTGCTTGGCTGGGAGGAATTTCTAGAGGAATTTCGCAGTCACTATTTCCCCTCCGATGTTCTGGAAAAGAAGGCAATGGAGTTTCTGTCACTTCAGCAAGGCAGCATGTCAGTGAGGGAGTATGAGACTAAGTTCACTCAGCTCTCTAGGTATGCTCCAGAACTGGTGATGGATGAGGCTAAGAAGGCTCGCAAGTTCGAGCATGGACTGAGACCAAGCTTGAGATCCCGGATGATACCTCTTGGTATCAGGCGATTTGACAAGTTGGTCAAGAGGGCGGCAGCAACGGAGGTAGATATGGAGCAGTTCCATGTTGCTCAGCACCAGAGGAACAACTGGCAGTCCGGGAAGAGGCCCGCCAATTCTGGGAGTTTCAAGGGGCAACCATCTGCACAGAGGTTCAAACCGACAGGGGCGAACGCTATTGGTGTGGCTGGAGGACCTGGAAACAATGTGGTGAGACCTTCTGCAGTCACTTGCTACAACAGTGGTGAAGTGGGACATTACCAATCTCGATGTCTTAAACCATGTGCTGGCAATCACAATGTGCCAATACAGCAGACTGGGAAGAGGTCGTACCAACCAGGGCGAGTATTTGCCTTGACGGAAGCTGATGCTGAGGAAGCAGATCAGGTCATCTCTGGTACGAGGGCTGATGTTTAGTGGTTTTTGTCATTTCTTCTTTCCGTTCATATTGTGAAACTGTTATGTAATGGTGTGTATTATATAACAGGAGAACTCCATCTTAATGGAATGAAAGCTGTTGTATTGTTCGATACTAGATCCTTTCATACTTTTGTGTCTCCTAAGTTTGCTAAAGTGTTGGGAGTGGAACCGAAGACTTTTCTAGGCAAGATCTTAGCAGTAGCTACTCCATCAGGGGAAACTTTGACCACTGATCGGTATTACGCTGATTGCGAGATCGTGATTGGAGATCGAATCTTTGGCATCGATCTGATCGAGCTGATTATCTTGGGAGTCGATGTTATCATTGGCATTGATTGGATGTCGGTGTACAGTGCAAGCATCGAATGCAAGACCAAGACGGTAACAGTGAAGGCTCCAGGTGGACCTGAAGTCACTTTCTAAGGGAAGCAGAAGTGTGCTAAGCTAGTGGCAACTATCCGCAAGGAAGAGACTCCTGTGGAATTGCAAGGGATTCCTGTGGTTTGGGACTATCCGACTGTGTTCTTGGAAGATTTTCCTGGGTTACCTCCGCATCGTGATGTAGAGTTCAGCATCACTGTTCAGCCGGGAAGTGCACCAATTTCTAAGACACCATATAGGATGGCTCCAGTGGAACAGGATGAGGTGAAACGGCAGATTGAGGAACTATTGGGGAAGGGCTTTATTCAACCTAGTGCGTCACCTTGGGAAGCACCAGTGCTTTTGGTAAAAAAGAAGGATGGATCGATGAGAATGTGTATCGATTACCGAGAGCTGAATAAGGTCACTGTTCAGAATAAGTATCCGATTCCTCGAATTGATGATTTGTTCGATCGTCTACAAGGAGCAGCTGTATTCTCCAAAATAGATCTTCGATCAGGGTATCACCAAGTGCGAGTGAAAGCTGAAGATGTGCACAAAACTGCATTTAGAACTCGGCATAGGCATTACGAATTCTTAGTTATGCCATTCGGAGTGACGAATGCACCCGCAATCTTCATGGATTTAAAGAACAGAGTTCTGAGGCCGTTTATTGATTCTTTCGTCGTGGTGTTCATCGACGATATTCTCGTGTACTCCAAGTCAGAAGAGGAGCACACCGAGCATCTTGCAGCAGTGTTGAAGAAACTGGAAGAGCAGAAGTTGTATGCCAAGTTATCCAAGTGTGATTTCTGGAAATCTGAAGTGGCATTCCTAGGTCACATCCTTTCTAAGGAGGGAGTGGCAACTGACCCTCAGAAGATAGAGGCAGTGAGAGATTGGGCTAGGCCTACTACAGTGAAGGAAGTCAGAAGTTTCCTTGGGATGACTGGATACTACAGGAGATTCATTCAAGGTTATGCTCAGATAGCTGTACCGCTTACTGGACTGACCAAGAAGAATGTGAGCTTCAAGTGGACTGAGCAATGTGAGGCGAGCTTTCAGGAGTTGAAAGAGAAACTGACTACTGCACCTATTTTGGCTTTGCCTAGAGCAGGTGTTGAGTATGATGTTTATAGCGATGCTTCACATCGTGGGCTTGGTTGTGTCTTAGGGTCTGTTTGGTTGGAGGGGAATGGAGGGAAGGGGAGGGGAGGGAAGGGGTTTTTTAATAGTTTTCTTGTTTGGTTCAATTTTTAGGAGGGGATGGGAGGGAAATGGGGGGGTGCAACACCCCTCCTGAGCCAATTTTGGCTCTCCTCCAAAAGTGGGGGGATTTGGAGGGGAGAGAAAATAGGGCTAATTTTTTAAAGTGGCTAGACTAAAATGCCCTTTAAAAAATCTAAACCTCTCTTTCTCCCTACTAGCAACGACTGTTTCTCTCCCAATCTCCCGCTCTCTCTTTCTCCCTATCCCGTCCGCCGTTCGCACGCAGCTTGAGGAGTTCATACTCGACAATTTTTTTTTTTTTTTTAATTATTCTTTCTTTCCAGTATTTTTAGAAAATTCAGAGAAAGGACTCTGCAAAGACCTCTCTCTGTTGTACTGTTTGTATCAGTTAAAATTCAATCTGTTGTGCAGGGAATTGTACCAGTTCACAGTTCAGGTGTACACAGTATTTGCTTTTAGAATCAAGAAGATTTTGTTCTGATACCTTTCCTTGGGTTATTATGATTGTGTGCTTGAACAATCCCAAACAAGTTTTAAAATCATCTTTTGAATCAGTTAACTGTTGGCTTACAAATCTCTCTGCTCTCTGCTGCAAATTATGTATCAGTGAAAATTTATAACTACTCATCAACCAATAGTATCAGTATCAGTTGGCAGTATCAGTATCAGATTGAATTCTGGCAATTCTGGCAATACAAATTTCAAAAGGAGTGAACTTCAGGCAATGAGATTTGACTAGCCTTTGGCACCATATTTAATTGCTTGTTTGCCAAACAACATTGACAAGTTTCTGGCATAATATTGGCAACATTTGAAAGAACCCCATTTCACTTTCCAACCTAACTAATGTCATGAACTCTCTCAGCTTTAGCATCAATGACCAGGAAACTTTCATCCATTTGTAAATTTTCTCGAATGACCAGGAAAATTTTCTCGAATGTAAACTTTCATCCATACTGATGCAGTAATAAGTACCTGACATCTTCGTGCAAGGTTAAAGCATCAAGATGATCTATAGAAAATAAACTGAAAAACTGCTAGTTCATTTCAATTGCCCTTTTTTATTATATGCAAAAGGATATAAAAGTAATTTTATTATAAAATTCATTCCCTCCCCTTGTGAACCAAACAAGAAAATTATTATTTTCCCTCCCCTTCCCTCCTTTGAACCAAACAGAGTTTTCATTAAATCTCTCCCCTCCCGTTCCCTCCCCTTCCCTCCCCTCCCCTCCCTCCTTTGAACCAAACAGGCCCTTAATGCAAGAAGGTAGAGTAATCGCTTATGGTTCTAGGCAACTACGACCACATGAGAAGAATTACCCGACTCATGATCTAGAGTTGGCTGCGATTATCTTTGCCCTAAAGCAATGGAGGCACTATGTGTACGGTGAGAAGTTGAATATGTACACGGACCACAAGAGCTTGAAGTATATATATCAGCAGAGGGATCTCAATCTGAGGCAGCGGAGATGGTTGGAAGTGCTCGAGGATATGCGACCTGAGATCAAGTATCATCCTGGAAAGGCTAATGTTGTTGCCGATGCACTTAGTCGCAAGAGCAGTTTGACCAGTCTGATTACAACTCAGAGGCATTTGATTGAGGAGTTGGATCGAGCAGGTATTGAAGTTGTCTTGTAAGGATTGGGAGTATCTCTGGCACAGTTGAGGCTTCAGCCTACTTTGAATGCAAAGATCATTGCAAGTCAGGAGGTTGATACTGATATTTTGGAGATGAAGGAGCAGGTTAGTGCTGGCAGGTTGCCCGGATTTCAAATCAGGGATGAAGTGCTGTGGTTCGGAGATAGGCTGTGTGTTCCAAATCAGGCGGACCTGAAAGAGAGTATTCTTCAGGAAGCGCATGCTACTCTTCTGTCTGTATATCCTGGGAGTACTAAGATGTACAAAGACATCAAACAGCATTTCTGGTGGTCAGGTTTGAAGCAGGATGTGGCTGAATTTGTTGCAAAGTGTGAGGTTTGTCAGCAAGTCAAAGCTGAAAATCAGAGACCCGGAGGTCTATTACAGCCATTACCTATTCCGGAATGGAAGTGGGATAACATCAGTATGGATTTCATCACGGGATTGCCTAAGAGTCCTAAAGGTAATGATGCGATTTGGGTTATAGTCGATCGACTAACCAAGTCCGCTCACTTTTTGGCGATGAAACTCACTGCTTCGATGGACAAGTTGGCTGAGTTGTATGTTGGTGAGATTGTCCGACTTCATGGTGTTCCCTCAACTATTGTGTCTGATCGAGATGCGCGGTTTACTTCGCATTTCTGGAGGAGTCTTCAGACAGCTTTGGGTACCAAGACAGATTTCAGCACTGCTTTTCATCCGCAAACCGATAGGCAGACCGAGAGAGTCAATCGTATTCTTGAGGATATGCTTCGGTGTTGTATACTAGACTTTGGAGGCAGTTGGGAAAGGCATTTACCTTTGGTGGAGTTTGCTTACAACAACAGTTTTCAGGCTAGCATCGGGATGGCGTCGTACGAAGCTTTGTATGGCAGGAAGTGCAGAACACCTGTTTTTTGGTATGAAGTTGGGGAGCGGCAGTTGTTTGGTCTTGAGCTTGTACAGCAGACTTCTGAGAAGATTGTTCTGATCAGGAAAAGGTTGGTGGAAGCTCAGAGCAGGCAGAAAAGCTATGCAGACAACCGGAGAATGGACCTTGAGTTTGAGGTTGGTGACTTCGTCTTTCTGAAGGTATCACCCATTAAAGGTGTGGTTCGTTTTGGCAAAGGCAGGATGTTAGCCCCGAGGTTTATAGGCCCGTATAAGATATTGAAAAGGATCGGGAAAACTACTTACCGGCTTGAATTACCGGAAGAGTTGTCTCAGGTGCACAATGTCTTCCATGTGTCTATGCTGAGAGGTTATATTCCAGATCCGAGTCATCATTTGCCTGAAGTACCGGAAGGTTTGCAGTTAGACCTGAATCACATCGAGTCTCCTGTCGAGATTGTTGACCGTAGGGAGAAAGTCTTAAGGAATAAGACGATACCGATGGTCAAGGTAGTCTGGAGAAACCACTTGGTTGAAGAGGCTACTTGGGAATCTGAGGAGAGGATGTTGAAGAACTATCCTGAGCTTTTTGCTTGATTGTATCTTTGTATCTTTGTATCTTTTGTTTTGTTGTTGTGTTGTAATTTCTGTTTTTCTCGCTCTTAATTGTAGTTCCGGGGACGGAACTATTCTAAGGAGGGAGTGATGTAATATCCTGATTTTCAAATATATGAAAGATTATTTATTTTCACATATGGTATGCATGTGTAGCATGTTGACTATTATTTCTCAACATGATGATTAAAGAGTATTGTTTTCTATAAAGCATTTTCTTAAAGCCCAATGATTAGTTTGCTTATTTTCTTTTGAAATAATTATTTTGGCCCAAATTAATTTAAGCCCATGCTTTAATCCTTTTATTTTTACAACTTGTTTTGTGTAACATTTTTTTTTATAAGACTTGTCATGAGTGTACAAGTTTTATTAGTGTGGTTTGTGCATGCACGTGCATTTCGCATACACGTGCATTGAGCACTCTTTCTTGGCCGGTTTTTGGGTGGAGTAATGGGTAGTAGTGTAGAGGTGTGGGTAGTTATTTCAACCCCCTAGTGCATCCTAATCCTTGATCCTATAACCATTTACTAAATCCTAGCCCTCCATTCCACTTATTTTCTAATATAAATACCCCCTGTCATTCCCTATCTCTTTTACACTAAGATTATTATTGTAAGAGAGGTATTTTGTGAGTTGTGTGTGGGTACTTTTCTGTGGAGGCCGAGTAGTATTCTGAAGAGTTCGGTGTGGAGCAAAGGAGCAAGGAGCGAGGAGTCGTTCACTACATTAAGGAACTTTTGCTGGATTTCGATTATTTCTTCAAATAAGGTGGGTGTTTCTCAGGACTTCTAATGTAGGAATTATACAATGATTATTATAATTGCTACCATGTTATGAAAAGTAAATTCAATGTATTAGAAATTGTCTGAGCATGCTGATGATAATAAGAACAAAAGGGTCGGTACAGTCGACTGTCGCATGAACCAGTCGACTGGTACGAGACAATTATTTTCATGATGTGGTAATAAACATGTATGCAAAATAGACGTAATAGTGCGATTACTAAGTTCATATTCCCCTATGACACATATGATGGAGGGAAGGTGAATGGATAAAAAAAGAACTAGCGATGATTAACAAAACTAAGAACGGTCAGTGCAGTCGACTGACGATGTGTTCAGCCGACTGGTGCATCGATTTAATTATGATTATTCGGCAACTCCATGAAATGAGATATTCCATTATGTTGACCTAATATAATGACTTGAGATTTATATCTTCATCTTCGTAAGGAAGTTATGAATAAGTGTGAATGCATGTTTAAAGTATTTTCCTTAAAGAAAAGACAATATTAGTAATTTGAAATTCCATGCTGCGATGTTACTAAACAAGTAAGAAGTGTGGTGTTTATGAAACATGAATGTATGTATACTGTGATGAAAGTGCATATGTGAACAGTTGGAAAGATAATTCCTGATTTTTGGATTCTGAAACTGTCCAGTCGACTTAGTGCGTGTAGCAAGTCGACTGAGCTGAACATAGAAATGTACTATTAAAAATCCCAGGATAGACGACTGATGGATGAACAGTCGACTGTCACGTGGATAACATTTTTGAACATAAAAAGTTGCGGGACAGCCGACTGGCCGTGTGCAGCAGTCGACTCTCCCGAGTGTTTATGATGAACTTGTATTGACTGTACGAGTCGACTGGTATACTTCCAAGTCGACTGTACAGAGTGGATTTTGATATGTCAGAGATTCTAGTTTTGCTTATTGCTGAAAGTTGTGAACTTTATGATTGATGTCAATGAACTCTTTTATGGTTGTATGAATATACATGAAAAGAATCATAGATGTGAGTTGAGAACTAAATGAACATGAAAATTCTAAGATCATGATAAGAAAGTCTGTGAGACTCTAAATTGAATTACGAGCTGAAAGTGCTCAATCGGAAGTTGTGAATTGTAAATTGAAACCAAGAGTAGCTAAGTCTCCCCCGGCAATGGAAATGAAATAAAATTGAAAAGAAGACCAAGGTTGGTCATGTGTAAATGAAATGAATAAGTCCGGTTTGGTGGAGAGGCTAACTCTAGAGCTTTGATTTGTATTCATGATTCTAATATTTAGTACATAGTGAAGAGGTGATGAAAGTGAGACAAAAACATAAGTATGCGAACTAGAGTTTACGGTGCGGGTGTGTGAGCCGCAGAATGCATGCTTAATGAGTCAAGACATAGCGCGGGCACAACTCAGAATGATCGGACTTTAGTCACGCTTGTGGGATGTTTGGTGACTGCAAGAGGATCGTGTTCAGGGAGGAGGCTGAATTGCCGCAGAATGCATGCTTGATGAGTCAAGACATGGCGTGGGGTTCCCCTCCAGGGTCCAGGACACGTGCTTGTACTCATAGATCATCTAGGATACTCACTGTAATTACAGAAGTAGATTAAATCATGGCGAGGGATTGAACCCTACAAAAATGAAGAACGGTTAAGAGGCTTGCCCTCGGACCTATGTAGTATGGGATGCATAGAATCCGAACAAGTGCGCAATAGTGTCATGTAAATTAAGTAATTGCATTAAGGATTAAGTGCACGATCACGACACGATATCATTAAGATTTTTCCCCTTTACTTTAATTGTTATGTGAACAAGTTTGTGATCTATTAAGAAATGAGAATCGTTAATACTGCTTCTGGCATAGAGAGGATGGCCATGTATAATTATCATTGGTTGAATAAACTGACGTACCCCACAGTTTTGTATGCAGGATAAATTACATGTTAAAGAGGAATGGATGCATAAAGATTTACCATGTTGTTGTACATTTATGTAAATGTTGTGTATTCTTACTTCCGCTGTGCAAAATGAAAAGTGTAATATGATGTAAACTCTGATGTAACGTGAAAAGTTTAAATTCCTTGTAAAATTGTACTGAAGAAAGTGAAAAGACCCTGTAGAACATCTCGAATTCAGTGTTTTTGGGATTCGGGGCGTTACAAATGACGTGGTAACCAACTATGACATGTTTGCACCTTTTATGGAACATTGAACTTTTCATTATAGAAATTGCCAAACTATAATCCCAAAATAACTTAATGCCATCATCTTGTCAATGCTTTAGTTCTTCAAAAATTTATTGCAACCATATAGCTTGATAATCTGCAAAAAAATAAAGAAATAGAATTTGTTCCTGCAATCATAGAAAATGCTCACATAGTATATTTAATTGCCACTAAATGACATCAGATCCAGTGTCGATAAATCTACCACGAATTGCTTTTCTGTCATCAAAACTTTGATTTTATATGCTACTAACTCCATTGCCATCTCTGTTAAGGTCAAGCTTTGTAAGCTTCCACTTTGTATGCTACTGTCTCCATTGTCATATCTATTGAAGTAAAAACTTTTGCTCGCCCCTCCAAGAAATAGTTTCTTCATATTTTCACATCTTTTGACAAAATCGTACTTCACATTCATCTGATGAATCTTCCATCGACTTTTAGCAGCTAATTTTAATTGGAACAAACAACTCCTGATAATCAATCATATTCTTTCTCTTGTAGCTCTTCACCGTGATTCTTTCTTTATAACGATCAATCCAACCATCATGCTTTTACTTGAGTTTTTACTTCACACCTTCAATTGTAACTTTGTACCCATTTAAAATTTCAATTAAGTTCCATGTAATTTCTTTCACGCAGATTTAATTTCTGCACTCATGACTTTCCACGTATTATTCTTCTCTATAACTTTAAGATCTGCATCCATGACTTTCTTCCACTTGTATGTCGTTATGACTTCTTTGAACACAACTGGATCACAATTTATAGTAGTAGTACTGCTTGAATGTGGTGATTGATGTAGAATTAGAGCTGAAACTTGCATCTCTCTTTCCTCCCTTTCTTCTTCAAAGGGTATATCTACAAATTCTTTGTCTTTATCCATCCAATTCAATTGCTTTACTTCTTGTGCAATAATTTCTTCCATCTTTGCAAATTTATGTGTTACGTCATCTTCTGCCTCTAGTATATATTATGCCTCATCTTCTTCCATCTCTACTACTTCTTATTTCACATGTTCTTCAGACTCTAAACTTTTATACTTTATTTATTCCTTATCATTTTCTTCCTCTGTCTTTTCTTTTTCATATTTTTCTATTACTTTTTTTTATTCATCTCCTTCAACTATCTTATATTAAGTCTCTGCAACAATTATATCTTTTCAAGAGTTTTCTTTTCTTCAAACTCATCATCTTAACATTGATAATTTTCTTCCTCATCATTATCATATTTAAAATTAATATCGTAGATATCATTAAAATAGTATTCGGTATGAGAAAAAGTAATTCCTATATTGTTTCTTCCAAGCTCCTCAAGTTTCTCCCAAACTTCTGTTGGAGACTTCGACCTTTCAACTAACTTCAAAACTTAAGAGTGCACCCTTTCTCGGAGGATTTCTAATGCACATTCAAAATTTCTTTTCTTCGATTCTTTGGAATACTTCCAATACATATCTTCATCTTCATAAACTGCTCCCATAAACTCTGAATTTCAAGATAGCATTTGTTCATGACGCTCCATCTTAAGTAATTTGATAAGTTCAATTTCTCCAACCACATGTCTTTTATAACTCTTGCAACAATTACACAATCTTCTTAGTCTGACTTTTGCATTGCGATACGCAATCTTCCGGCTCAGATCTTCTAGCTTAGATCTTTTTCCTCTGACAGATCATTTCGCTTTGGTTCCACTGGCACTGCTGGTACAAATTTAAAAAATACCGATTTTTCAGCTATGTCAAACTATAAAGTGTGGGGCAATAGACTATTCAATATAAACCATGAAAAACTCAAACTTTAGTAACTTTCATAAACTCTCTCTTATTAATTTTCATCTACTTAATTACATAACACTTGCTTGTCGTTATCTAGGTTGCTTCAACTTAGAATTCAACTCCAATTCAAACTATTATAAAACTAAGTTATGATTATCAAAAATCATAATTATCCTAACTAACTAATATCTTAAACTTTAAAACTAACCACCTCTTATTTATATCAAAACTCATTTTTAACCCTTTCCTAGTTAAACAAAATTTAAAATACTATTTTCAACATCGAGAAGCTTAAACCTCCTGAGAAGAGCAATAGGAAAAAAACAGAAATAATTTTCATTGATGATAAACTTCTAGTAGAAGATATGGTCCATATATAGAAGGACCTTTGATACTGCCCTCAACTACACGTGCATTACACATAGCATGTGCCCAACAGGTGCTCTTCTTATTCACCTATCATCCTCCGTTTTCTGATTGAAAAGATTTGGGAATTTATTATGGTTGGCATTCGGGCTGGGCAGGCTGGTCCGGGCCCCAACGTGGCGGTTCTGCCTGGGTAAGGGGCGGGCCCGGGCTGGTTTGGGTGAAAACCTTGTCTGGTCTGAGCCGGATTTGAATTCCAAAACCTCGACCCGAACAGACTCACGAACCCTTACATGTCTAACCCGACCCGGGCCAGGCCAGTTCTGATTGGCCCAGTAATTTTTGAAATTTTCTTTTATTTATTTAATTTTTTAACACTCTATCTCCAAAAAAAATCAATAAATGTAAAACATGTATAATAATGAAACAAAATTGTAGATATTTATTCATTTCAACTTGGAATAAATTTTTACAACAATCAAATTACATACAAATACATGCAATAAAAACTAAAAAATCCTACAAATATATTGAATTGCATGTGTAAGGAGATAATCTAGACTTAGATTGAAGAGATGGCATTGGACTACTGTTGTACACCTCTACTTAACCTAAACCTAGGATCTCATTGCCTTAAGTTTCCTACCCAACCTGTGAATTTGAGAAAAGTTGCTTCCACTTGTTGCGGCGTCTACTGCTTTTCCTTGAATCATGCCTTCAGCTTTCATTCAATCTATGGTGCACAAAAGCATCTCTAATGAATCCAGCTTCAAGTGATTCCTATAATCTATTACAACTCTGCCACTTAAAGAAAAAATACTTTATGATGCAACAGTAGACATATGAGGGGTTAGTAGATCTTTAGCCATATGTGAAAGAATTGGAAAAGATTTTCATGTTCTTTCCACCATTGTAATACTTCAATCTTAGAATTAGAACTTTCACTATCTTGTAAATTATACCAGTTTAATTCATTAAATTCATTAATCCTAAATTTTTAGATTGAATACAAGTAAGTAAATTAGTAGTGACATTTTTTACTGTACTTTTACTCTTACCTTTAGAAGCAGAAGAAGAATTTGATATACTAGTTTGGCGTGTTGTACCACTAGACGTATAAGTTCTATCATAAAAATCATACAAGTTATTCATTGTCAACTTAAATCTAGCTAAATAATTATTACATACATTTTCAGAGTCTTCTTAAAAATATTTCAATCAAACTCTTCATACCCGTAAATTTGAAACGATGATCCATTACCGTAGCAATACAATACAACATAGGAAGATGATTAAAATACTTCAAAAAAACTTATTAAGCGGGAATAACAATGTGGCTAATGTAAGAGTCTGAAAACATTTCTTGAAAAGTTCGCATCATAGTAACTATTGAAATAAAAATAATACTAGAAGTAGAATCATAAGATTTTGAAAACTTCACAGTTGCAGTTTTAAAATGTTCCAGAAATTTTAATAAACTTTTGGTAAAAAACCATGATTTGGAAGTCACTTGAAATTTTTCCATGTTTTTTGCAATACAAAAATTATTTAGAACCGCTTTGTATTGAGTAATAACATTTAATAAGTCGAAAGTAGAATTCCATCGGTATTTAACTTTTTCACAAAATTTTAAAAATGTACTCCTTTAAGATTACACCATTCTTTAAAGAAGCATCGTACTCCTCAAAGTGATAAAATGTATACAATTTCTAATTACATTGACATATGGATCAACTACTTTCAAAGCATCTTGTACACATAAATTTAGAATATGACATGCACATCTAACATGAAAAATTTGAAGACATAGACGAGATAACTGTTGTTGTAATGTACTAATCGAACTAGTATTATTAGATGCATTATCAAAACTAATCGAGAGAATTTTATTGCGAATATGAAATAAATCACAAATTTCTAAAATACATGTTGTGATAACCATACCAGTATAGGGGTACGGCAAAGCGGCAAGTGATATGATACTCTTTTTAATGAGCCAATCACTATCGATCCAATGACAAGTTATGCCCAACATCCGAATATCGTTACAAACTTTCCAACAATCGGTCGTTAACCATACTCAACAAGTTAAAGAATACAAAAGTTCAATTAAAGTGTTTCTCATTTCAGATGAATATTTAAAACAATCGGCCTTAAGTGCGTTTACAGGATTTTTTTAGAAATGTGAATTTAGTGTATTTTGGTTAAAGACATCTAAATTCCTAGTCTTTGAATAGGAAAATTGTAATTCTACCTTAATAACTAATCTAGTCATTTCCCGACGAACGACTTCGGGATCATAGCTATGACTATCTACTTGCCCGGTCCTAGGGTTGATCTTTTGTTGGGTTTGCTGGTCTTGTACTAGTTCGGGGTGTCCATTTATAATGTGTCGACTACTTGTACCCGTTCTCCCACCCTTCTTCAATTTGTAATTTTTGTTACATGTTTTACAAATCTTAATCATGAAATCATAAAATTTGTCCTCATTTGAGATAAAATCATAAAATTTGTGAACTTCACTAGTTTGGCATCTATGTTTTCTACTAGAAGTGGGTTGTGAGGGTTTGGTGTCATGTGTTTGTGTGTCACTGGCTTGCAATTTTTATTGTGGGTCGGGATCATAATCGTGTAGAGGAACACTTTCATAATCTATATTATGTTAGAGTTATATTCGGTCTCTAATTGTGGGATTATTGGAGGCCGACGAGATGAACTAGTAGATTCTTATCCACTTTGACTAAGCTGCTACCTTGTGATAGTGACATGATAAATGTAGTGTAGTAGTAATGTATGTGGAAAAATTAAAAAAATATATATAGGAGGATTAAGAGAGTTGAGGTAGTAGTAATGTATGTGAAAAATAAAATCTAAAAAACGATAGGAGAGTTGAGAGAGTTGAGTGAGTAGCAAAAAACCAACAAACAAGTTTACTAAAAACAATTAAAGCTACAACAATAATAAAAAGCTTAGAGAGTTGAAGAATTTTTATATCGTATTTCGCGAATATAGAGTTGAGAGATAAAATAATAAAGAGAGTTGAGTAGACGATGAGAATTCAAGCAATTGAGCTTCCTCACTTGAAAAAATTTGCAGTAGAGTCATAGAGAGAGTGTTAGCTTCGACAAGAATTTGAGTAGCAGAGAGAGTTGATAGTAAACGTAGTAGTTTCGACACGAATTCGACACGATTGAACTTCTTCACTTCTTTGTTACTTATTTGTTGAAGTAGATTGAGATTACTAGTAGTATTATTAAAGAGTTTTTTTTAAAGAAAAGTATTAGTAAAGATTTGAGAGAGGAAGAGAGTTGATACTTGGAGAATATAGTGAATTTCTGAAAGAAAAAATTGAGTGAATTTAAGAATTTTTTATAGGCAAAAACCCAAAAAAACAAAAAAGAAGATGGAAGAAGCATCAGCAGCGACTGCATCTGCAACGGGCGGCTCGGTCGACCCGGTAGGTTACAGCTCAGGTTGTGTCGGGTTACGGGTTAAACGGGCTGGGTTGAGTGGGTTTTTTCTATTTTTTCAACTCGGTCTGACCCGTTTAGGTATGCAGGTTTGACCCGAACCCAGATCGGATCTAACGGGTTCAGATCAAATGCATGTGGGCCCGGGCAGGTCACGGGTCACGGGTTGACCCGACCCGATTGCTAACCCTAGATTTGTTGCGTTCTCAAGATTTGTCTTCTTCCACTCCTACTTTCTCTCCAGTGTCCAGATCCGTTATGAGAAAAAATAAAGGAAAACTTTCTATAACTTGAATTGGCTTATGACTGAGTAATATAACAATTAACAATTAATCAACCCTAAAGAATAAATTGTGAACTTAAGTTTGAACCTTAATCGAGATGGATGATCCAGCTTCCGGTGAAGCTGATCCAGTTTCAGGCCATCAGTGAAGATGGAAGATGCCAGTAATGAAGAAGAAGGGAATTCGGCATGTATCAGTCGACTGGAATGTGCATAAGTCGACTGCAGATGGAAGATGAATCAGCCGACTGGAGACGTACAAGTCGACTGAGAGTGCGTATCAGTTGTATCAGCTGATGAGTCAGTTTGTAATGCTTGTTATATTTCAGGGATTAATGTGTAAAATTCGTAACTGTGTAACTGTCTGAACTACTTCTTGGCACGTGCTCAAATCGTGCTACACTTGTATAAATAACCCAGGATTGTATCTTTGTTGATTCATGAATAAGAATTTCTGTTGAATGTTGTTCATCTTCTTCCTCCTCTGTTTCTTGAATCTTAGCTAAGTGCAGGATCTTGATGGTGAGGAGACGCCCAGTAGCGCCCAATTCCGCTGCCAATGGGCGAGCTGGATCAATGGTATCAGAACCGTTTGTGGATTCTGTGAATCACATAGAGCCAAATCAGGTTCTAGAAGAGTTTTCTGAAGCTGAGAATCTTCAAGAATCCCTACTTGGAGCTCAAGGTGAGCAGGAAGAACAAGAGTTGGGTGCTGAACACCATGAAGAAGAAGAGAGTGGGTTTTCAAAACGACCCAGTCTTGAGGAATGTCGTGATCGCTTTGGAGATGTGTTTAAGCGATTGGACCGCTTTGAGGAGAGGTTTAGTAGATTTGAAGCTACTGTAAACCATAATGCTAGAAATTATGGAGGTTTGAACAGAGCAACCAGTGTGCGATTCCAAGAACAGCGCCAGCTACGTAGCCGTGAGGAATGTGCTGATCCTGATCAAAACGGAAGATGGGGTCGAAGGCAAGAGGCTCGTGCTAATCACGATCAAGATTATAGATCTGCTCGATTCCAAGAACACAGAGGTGGTCGTAATCAAGAACCCAGGTTTGACAGAAGCCCAGGTTCAAGAAATTGGAATCGCTATTCAGAGTCAGATCAAAGAGTTGGCCGTAATCAAGAACTCAGGTTTGATAGAAGCCCAGGTTCAAGAAATTGGGATCGCTATCAAGAAGCAGGTAATACCTTTTTTCCAAAACACCCTAAGATTGATCTTCACAGCTTTGATGGTTCTGAGGATGTTCATAACTGGATCTATCATATGGAACATCATTTTTCAACCCAAATGATTCACCCTAATGATAAGCTAGCCTTCAGTTTATACTATTTGAGAGGAGAAGCTTTGATGTGGTGGAGGTGGTTTGAGCAACAAGAAGATGAATTGATAGATTGGGAAGTGTTGAAACATGAATTGTTGTTACAATATGGACCTATGGAATTTGATGATCCCGAAGAAATATTGTACAAGTTGCAACAAACGGGAACTGTGGGGGAATACCACAAAGAATTTTTGAAATATAGTCACTTAGCCAAGAATGTGGCCAAATCATCCCTGGTGAGTTGCTACATATCGGGATTAAGGGCTGAATTGAAGAAGGAGGTCAAATTGAAGCATCCAAGAACAGTTCTTGAGGCTTATAGGGAAGCTATTGCCCGTGAGTCAATTGTCAATGATCAAAAGAAATCCTGGAAGTATAATGTAGTAAACAAAGGAAATTTGATTAATCCATTTCCATCCAAAACTGCAAGTGTTTCTTCTAATACAAGTGTTGCCAACAATTCTACCTCTACAAGTAATACCTACAAGACTGCACCTGCAGTTTCCGCTAATACTTCTTATTCATCGAAAACTAACAATTCCCAGTTCTTGCAGTATATGAAGGAAAGAAGAGAGAAGGGATTGTGTTTCCATTGTGATGAAAAATTTGTCCGAGGTCACAAATGTGCAGGGAAAACATTTATGCAAATGATTGGAAATTATGAAAGTAGTTCTTTGATGCAGATATTGGGAGTGTTAGATGGTGACAATGATGATCTGTTGTTTAATTCTGATGATGATCAAGATAATTCACAAGAAAGTTCCCCAGACAACCAAGAAGGTGGTAAGAAAACTCTGCAGATGTCTTCTTTGGGCTCAGCTGTAGCTATTTCTTTAAACTCCCTACAAGGAAGTCCTAGTCCTAGGTCTTTCCGTGTCTAGGGAACTATTTTGTCAAAGGGTGTGTGTGCTTTGTTAGATACTGGTGCTACTCATAATTTCATTGATGAGCAAATGGTAAAGAAATTGAAGCTACCAGTTAATCCTAATGTTCGGTTGGAGGTCACTGTGGCAGGAGGGCAACAGCTGAAATGTTCTGGTCTTTGTGAGGAAGTGATTTTCTTGTGTCAGGGTGTTCCCATAGTCGCAGATTTTTATGTTCTGCCCATGGATACTAGCCAACTTGTTTTGGGACATCAGTGGATGGAAACATTAGGCGATATGGTGTGGAATATGAAAGAAAAGAAAATCAAGTTTCAGTTAAACAACACAGAAAGAACTCTACTGGGAATTTCTAATGAAGAGTTTGAAATCGCAGATCCTAAATCTATATCCAAAGCTCTATTACAATCCAAGGTGGGATGGTTGCTACATATGGTGGGTAACATGTCAGCGCCAATCAAAGACTCAATCAATACCCAGTTGCAAGAGGTAATCGATGAGTATGAGCTGGTTTTCAAAGAAGACATGGGACTTCCTCCACATCGAAGTTGTGATCATGGAATCTCTTTAATACCTGGATCTAAGCCAGTATCACTGAGGCCCTATAAGCACCCTTGGCACCAAAAGAATGAGATTGAGAAGTTGGTTAAGGAAATGTTGAATACTGGTATTATCCGTAATAGCAGCAGTTCATTTTCTTCTCCCATTGTTATGGTTAAGAAACCCGATGGAAGCTGGAGAATGTGTGTGGATTATAGAGGGTTAAATGATATAACCATCAAAAATAAGTATCCTATTCCGGTGATTGATGAACTATTGGATGAATTGTATGGTGCATCAGTGTTTAGTAAACTTGACCTCCGAAGTGGGTATCACCAGATTAGAATGAGGGATGAAGATGTACACAAAACAGCATTTCGAACACACGAAGGACATTATGAATTCTTGGTCATGCCCTTTGGATTGACGAATGCTCCATCAACATTTCAAAGTTTAATGAACGACATTTTCAAGCCATATCTAAGGAAATTTGTCCTAGTATTCTTTGACGATATATTGGTATATAGTCCTAGTATGCTTCATCATGTTGAACATTTCAGGAAGGTATTGCAGACTTTGCAGCAACATCAGTTATATGCTAAGCGTAGTAAGTGCTCCTTTGGTGTTGCCTCAGTAGAGTACCTTGGACACATTGTGTCTGCACAGGGGGTGTCGGTTGATAAAGAAAAGGTTCGAGCTATCCAGGAGTGGCCTGTTCCCAAGAATTTGAAAGCATTGCGAGGATTTCTTGGATTGACTGGGTATTACAGAAAGTTTATAGCTCATTACAGCTCTATTGCATATCCTCTAGTCAAGTTAACTAAGAAGGGTGCCTTTGTTTGGTCGGAAGAGAGTCAGTTGGCTTTTGAACGCATGAAACACATCTTGATGACACCTCCAGTTCTCAGGTTGCCCAACTTTTCTGAGCCTTTTGTATTGGAATGTGATGCGTGCGGTTCAGGATTAGGAGCTGTGCTTATGCAGAATAAACAACCTATAGCATTTTTGAGCCAGGAACTTAAGGGAAAAAATAAGTTCTTATCGACTTATGAGAGGGAAATGCTGGTTATACTGCTTGCAGTTCAAAAGTGGCACCAGTACCTATGGGGAAGACAATTTGTGATCAAAACAGATCATAAACCCTTAAAATACTTACTTGAGCAACGACTATATACTGATGCGCAGCATCTTTGGTTAGTTAAGCTCCATGGCTACCAGTTTACGGTAGAATATAAGAAGGGTTGTGACAACAAAGTGGCTGACAGTCTTTCGAGGCAGTTTGAAGGAGGTGTAGATGAAGAATTGCAAGGAGCGTAATGGGAATCTCTGTGGTGCAACCTGTATGGCTTCAACAAGTGCAGCAAGCAGTCCTAACTGATCCCTTTTATGAGGAAATTAAAGCTCAGTATGAAACTGGTGAGAATCCTGATTTGGGGTATGTGGCAGGAGTGTACTATTACAAGGGAAGGGTTCTTTTGAGTCCCACCTCAGTTGTTAAGCAACTATTTTTGGAAGAGGTCCATTCGACACCTCAGGGAGGACATTTTGGAGTTGATAAAACTTGGCACAACCTTAAGAGAATTGTGTATTGGAAAGGAATTAAGAAAGACATGAGAGAATTCATCAGATCTTATGATATATGTCAGCAAAATAAATACTTGAGCACATCACCAGCAGGGTTCCTCCAACCATTGCCAATACCAGATCAAATTTGGGATGATATCAGCTTAGATTTCATCGATGGGTTGCCTAGGAGTTCAGGGTATACTACGATCTTGGTAGTTGTTGATCGTTTGTCCAAATATAGCCATTTTGTCCCTCTAACTCATCCTTATACAGCAAAAGGGGTTGCGGCAGCTTTGTTCATGCAAGTGTTCAAATTGTATGGACTGCCCAAGACAGTAGTAAGTGATCGGGATGCGATCTTTACTAGTAATTTTTGGCGTGAATTATTTGAGATGTATGGCACTAAGTTGTGTATGAGTTCAGCATTCCACCCTCAATCTGATGGGCAAACGGAGGTTATCAACAGGGTCTTAGAGATTTATCTCCGATGTTTCACTTCACACAAACCTACAGAGTGGTCGTCTTGGCTAGCTTGGGCGGAATTCAGTTACAACACCCATGTGCAGAGTTCAACTCAAATCTCTCCGTATCAAGCAGTTTATGGGAAAGAGCCACCCAATGTTCTCTCGTATGTGCCAAAGACTATCAGAGTACAAGCTGTTGAAGAGGAGCTGGTTAACAGGGATATTATGCTCCAGATTTTGAAAGATAACTTGTATCGAGCACAAAGTAGAATGGCTAATAAGGCTAACAAACACCGCACAGATAAGGAGTATAATGTGGGCGATTGGGTGTATCTCAAATTACAACCTTATAAGCAATCATCTGTCGCAGGTCATAGACTCCAAAAACTCTCATCAAGATATTATGGTCCATATCAGATTACTGAGCGCATTGGTGCAGTAGCTTATCGACTATTGTTACCCGCGACATCAAAGATACATGATGTATTTCACGTCTCGCAGCTCAAAACTCATGTACCCAGCTCGTCAGGAAGTGTGGTAGCTTCCACAGTGCTGCCTGAGTATTTTGTTGAGAATATTCCTCAGCCTTTGAGAATTTTAGAGAGAAGGATTGTTCCTAGAAGAGGAATTGCAATCTCTGAAATTTTGGTGCAATGGCAGCATGGGGTAGAGAGTGATGCTACTTGGGAAAATTATTGGGACATTTATTGGCGTTTCCCTGATTTTCGGAGCATCATGGATGCTCCTCTTGAAGGAGGGGGTGTTGATCCAGCTTCCGGTGAAGCTGATCCAGTAATGAAGAAGAAGGGAATTCGGCATGTATCAGTCGACTGGAATGTGCATAAGTCGACTGCAGATGGAAGATGAATCAGCCGACTGGAGACGTACAAGTCGACTGAGAGTGCGTATCAGTTGTATCAGCTGATGAGTCAGTTTGTAATGCTTGTTATATTTCAGGGATTAATGTGTAAAATTCGTAACTGTGTAACTGTCTGAACTACTTCTTGGCACGTGCTCAAATCGTGCTACACTTGTATAAATAACCCAGGATTGTATCTTTGTTGATTCATGAATAAGAATTTCTGTTGAATGTTGTTCATCTTCTTCCTCCTCTGTTTCTTGAATCTTAGCTAAGTGCAGGATCTTGATGGTGAGGAGACGCCCAGTAGCGCCCAATTCCGCTGCCAATGGGCGAGCTGGATCAATGGATTTCTTATAGAAAACAAAACCCTAGACTTGGAACCTTAGATTCGCCACATTCTTATTACTGAATACTCTCATTCTGGTGATGGCTGAAGTAAAAAATGTGAATTGTAAAGATCTTTGTATTCTCTAACGTGGTGTGAATGCAAAATTTATCCTTGGCCTTTGTATCGTGAAATGTAGTAGTTTGAACTGGTGGAGTTGGTATTTGGAGAGGGAGCGGATGAGGAGGGAGAAGAGGAGGTACGGCTATTTACCCAAATTTTATAAAATTGGGAAGAAAAAAAAAATGGCTGCACTCATTGGCTATTTACCAAAATTTTAGGATAGGGGGAAACAATACCGGTCATATTTGGCAGAGGATTTGGCAAAAGCCAAATTATAGAGGACAAAGTATGATCCTTCATCTTTTCGAAGTTTTTGCGTGAAATATAGTCGGGCCAAACATAAAGTTTCGTCCGACCATAATTTAAATATAAAAAAATATTTGAAGAGAAATTTGTTTGGTCCGACCATAATTAAAAAAATATATTTAAAAAGGAATTTGTGACAGATGGAAGAAGTTAAATTTGAGAGAGAAAAAAAACAATTGTGAGTGTGTGTGTGTGTGTGTGTGTGTGTATATATATATATATATATATATATATATATATATATATATATATCGAGAGAGAGAGAGAGAGAGAGAGAGAGAGAGAGAGAGTAAGTCTATTAAGAGCTGGGAAGCTAAGATTCTTAACGAGAGCTGAGAATCTCAGCCGTTCGATTGCGATCCAATGGTTAAGATTTGATTCGTCTATCAACTGATATGTTGAAGGGCAAAGCAGTCATTTTTCAGCTCTCCTCTTTCTCATCTGAACTACTCTCTCCCGTTCTCTCTCTTTTTCTCTTTGATGAATCCGAAGAATCTCAGCTTCCCCCGTAAAAAACCCTAGCTTCGAAGAGAGAGACCCATCTCACCCGTTCTCTCTCTTCGATGTGTCGTTGTATGTCTCCCGTTCTCTCTCTCTCTTCGATTTGTCACCCATCTGAGTTCCTAAGCATTTCGATGCTAGGGTTTTTGATTTGGGTCCATTTTAATGGCAAATGGAGTGTTGGGGTTTTGAAGGGTTTGGCTGCTATCGTCGTCGACCCGATCGTGATCTCTCTCTCTCTCTTCGATGCATCACTCATCTCTCCCGTTCTCTCTATCGCTTTCGAAGCTAGGTTTTTGGTTTTTGATTTTGGTCCATTGATGGGTTTGGCTGCTATCGAAACCCACCCATTCGAAACCCTAACTCCACCTTTCTTCTCCACCCCGACATCTTCGAATCAGGTATACTTTTGTGAACTTTTTTTTTCCCATTTTTTTTTTCAAATCTCTTATTTTGTAAATTAATGCCTTGCTTTGAAAATTAATTTGTCAGGTAATGATTGCATCTCAAGAATAGTGTGTGGAATAAGATGATCAGCTACAATATGTCAGGGAAGTATTCGAATCCCATTTATCCATTTGGGGTTTGGTCTTTCTATATTTTAGGTTTGATTGTTGATAGTTCGATTGGTGGTGGTTCACGGTGTGAAACAAATCGGTATCATTCTATTTTATGTTTTGTTTACTGTTAACCATGACTTTATTATGCTATAGTAGTCTACTGGTCTGTTATATTCATGTGATTGTCAGTTTGCTTCCTCGTTGGAGGACTTGGATTCTAGTTTTACAAGTAATGATGAGATGGATTATGTTTCTGAAGTTGCACACTATGAATCATTTATTTAATGATTAGTAGGAGTGACTAGTGATGAATTAATCCTATCTGAGCTTTGTTTTTCCTCATTGGTTATAAGTGATGATGAGATGGATTATGTTTCTAAAGTTGCACACTATGAATTATTTATTTAATGATTAATAGGAGTGACTAGTGATGAAAAAATTCTATTTGAGCTTTATTTTCCCTCATTGGTTATAAGTGATGATGAGTTGGATTATGCTTATGAAGTTGCACACTATGATTTTTTTTCTTTCACTGTAATATTCTACTAGGATGCGCATCTCATACCCACTTGTATCATGGCCACCTAACTAGTGTTGTTTGATTATGCAGTAGATGGAGGTGGTTGTCAAAACATTGACTTTATAAAGTGACATCTTAGGCATCGTAAGAGAGACTGCATCAGGTTAATTTCTTAGTTCCTCCTACTTTTGATTAATCACTAGAAAATAAATTAATTGGGCAATTTGATACCACTTATATAATCAACTCTCATTAAGTTTCCATTGTGATTGAATTGGTTAGTTAGTTTAATAATATCTTCTATCATCTCCAGAGGTACATGCTGCCTCTCAGTTTCCAGTCCTTTTGTATAATTAGCCAATTGGCCATTTCAGAATGTAGTCCTTATTTCACGGCACAATCTTGTTTATTGGCACAAACATTTATTATGAATTCAGTCGACTTTTCGTAATCAAAGCCTTCAACTACTTAGCAGTTAAGTAGTCATTAGTCAATCGAATTTTTTTTTTTTTACTTTTTAATGTCCAGTTTCAAAAGTGCAATTTTGTCGTATGTTGTGCGACTAAAACTTTCTGTCCAGATACCATGGAGACTATAAGTAGGATCTATTAATTGAGAAGTATCAACTGATATAAGCCTAATAGTATATTGAAGGTAAACTCATCATCATCATCATCATCATCATCATCATCATCATAATCTCAGCCTTTTCTAATAAAGAAAAGGTATAACAGGCTATCAATCTATTATCAACCCTTTCTAAATTAGTGGCAATTTCTCATAGACTAGTCGGAAAACGTAGCTAAGGAGAAAAAAGTTGTTATCCTTTTATTTTATTTTTGTTTGATGTTTCTACGTTGGATAATTGAAAATACAATCTTGACACGATCAACTCTAGTTCCACTATATGATTACCTCATTATAAAGAAAATTGTAGTATCTGATGGATTGATGAAGGCAGAATTGCAGATACTTCCTTGTAGTTGCTGACTTTGATATAGTCCAAAGTAGTGCATATGAGCTTATGACTGTTAAAAATGAAACTTCTTGGTGATTTCTTTTCTTTTGATGCTGTATGTACTGTAGGCTTGTTCACTACTACTGTTTATTACCCTTCCTTCCTTCCTTCCTTCCTTCCTTCCTTGTTCAATCGCTTTTGCTTTTAAGAGAGAGAGATAGAGACTATAAGGAGGGTGAGATTGTACTGAGTGCAGCCTTACAGTCTCTTATTGCATTAGAGAGGCTGTACATGTGAAAAGAAAAAGAGGATTTGATGCCTTCACTCTTTTCTTTATCGTATACCCGGCCACTATCCAACAACATGAGAGCTTTTTACCCTCTTATCAGTTTTCACTTTCTTTTTCACTTTCAGGCTTGTAACTGTACGTGATCTTTATGTTACTCTATGTACTCACTATCCTTAATTAATAGTAGCACTGTTAATAACAAACAATAACAACCTTTTTCCTGATTTTGTTGTTGTTGCAGATTCCTCCTGAATGGACTGATCACACTACAAAAGAAACCAGATTTACCGGCGAATATTCCCCGGCGTTTTACTAGTAACGCCGGTGTAGGTAGCGATTAGGATGGGGCCACCAGCTGCGATGGTTATATACTGGCGGCCGAATTAAAATGCCGGTGAATCCGATTATTCACCGGCGTTTTATTTAAAAACGCCGGTGAAGTTTATGATTCACCGGCGTGTCTAATTAAAACGCCGGTGAAAAGCTGCGATAAATCCCATCTGCCTAACCTTTCGCTCGCCATTACCCTAAACCCCAAAAAAGTAAAAAAGAAAAAGGCGCTTCGTTTTCCCTCCTTCCTCGCTCTCCTTCCCGCGCGTTTGCCTCCGCCGCTTCGTCCTCTTCGACGGGCTTCGAACATTCGTCATCGTCCCCTCTTCCCTTCGCCATTTTCGATTTCCCTCCTCCCTATCCCGATTTGGAGGTGAATCGGCGAACGGAAAACGATCGTGTCGCCCCGCTCTCTCTCTATCTTCCCCCCCGCGCTCGTCGCCCCGCTCTCTCTCTCTCTTCGGTATCATCTGTTGATTCCCCTAATTTTTGATACTTAGCATTTTTTTCTGATAGATGCATGTTGAAATTTTCATGTTCTTATAATGTTAATGAAGCTGATTTCATGCATCTGATTGTCTTCTTGGCATGTTTGTTTGATATAAAATGGGTTCACTGTGAACCGACGATGCACAACAATAGGGTTTTAGATTGGGTTGGGCACAACCATTAGTGGAGCAACATATATGCTCAGATAATGTAAATTTTCATTTCAAGAAACTGTTAAAGTTACCTGCAGATTCCCCTCTTTGGCATGATTTTTTAACCAAAAATGGGTTCACTTCCAAACTAAGTATGCTGCGAGAAATTTCATATACTTTCTTATTGTTAAATAAGCTTAGTTTGGAAATTTCATCTTGGCATGTTTTTTTAACCAAAATGGGTTCACTGTGAACTGAGGATGTTATAGCTACGGATGCCAAAATCCTCCGGATATGCTGAACAATTGGGTTTTAGATTTAGTTAGGCTAAAGAATTAGTAGATCAACATATATGCTCAGATAATGAAAATGTTCATTTAAAGATACTGTTAAAGTAACCTGTTTGCCATCTTTGGCATGATTTTTTAACAAAAAATGGGTTCACTTCCTAACTAAGTATGCTGCTAGAATTTTCATCTTCTTTCACTGTTAATGAAGCTTATTTCATGCATCTGATTGCCTTCTTGGCATGTTTTTTTGGTATTAAATGGGTTCACTGTGAACTGAGGATGCTATAGTTGTATGCCAAAATCCTCCACATATGCACAACAATTGGGTTTTAGATTTAGTTGGGCTCAAGAATTAGTAGAGCAACATATAAGATCGGATAATGGAAATTTTAAATTGGCCATACTGTTAAAGTAACCTGATTGCCCTCTTTGGCATGATTTTTTAACCAAATAATGGGTTCACTTCCAAACTAAGTATGCTGCTAGCATAGGCCTCATCTTCTTTCACAGTTAATGAAGCTGATTTCATGCATCTGATTGTCTTCTTGGCATGTGTGTATTTGAATCCTTGACAGGTACAACATGCCGAGGCGTTTAAAGAGGACAACTATAAATGATGGCAACGAGAGCCATGGGGATGAGCAGCCACTACAGAATAGTGGCAGTCAAACCGAAGAGGGTGAGGGTAGCACGCCGCCCACTGTCAAAAAACATCGTGGGCGGACGAAGATGACGAATGTTTGGAGGCTTCAGAATGATGAAAGGATCGAGGTGGAGGCGAACGATGTTGGGCAACCAGTTGGCGACAACGCCAGCAAATTTTCCTCCTTCATTGGTGTCATAGCAAGGAACCCCCGCATACTTCCTCTGTCATACGAGAGTTGGCCGAAGGTGCCAACCACCACAAAAGCCACCGCTATTACGACCGTCAAGGTATTTCTCATCTAAAATACATAATTGGTCGGCGAAAAATTATTATTGAAATATGTATTATTAGTGATGGGTAATGAATTTTGCAGCAATACTTCTCGTTCGCCGACTCCCTTACTCCTTGGGTTGAAAAGTCACTCTCGAAGAAGTGGAGGGACTACAAGAGTGAATTGAAGTCGAAGTTTTATAACAAAGAGCTTTCAGAGGAGGAGAATGCAGTGAATGTGCCAGAAAATGTGGAGCCTTCGGATTGGCAATTTCTTGTGCACTACTGGAGTTCGGTGATCGGTCAGGTATTTATATTAAACACACAAAAATCTAATGAGTATGTGGTTGTATGGCGGCTATAATGAATTTCTCTGTTAACTTCATTGTGGCATGTACAGAAAAGGGCGGAGGTGGGAGCTGCCAGTCGGTCAAAGCAGCTAGTGCTGCACACCGCTGGTACACAGAGCTTCGCTCTGGTTCGGGAAGAATTGGTAGGCGCAATAGTACTAATGTAAATTTTTTACTTACAGTTATTTGTTTATAACCATTTCATCTTACTAATATATAGGCAGAAGATTTGGGGGGGCCTACGGAGTTTGGGGACATTGACTTTTTTGATGCCACCCACAAATCAAAGGATGGGACGTATGCGAGCCCTGAGGCAGCACGGATTCTGGTAATTTGTGAACTAATATCTAATGAGGAGTCGAAATCTCATCTGCTTTTAACTCTGATTGTTATGTCCTTTTACAGACTAATGCTCGGAAAAGGTATGATGAAATCTCCTCTGCTTCAGATTCGGACCCTACGGCGCCACGCCCAGATTGGCGTACCCGGCAGAGAGTTGCCTTGACCGATGTTAGGGGAAAGGAGAGGCATGGACGTGTCCGTGGTATGGGCCTGGGACCAACCCCCTCGCGGCTATTTGGACGGAGTTCATCTAGTTCAAGTGGCAATCAAGACGAGGAGATGACTACCTTAAAGGCACAAGTTGCACTCCTCCAAGAACAAATGGCCAATTTAATAGGGCAGCAGTCCCAAGTCCCACCCAGGGTAAGTATTTAAATTGGTTTTTTTAAAGAGATTATGGTCTTGAATGCATGAAAGACACGTACTAGTGTTTGTGAGTGTGCATTGTGGCTGTCGTCTATAAGTATATCGTATATGTTTCTTAAGTGGGCTGTGATTAGAAAGAAAGGGCTGGAGTGGAGATCTGGAAACCCAAATAGAGACATCTCGTTTATTATAATCTATACTTTTTGTTGGACCAATCCCCTCTTGTTGTTGTTGCTGATGTCTCTATGTGTCCGTGTGTTGAAGGGAAAGAAGGGATGAGGGGAGAGATGAGGAAAATGCCGCTATGTTAGCCTGGTGTATCCAAAGTCTCTACCATCCTTCTTTTTGGCTCCATATATGGCTTATATATTAAATGGGTTTCCTTCCACGATGACAGTCCGTAATACTACACTTGATATGAGCCCTGTTCATAGCTGCACCCTATTGCATACTCACAAACAACTAATACGTGTCATTCATGCATTGTATTACCAATCCCACTTTGGCACATAACATGCTTAGATGACATAGTATGACCTGCTGATAAGGTTTGTTCAGCCGCGCTGTTGTACTGATTTGGAGGATTTTGGTATGCTAGCAGCATACTTAGTTTCACAGTGAACCCATTTTTTGTTACAAAATCATGCCAAAGATGGCAATCTGCAGGTTACTTTAACAGTACCTGAGCTTATATGTTGCTCTACTAATTCTTGAGCCCAACTAAATCTAATTTTCTTAAGTGGGCTGTGATTAGAAAGAAAGGGCTGGAGTGGAGATCTGAAAACCCAAATAGAGACATCTCTTTTATTATAATCTATACTTTTTGTTGGACCAATCCCCTCTTGTTGTTGTTGCTGATGTCTCTATGTGTCCGTGTGTTGAAGGGAAAGAAGGGATGAGAGAGAGATGAGGAAAATACCGCTATGTTAGCCTGGTGTATCCTCATTCTCTACCATCCCCTCTTGTTATATATTAAATCAGTTTCCTTCCACGATGACAGTCCGTAATATTATACTTGATATGAGCCCTGTTCATCGCTGCACTAAATCTAATACCCAATTGCTGTGCATATCCGGAGGATTTTGGCATACGTACCTATAGCATCCTCAGTTCACAGTGAACCCATTTTGTTACAAAAAACATGCCAAGATGACAATCAGATGCATAAGATAAGCTTCATTAACAGTAAAAGAAGGTGAGGATGGCAATCATGCCAAAGATGGCAATCAGGTTACTTTAAAAGTATCTTAAAATGAAAATTTCCATTATCTGAGCATATATATTTCTTTAAAAGTGACTGTGACCAATTGTTCTTAATTGGGCTGTGATTAGAAAGAGACGAGTTGGAGTGGAGATCTGGAAACCCATATAGAGACATCTCGTTCATAATAATTTATTATTATTGTTGTTCTTGTCATTCTTGCTGTTGTTGCCGATGTCTCTATGTGTCCGTGTGTTGAAGGGAAAGAAGGGATGAGAGAGGGATGAGGAAAATGCCGCTATGTTAGCCTGGTGTATCCTCATTCTCTACCATTCCTCTTTCTGGCTTCTATATTTGGTTTCCTTCCACGATGACGATTTCAGTTAAAACTACACTTGCTATGAGCCCTATTTGTCATCTCTGATTTCCCTCCTCCGCTCTCTCTCTCGCTCTCTTCGGTATCATCTCTTGATTTCCCTTATTTTCCAAACTTAGCATATTTTTCAGATAGATGCATCTTGATTTCCTTAACTTGAATGGTTTAGTTGGGATGAAGAATTAATAGAAAAATAAATGCTTAGATACTGGAAATTTTCATGGTCTTTCACTGTTAATGAAGCTCATTTCATGCATCTGCTTGTCTTCTTGGCATGTTTTTTTTCATACTAAATGGGCTTAGTGTGAACTGAGGATGCTATATCTATGTACGCCAAAATGGTCTGTGATTTGCACAACAAGTTGGTTTTAGATTTAGTTGGGCACAACAACTACTGGAGCAACATATACTTAAGCTCAGTTAATGTAAATTTTCAATTTAAGGTACCGTTAAGGTATCCTGCAGATTGCCCTATTTTGCATGATTTTTTGATCAAATAATGGGTTCACCACCAGACTGTTAGTATGCTGTTAGCATCCCCATCCTCTTTCACTGTTAATGAAGCTCATTTCATGCATCTGCTTGTCTTCTTGCCATGTTTGTTTGATAATAAATGGGTTTACTGTGAACTGAGGCATTAATAGAAATTTTCATTTCAAGATACTGTTAAAGTAACCTGTTTGCCATCTTTGGCATGATTTTTTAGCCAAAAAAGGGTTCACTTCCAATCTGAGTTTGCTGAAGGCATCCCCATCTTCTTTTACTACTACTGAAGCTTATTTCATTAAGATCCAGGATGGCCAATTTGGATTGGGCTGTGATTGGATTGTTCAGTGGCTGTTGTCCATGTTCTTAGTTGGGCTGTGATTAGAACGAGAGGGCTCGAGTGGAGATCTGGAAACCCATATAGAGACATCTTCTTCATAATGATTTATTATTATTGTTGTTCTTGTCGCTCTTGTTGTTGTTGCCGATGTCTCTATGTGTCCGTGTGTTGAAGGGAAAGAAGGGATGAGAGAGGGATGAGGAAAATGCCGCTATGTTAGCCTGGTGTATCCTCATTCTCTACCATTCCTCTTTCTGGCTTCTATATTTGGTTTCCTTCCACGATGACGATTCCAGTTAAAACTACACTTGCTATGAGCCCTATTCGTATTTTTCTTCTATGAAGAATTGATCTATGACTACAATCTCCATTCAAAACCCAATTGTTCTATATTTGGTTCCCTCTTGCTGTTGTTGCTGTTGTTGAAGTGAACCCATTTTGTTTTATTGTTAGTGAAGCTTATTTTCATGCATCTGATTGTCATCTTGGCAATTGAATTTGACCAAATAATGGGTTCACTGTGAACTGAGGATGGTATATAGGTACGTATAGTTGGGGAGCAACATATAAGCTCAGATAGTGGAGAAATTTTCATTTTCAGATACTGTTAATGTAACCTGATTGCAATCTTAGCCGAAAATATTTTTCTTACCACAAAATGGGTTCATTTCCAAACTAAGTATGCTGCATAGCATCCCCAGTTTCTTTCACTGTTGGTGAAGCTTATTTCACAAACCTGATGGTCTTCTAAGGCTGATTTTTTGGTCCTATTTTCACTTAACTGTTAGTGAAGCTCATATCATGCACCTGATTGTCTTCTTGGCATGTTTGTTTTGATACCAAATAATGGGTTCACTGTGAACTGAGGATGGTATATAGGTACGTATAGTTGGGGAGCAACATATACGCTCAGATAGTGGAGAAATTTTCATTTTCAGATACTGTTAATGTAACCTGATTGCAATCTTAGCCGAAAATATTTTTCTTACCACAAAATGGGTTCATTTCCAAACTAAGTATGCTGCATAGCATCCCCAGTTTCTTTCACTGTTGGTGAAGCTTATTTCACAAACCTGATGGTCTTCTAAGGCTGATTTTTTGGTCCTATTTTCACTTAACTGTTAGTGAAGCTCATATCATGCACCTGATTGTCTTCTTGGCATGTTTGTTTTGATACCAAATAATGGGTTCACTGTGAACTGAGGATGGTATATAGGTACGTATAGTTGGGGAGCAACATATAAGCTCAGATAGTGGAGAAATTTTCATTTTCAGATACTGTTAATGTAACCTGATTGCAATCTTAGCCGAAAATATTTTTCTTACCACAAAATGGGTTCATTTCCAAACTAAGTATGCTGCATAGCATCCCCAGTTTCTTTCACTGTTGGTGAAGCTTATTTCACAAACCTGATGGTCTTCTAAGGCTGATTTTTTGGTCCTATTTTCACTTAACTGTTAGTGAAGCTTATATCATGCACCTGATTGTCTTCTTGGCATGTTTGTTTTGATACCAAATAATGGGTTCACTGTGAACTGAGGATGGTATATAGGTACGTATAGTTGGGGAGCAACATATAAGCTCAGATAGTGGAGAAATTTTCATTTTCAGATACTGTTAATGTAACCTGATTGCAATCTTAGCCGAAAATATTTTTCTTACCACAAAATGGGTTCATTTCCAAACTAAGTATGCTGCATAGCATCCCCAGTTTCTTTCACTGTTGGTGAAGCTTATTTCACAAACCTGATGGTCTTCTAAGGCTGATTTTTTGGTCCTATTTTCACTTAACTGTTAGTGAAGCTCATATCATGCACCTGATTGTCTTCTTGGCATGTTTGTTTTGATACCAAATAATGGGTTCACTGTGAACTGAGGATGGTATATAGGTACGTATAGTTGGGGAGCAACATATAAGCTCAGATAGTGGAGAAATTTTCATTTTCAGATACTGTTAATGTAACCTGATTGCAATCTTAGCCGAAAATATTTTTCTTACCACAAAATGGGTTCATTTCCAAACTAAGTATGCTGCATAGCATCCCCAGTTTCTTTCACTGTTGGTGAAGCTTATTTCACAAACCTGATGGTCTTCTAAGGCTAATTTTTTGGTCCTATTTTCACTTAACTGTTAGTGAAGCTCATATCATGCACCTGATTGTCTTCTTGGCATGTTTGTTTTGATACCAAATAATGGGTTCACTGTGAACTGAGGATGGTATATAGGTACGTATAGTTGGGGAGCAACATATAAGCTCAGATAGTGGAGAAATTTTCATTTTCAGATACTGTTAATGTAACCTGATTGCAATCTTAGCCGAAAATATTTTTCTTACCACAAAATGGGTTCATTTCCAAACTAAGTATGCTGCATAGCATCCCCAGTTTCTTTCACTGTTGGTGAAGCTTATTTCACAAACCTGATGGTCTTCTAAGGCTAATTTTTTGGTCCTATTTTCACTTAACTGTTAGTGAAGCTCATATCATGCACCTGATTGTCTTCTTGGCATGTTTGTTTTGATACCAAATAATGGGTTCACTGTGAACTGAGGATGGTATATAGGTACGTATAGTTGGGGAGCAACATATAAGCTCAGATAGTGGAGAAATTTTCATTTTCAGATACTGTTAATGTAACCTGATTGCAATCTTAGCCGAAAATATTTTTCTTACCACAAAATGGGTTCATTTCCAAACTAAGTATGCTGCATAGCATCCCCAGTTTCTTTCACTGTTGGTGAAGCTTATTTCACAAACCTGATGGTCTTCTAAGGCTGATTTTTTGGTCCTATTTTCACTTAACTGTTAGTGAAGCTCATATCATGCACCTGATTGTCTTCTTGGCATGTTTGTTTTGATACCAAATAATGGGTTCACTGTGAACTGAGGATGGTATATAGGTACGTATAGTTGGGGAGCAACATATAAGCTCAGATAGTGGAGAAATTTTCATTTTCAGATACTGTTAATGTAACCTGATTGCAATCTTAGCCGAAAATATTTTTCTTACCACAAAATGGGTTCATTTCCAAACTAAGTATGCTGCATAGCATCCCCAGTTTCTTTCACTGTTGGTGAAGCTTATTTCACAAACCTGATGGTCTTCTAAGGCTGATTTTTTGGTCCTATTTTCACTTAACTGTTAGTGAAGCTCATATCATGCACCTGATTGTCTTCTTGGCATGTTTGTTTTGATACCAAATAATGGGTTCACTGTGAACTGAGGATGGTATATAGGTACGTATAGTTGGGGAGCAACATATAAGCTCAGATAGTGGAGAAATTTTCATTTTCAGATACTGTTAATGTAACCTGATTGCAATCTTAGCCGAAAATATTTTTCTTACCACAAAATGGGTTCATTTCCAAACTAAGTATGCTGCATAGCATCCCCAGTTTCTTTCACTGTTGGTGAAGCTTATTCACAAACCTGATGGTCTTCTAAGGCTAATTTTTTGGTCCTATTTTCACTTAACTGTTAGTGAAGCTCATATCATGCACCTGATTGTCTTCTTGGCATGTTTGTTTTGATACCAAGAATGGGTTCACTTTGAACTGAGGATGGTATATAGGTACGTATGCCACAATCCTCCGGCCGGATATGCACAACACCTGGGTTTTGCGATATAGTTGGAGAGCAACATATAAGCTCAGATAGTGGAGAAATTTTCATTTTCAGATACTGTTAATGTAACCTGATTGCAATATTCGGCATGGTTTTTTTATCTGGGCTATGATTGGATCTAGGATGGCAAATTTTGACTGGGCTATGATTGGATTGTTTAGTGGATGTTGTCTATGTTCTTAATTGGGCTGTGATTAGAAAGAGTGGGCTCGAGTGGAGATCTGGAAACCCATATAGAGACATCTTGTTCATAATAATTTATTATTATTGTCGTTCTTGTCGCTCTTGCTGTTGTTGCTGATGTCTCTTTGTGTTCATGTGCTGAAGGGAAACAAGGGATGAGAGAGAGATGAGGAAAATGCCGCTATGTTAGCCTGGTGTATCCAAAGTTTCTACCTTTCTCCTTTATGTTTCCATTTCTGGCTTCTATATATATTTGGTTTCCTTCCACGATGACAGTTCCCTAAAAATACACTTGATATGAGCCCTATCTTATTTTTCTTATTTTTCTTATATTTGGTTTCCGTCCACGATGACAGTTTCATGGATTGTCTGGACAATCCATGAAAGAGATGCTTAGATACTGAATTTTTATTTGTTTTACTGTTTTAGGTAGTGGATATTCCCAATCAAGGGAGATAATATAGAGTTTTCGAGTTAGATACTGAATTTTCATTTGTTTTGTTATTTTAGATATATTTAAAAAACAAAATTAAGTACCGGATTTTTAGCATTGCAATGTAATTATTTTACCTCTCTATATATCATCAACAATTCCATTTGCAATTGGCACTTTGATCTTATAATTTAAGATACAGTTAGATATTTTTTGCAAGTTCAAAAAATATGTATATTCTGTATTGTGGTATACTGTTGAACTAAACTATTGTTTTTTTTTTGTTCACAGAGCGGTCGCCCAGATGAAGAAAATTCTGATGATCAGAACTGAAGCTCCTCGAGGGTATGAATCCGTGGTCCTCCTTGCTGTCCTCCTTGCTGTTCTTGTGTCCTTGCTGTATGATTGTTCTTATGTCCTCCTTGCTGTTATGTCAGACTGTTTTTTTTGGATGAGAGTTGTGTCAGGCGGTTTAGTTGGGATATTTGTCAGACTTGAGATATTTGGGATGTTCGTCGGTCTGTTAATTTGGTTGTGATTATGACTGTTAATTTTGCGATGAATTTGGTTGTGACTATGACACTGGTAATTACTTTGTTGAGATATTTGGATATGACACGTGTTAAACTTTATTATATTTCTTGTGTTTGGTTGTCATTTGCGCATTAATATGAAATGAAATTGGTTGAATCAGTAGTTATGAATTAGTTTATGGGTTTTGTAAAAGAAATTGTGAATTGAAATCGAACGGAAAACGGAGAAAGGAATACAAACGGGCATAGCTAGACCGGCGGTCTATCTATTGAATTAGTTGCAGAGTGTGATAGACCGGCGGCCACACAAACGCCGGTGTATGCCGCTAGACGCCGGTGAATAGCGTCAGTTGAAACGGCAAAAAGGAACACCGGCGTTTTATAAAACGCCGGTGTAGTTCGGTTTACCGGCGTTTTTGGTCACGCCGGGGCTTGTCAGTTGGGAAAAGAGGGCAGCTATAAACGGACGTACACCGGCGGCCATAGAACGCCGGTGAACGTTCACTCTACACCGGCGTTTAAAGCAACGCCGGTAAATTGATGAACACCGGCGGTTTACAGCCGCCGGTGAATGTATATCTGAGGTAAAAGACGGCAATCAGAGGGCCCAATACACCGGCGTTTTTGAGCCGCCGGTGTAGGTTTCACATTTACCGGCGCCCAGTAAAACCGCCGGTGTAGACCCCTACCTTTCAGCGACGCTCGATTCGGCGACACTCGGACCGGCGCTATTGTAAACGCCGGTGAATGTTTCACCGGCGTAAAAAAACGCCGGCGAATAGGTCAAAAAGCGCCGGGAAATCTACTTTCTTTTGTAGTGTCAGTTTGCCTGTGGCATTCAGGTACAATCTTCTTTACTTTCTACTAATTACTACTGTTCTCTTAATTAATGTACAGTACATAGATTAACTTCAGTTTTCCATGCTTTTCATCAGACTATAGCTGTTATACAAGCTGGACATGGGCTCATCACTTCTCTAAACATTGTGACGTGGTGAATTTGATTGTGTTTTCTGTAACTATTTATTCATCTTTCCCTGATTATCAACAGCGACACGAGCACCGACACGAGCACCAGCAACAGTAATTGAAGGAGCAGTAGCAACAGAATTCCAAACTGACCCTGATGAATTTGTGAACCATAGGGCATAAATCATTCTTTTTTCATGTCGAATCTGGCTTTGTGTTTGGTTTTACGTAATTTATTTGATGAGTGAAATTTGTAAACCATGTACGATGCTACTAAGATGATCCAGTTTGTATGGTTTTGGTTGAGATAGAAATGGGATGTCAAACTGAAATTTATCATTGTTGTAGTTAAAGTGATTGTTGTTGTTAAAGTGTTAAACTGAAATTTATCATTGTTCTGAGCATTCACATTTTGAAGTTCATGTTCAGTTTCTATTGTTCTGAGCGTACACATTTTCAACTTCATGTTCAGTTTTTGTTGTTCTGAGCCTACACATTTTGAACTTCATGCTCAGGTTTATGTTGTTCTGAGCTTACACATTTTGAACTTCATGTTCAGTTTATGTTGTTCTGAGCGTACACATTTTGAACTTCATGCTCAGGTTTATGTTGTTCTGAGCTTACACATTTTGAACTTTATGTTCAGTTTATGTTGTTCTGAGCTTACACATTTTGAACTTCATGTTCAGTTTTGAACTTCATGTTTAGTTTTTGTTGTTCTGAGCTTACACATTTTGAACTTCATGCTCAGGTTTATGTTGTTCTGAGCTTACACATTTTGAACTTCATGTTCAGTTTGTGTTGTTCTGAGCGTACACATTTTGAACTTCATGCTCAGGTTTATGTTGTTCTGAGCTTACACATTTTGAACTTTATGTTCAGTTTATGTTGTTCTGAGCTTACACATTTTGAACTTCATGTTCAGTTTTGAACTTCATGTTTAGTTTTTGTTGTTCTGAGCTTACACATTTTGAACTTCATGCTCAGGTTTATGTTGTTCTGAGCTTACACATTTTGAACTTCATGTTCAGTTTGTGTTGTTCTGAGCGTACACATTTTGAACTTCATGCTCAGGTTTATGTTTGTTCTGAGCTTACACATTTTGAACTTTATGTTCAGTTTATGTTGTTCTGAGCTTACACATTTTGAACTTCATGCTCAGATTTTGTTGTTCTGAGCTTACACATCCTCAACCAAGCCCAATAACAGAACACGAGAAATTAATATGTTAAATATACAAGTACATCAAAGACTTTATAAGAATCATAAGTATACATATTTTACAAATTCTACATCAAAAACTTTTACAAAAACTATACAAGTACAAATTTTACAAATATACAAGTATTCATCATAGGACAAGTACATCAAAAACTTTACAAATTTAGCAACTATACAACTTTTATCACCAAATATACATGTTTTTTGCTCCAAATGTCAACTGCTGTCGAGTAGTGAGTAGCACCAAGAAGCACTTCAAGTTGAAATCAACCTGAAATCAAAATTAAACAAAGCCCATTCAACCTGGAAACAACAAAATATTTATTTAAAAAATATAGTAGGCTCAGAACACAAAATATCATTAACCAATTATAGTAGGCTCATAACACAAAACAAACAATCAATCATAAAGCTCAGATAGGATTATTTCATCACTAATCACTTCACTAAATCTTTAATTAAATCATAAAAGAATCATAGTGTGCAACTTCATAAACATAATCCATCTCATCATCACTTTTAAAAAATAAGGAAAAATTGCTTGCTACTAATGTAAAACAAACTATTCAAGTATACTCAAAGTCAAATTTTGACAAATTCAAGTATCGAGAGCTGAGATTCTCAGCCGTTCGATTGCGATTCGATGGTCAAGATTTGATTAGACCATCAACTGATATGTTGACGGGCAAAACAGTCATTTCTAAGCTCAGATCTTTCTCATCTGAGCTACTCTCTCCCGTTCTCTCTCTCTCTCCTTGACGAATCCGAAAAAAACTCAGCTCTCCTGAAAAAACAGTCATTTGAAGTTACAATCGTAAAGCTCAAACAGGATTGTTTCATCACTAGTCACTCCTACAAATCATTAAATAAATGATTCATAGTGTGCAACTTCAGAAACATAATCCATCTCATCATCACTTATAACCAACGAGGAAAAATAAAGCTCAGATAGGATTAATTCACCACTAGTCACTCCTACAAATCATTAAATAAATGATTCATAGTGAGCAACTTTAGAAACATAATCTATCTCATCATCACTTGTAAAACTAGAATCCAAGTCCTCCAACGAGGAAGCAAACTGACAATCACATGAATATAACAGACCAGTAGACTACTATAGCATAATAAAGTCATGGTTAACAGTAAACCAAACATAAAATAGAATGATACCGATTTGTTTCACACCGTGAACCACCACAAATCGAACTATCAATAATCAAACCTAAAATATAGAAAGACCAAACCCCAAAATGGATAAATGGAATTCGAATACTTCCCTGACATATTGCAGTGCCATTTGGATAGATAAGTTTGTAGTCAATGATCATGATCTGAAACAAGTTTGCAGTGATACTCGTCAGAAATGAACTTCAGATTTTTTTGAATATATATAATGGTTTAAAAGTCTCTAACTAAAAAAAAACCCCTCCTAAATTGTACTCTCTAAGACAAAAGTAGATATTATTAGGTAGTACCTTTATGAGAGGCACAAGAGAGAAGAGCCGAAGAAAACTAACGACCAAACATAAACCAATCATCCATCCAAGGTGAGGCTCCTTGATATTTAGTGGATCGTTTTCTTCAGTTGATTGCTTGGTGATTCTTTCGCTCATGCCAAAAAGATAACCACCGAAACCCCCTATAATAAGTATAGGAAAGTTGAGCTACCGAAAAATGAAAAAACAGAACAAAACAAAACATAACACAAAGATTTCCAGTTCTTAGATAGACTATTCATGTTATCAACAGAAATCTACCTCCTCAGTTTAATATATAACTAGAATATCATTAACATTGTATTACCTTCAAGTTGATTAGATTAGGATCCTGTACAAAAATACTGTCTGTAAAGTTCAAGACAAAAGATTTTGATGTTGTTCATTGAATCATGTCTATAAACATATACCTGAACTAATGAGGACAAACCCTAACATGCCATAGGAAGGGATGAAAATAAATTAAATTTGGTTATGAAGAGTGTATTCAGTATATGTACAGTCAAGGTTAACTTTAGTCCACCAAAATCAAGTCAAGTTGATTGGCAAAGAGAAAATGAAACAACCATAACTTTTCCTTGCATCTTAGGAATTATTCTCGATAGAAGCAAATTGTTTTGCTCATGTGGGCGGCTAAGGAAAATAGGCCAGTTTATATATAGGAAGAAAAAACTACGTAAGAATCAAGGACCCTTCCAGTATTCATACATATTGCAGTAATTCACATAGTACAAGTATCCTCCATAAAATTTCTGCAAAAACTAGTTAACCATGAAGTAGTGTTTTCTTGATCCTACCATAGCTACAAGACTTTAGTAGGATTAAATAGTCAATTATATGACTTTGAAATGACGATGTTATAGAACAATGTTTATATAACTATAGATTGATCTTGGTTTTGATTCTGGCATTTCAAGCATATGGGTCAGGATGACCTTATAAAAAGAACAGACTAAATTACAATCAAACCTAAAATATAGAAAGACCAAACCCCAAAATGGATCAATGAGATTCGAATACTTCCCTGACATATTGTAGCTGATCATCTTGTTCCACACACTATTCTTGAGATGCAAACATTACCTGACAAATTAATTTTCAAAGCAAGGCATTAATTTACAAAATAAGAGATTTGAAAAAAAAAATTGGGAAAAAAAAAAGTTCACAAAAGTATACCTGATTCGAAGATGTTGGGGTCGAGAAGAAAGGTGGAGTTAGGGTTTCGAATGGGTGGGTTTCGATAGCAGCCAAACCCATCAATGGACCAAAATAAAAAGCCAAAAACCCTAGCTTCGAAAGAGATAGAAAGAACGGGAGATATGAGCGATGCATCGAAGAGAGAGAGAGATCACGATCGCGTCGACGACGATAGCAGCCAAACCCCTCAAAACCCCAACACTCCATTTGCCATTAAAATGGACCCAAATCAAAAACCCTAGCATCGAAATGCTCAGGAACTCAGATGGGCGATGAATCGAAGAGAGAGAGAGAACGGGAGACATACAGCGACGCATCGAAGAGAGAAAGAGAATGGGTGAGATGGGTCTCTCTCTTCGAAGCTAGGGTTTTTTACGGGGGAAGCTGAGATTCTTCGAATTTGTCAAAGAGAAAAAGAGAGAGAACGGAAAAGAGTAGTTCAGATGAGAAAGAGGAGAGCTGAGAAATGACTGTTTTGCCCTTCAACATATCAGTTGATAGACGGATCAAATCTTGACCATCGGATCGCAATCGAACGGCTGAGATTCCCAGCTCTCGTTAAGAATCTCAGGAAATCTCAGCTTCCCAGCTCTTAATGTAACGCCCCGAATCCCAAATGCACTGAATTCGAGATGTTCTACAGGATCTTTTCACTTTTTTCAGTACAATTTTACAAGGAAATTACATCTTTTCACTTTACATCAGAGTTTACATCATATTACACTTTTCATCTGCACAGCGGAAGTAAAAATATACAACATTTACATAAATGTACAACAACATGGTAAAATCTTTATGCATCCATTCCTCTTTAACATGTAATTTATCCTGCATACAAAACTGTGGGTACGTCAGTTTATTCAACCGACGATAATTATACATGACCATCCTCTCTATGCCAGAAACAGTATAACGAATCTCATTTCTTAACAGATCATAAACTTGTTCACATAACAATTAAAGTAAGGGGAAAAATCTTAATGATGTCATATCGTGATCGTGCACTTAATCCTTAATGCAATTACTTAATTTACATGACACTAATGCGCACTTGTTCGGATTCTATGCATCCCATACTACATAGGTCCGAGGGCAAGCCTCTTAATCGTTCTTCATTTTTGTAGGGTTCAATCCCTCGCCATGACTTACTCTACTTGTAACGCCCCGAATCCCAAATACACTGAATTTGAGATATTCTACAGGATCTTTTCACTTTCTTTAGTACAATTTTACAGGGAAATTAAAACTTTTCATCATACATCAGAGATTACATCAAAATTACACTTTTCTTTTGCACAGCGGAAGTAAACTTTACAACAATTGAATAAAAGTACAACAGCATGATATAATCTTTAAGCATCCATTCTTCTTTAATCTTTAACAAGTCATTTACCTGCATATAAGACTGTGGGTACGTCAGTTTATTCAACCGACGAACATTATACACGGCCATCCTCTCTATGCCGGAAATAGTATAACTTAACTTTCCATATTTAACAAACACAAACTTGTCACAATTCAAACTAAAGGGACTACCCTATTGATGTCGTGTTGTGATTATGCACTTAATCCTTAATGCATTTATTTATGTTACATGACACTAATGCGTACTTGTTCGGATTCTATGCATCCCATACTACATAGGTCCGAGGGCAAGCCCTTATTCGTTCTTCATCTTGATAGGGTTCAATCCCCCGTTATGTCTTAATCTACTACTATAAATACGGTAGTGTCTTAGATGTCCTATGATCTACGAGCCCATGTCCAAGCAGCCTGGAGGGGAATCCCACGTACTGACACGACGCATCGAGCAGGCAACCTATGGACAATTCAGCCTCCGCCATGGAACAATGGCACCACCCATAGCCACTCGAACATCCCACGAGCATCGCCACCGGGACGGTACTCGGGAGCAGTATCCACGCCATGTCACGACGCATCGTGAAGGACCTGTGAATACCCTCTCGCCGCAAATCCGTTGGCCCCCATACCCGTGTTTTTCTTCTACTTTCATCACATCTCCACTATGTACTAATCTTTAGTTTTATTAAAAATCATGAACAAAAATAATCTCTAGAGTTAGCCTCTCCATCAACCGGACTTATTCATTCGTTTCATCATGACCAACCTTGGTCTAATTTCATTTCATTTCATTTTCTTTCACAATGCCGGGGAGACTTAGCTACTCTATTTCAAATTTCATTTCACAATCTTCAACTTATAAAATTTCCATATCGAGTTCTCATACTCATATGTATATTCTCTTTTCAATCCATGATTTCTCATTTTGTTCACAAGTCCATCATTGCACATGAGTTTGCATATACTTATCAATTATCACATCATAATAATTCTACATTACTAAACAATGTACACATTTCATATTATTCCACAAGTGAGAAAATAATTGCATCATATCACACAACTACATTTCTTTTTGCCAAATCAACTCTTAATGTGCCAATTCACTTATTCTTTCAAGTTATAGTTTCATACCAATAATCCATTTAGAACCATATGTCTATATATGCTTTTTGACTCCAAACCATAGTTAAATTTATTCAAATAATACCCATATCATTCTTATAAAATTCCTTACATTTTTATGAGAATTACCATATTTTTTTCACATTTTTTGGAAATCTAAAACTCCCAAAAAATATATTTTTTTATATATGCCGATAGCAAGAATCGAACCCAAGCACACCATCGACACGGCCCAGAGAACAGGCCACTAGGCCGGTTGCCGCCACAGTGTAAAAAGCAACTGAGAGCTTTAAATGCTCTCAGTCTGCTGTTTAATTCTTTTGAAAGAATTAAACAAAAAGATGTTTAATCCTGGGATTCGAACCGCTCAACCCAGAGAAGCCAGCCGCACTCAGTGACCGCCTGAGCTACTAGCTCAGGTTGTCACGATATCCAATAAAAATCCATATGAGTCATAATCGTACTGTTTTAAAAACAACTCGATGTTCAAATTAATCTTGGTTCATATTGCCTTTGTAAAAACTACTGGAAAATTCCAGATTAAATCCTCTTCACATGATTTTCATAACAGCAAGTATAAAATAATTTTTTGTACTAAAAACATAGTTTTTTCCACACAAATTAATAAATTGTTCATTAAGACTACCATACTTTTTATTTTCGACATTGAATAATCAATTAGTCTTCTAATCCCTTTTTATTCACAATTTTTCTTATGATAATTCACTGTTATTAATTTTTATTCACAACACATACATTTTTGGATTTATCCATACCCATATCAACATAAAGGTTTATTTAGCACATGAATAGGTAAACTCAAAACTACCAATTTTTGAGTAGTTCTTCTTTGATGATAACAAAGTAATTTCATTAGTTCATCTATGTCACAAAGTATACTATTACTCACTAATTAGCATAATTACAACTCAATCATTCAAGAAAATCATTCTTTTCAAGTTAAAGTGTGCCCTTCTCTTAATCAATTTCATGTTTCAACCATACAATTAACAAGCGTTCTAATTGGAAATTTTCATGCATCATGCTAGCAATATTCCACCATCATTCATTCATACTAATAATCATGGAGAATTCTACACACAATTTAATTTCATGCTAGAATTTCACACAAGTTAATCACCATATTTCAATCAATTCATACACTAACTTTTCAATTAAAGTGTGTTCTTATTAGTATTCTTTTTCATGCATAGTTTTGACAATTAAATATAGCATAGATTCCTACGTTAGAAATATGGAAGGTTACCCACCTTGAATGGAGAGAAAAGAAACACACAAAGCAACCAAGTCCTTGCAACACGATGCACCTCCTCCTAGCCGAATGCGAGCACAAGCTCCAAGCCACCAAGCAAAAACCGAATGCTTCCTCTTGTAGTAGCCGGCCACCAAGCAACAATGCACACAACTCTCACTCTTTTATAACTCACACTAATATTAAAATGAGACTATAGTTTGGAAATATGTAATTGCATATGAAAATAGCCATGAGAAGGGGGGTATTTATACTTGAAATCAAGTGAAATGAAGGGCCAAGATTGATTAGGTGGTTGTAGAATGGAGGGATAAGATTAGAGTAGGAGTTATAAAAACTACCCACATCCACAAAACCACCTCCATGAACACCATGATCAATTTCAACACTCCCTCCAAAAGAGTGCATGCCGGCCATGAAAAAAAGTGTGCAATGCATGTGTACGTGTAGTGCACGTGCATGCAACTAGGCCAAATTTGTACATTTTAATTTTGTATAAAAATAATTGAGTTAAAAATAGTCTTCTACATGACAAGTTTAATTAAAAAATAGATTTATTCATGGGCTTTATTCTTGGGCCAAAAATAGTTATTAAAATAAATAAAATAAAATACATTTGGGCTTTTAAGAAAAAGGGCTTTTAATTAAATTAAAATAAGGCTTCCTTATTTATAAAAAAAAACTTTTGTACCAAATAATTTGAGAACAAATATATATATATTTATACACATCATAATAAAATAATTCAAACAAAATATTGCACATGCACACTACGTGCAAAATAAATAATTTTTCATTAATTGAAAAATCAGGGTATTACACTACTTCTGTAATTACAGTGAGTATCCTAGATGATCTATGAGTACAAGCATGTGCCCTGGACCCTGGAGGGGAACCCCACGCCATGTCTTGACTCATCAAGCATGCATTCTGCGGCAATTCAGCCTCCTCCCTGAACACGATTCTCTTGCAGTCACCAAACATCCCACAAGCGTGGCTAAAGTCCGATCATTCTGAGTTGTGCCCATGCCATGTTTTGACTCATCAAGCATGCATTCTGTGGCTCACACACCCGCACCGTAAACTCTAGTTCTCATACTTATGTTTTCTCTCACTTTCATCACATCTTCACTATACTAAAATCATTAGAATCATGAATAAAAATCAGAGCTCTAGAGTTAGCCTCTCCACCAAACCGGACTTATCATTCATTTCAATACATGACCAACCTTGGTCTTTCAATTCTCATTTCATTTCATTTCCACTGCCGGGGGAGACTTAGCTACTCTTTTGTTCAATTTCCAATTCACAATTTCCAATTTGAGCATTTCTAATTCATGAATTCATTTTTCATTGCCTCAGCATATCATGTCCTTAACTTTTATATTCATGTAATTCCCAATCCAAAACTATGATTCATTCTCATGTAAATTTCTCAATTCAAACTATGATTCATTCTCATGTAAATTTCTCAATTCAAACTATGATTCATTGCATATAAATTCATACAGCAATAGAAAGAGTTCATTAACACCAATCATAAAGTTCACAACTTTTAGCAGTAATCAAAATGAAATCTCAGACATATCAAAATCTACTCTGTACAGTCGACTTGGAAAAGACCAGTCGACTTATACAGTCAATACCAGTTTTTCATAAACACTCGGGAGAGTCGACTGCTACCCATGGCCAGTCGGCTGTTCCGCAGCTTTTCATGTTCAAAAATCGTTCATATGACAGTCGACTGTTATCTCATCAGTCGTCTGTCCTGGGGTTTTAACAGTACATTTCTATGTTCAGCTCAGTCGACTTGCTACTCGCATTAAGTCGACTGGACAGATTCATATTTCAATTTGAGGGATTATCTTTCTTACAGTTCTTACATGCACTTGCATCATGCTGTCTATTTACAGTCTGCATACATTCATGTTCATAAACACAGAGTTTCTTACTGTTCAGTAACATCGCAACATGGAATTTCAAGTTACTAATATTGTCTTTTCTTCGAGGAAATGTTTTAAACATGCATTGCAGAGATGAAAATATAATCTCAAACCATTACACTAAAATAATGCAATGGGAAGATACTTCATTTCCTGAAACTACTGGATTATTCATAATTTAAGCAAAGCATCGGTCGACTGTTCATATCACCAGTCGTCTGCACAGATCATTCTTAGTTTTGTTAATCATCACTAGCTCTTTTTCCACAGGCTCATGGCTCCTCATTCATGTATACCATGAAGAATATGAGTTTAGCCTTACTATTTCATTTTAATTGTACACATGTATGTCAACGAAAACCTTCTAACAAAATATGTAACGGATGTCTCGTACCAGTCGACTTATCCATCGACAGTCGACTATACCGACCCAATCTCAATTTTTCTAATATCACTAGTTTCTTTCCACATGTTCATGTCCTCTCAGTCATATGCGACATAGAAGATACAAACTTGGCATTTATGTTTCATTTTAGTCCATACACATATACATCACGAAACTTTCTATCAAAATATGAGAATATATGTCTCGTACCAGTCGACTCGTCCAAAAGATAGTCGACTGTACAGACCCAATTCATTCTTATTTACAGTGTCATTATTTCGCCATTTGTCCTTCATGATTATCATCATAAACATACTAAGGCAAATTCTAATATATTGAATTTACTTTTCAGAAACATGGTAACAAATATCATAATCATGGTATAATTCCTACATTAGAAGTCCTGAGAAACACCCACCTTATTTGACGAAGTAATCGAATCCAGCAAAAGCTCCTTACTGCAGTGGACGACTCCTTGCTCCTTGCTCCTTGTTCCACACCAAAGCCTTCAGAAATGCTGCTCGGCCTCCATAGAAAAGCACACACCACTCTCTCACAAAATACCTCTCTTACAATATGATTCTAGTGTAAAAGAAATAATGAATGAGAGGGTGTATTTATACACAAATTTGAGTAGATGGAGGGCTAGGATTTAGTAGATAGTTATGGGATCAAGGGCTAGGATGGACTAGGGAGTTGTGAAAACTACCCACACCTCACATAACTACCCATGACTCACCCCCACTTCTATACTTCAAGTCCGGCCAAGATTAGTGCTCAATGCACGTGTATGTGAAATGCACCTGCATGCACAAATCACCCCTACAAGAACTTGTACATAAAATAATAAGTCTCTTTAAAAGAAATGTTACACATACAAGTTGTAGAAAATAATAAAAGATTAATTTCATGGGCTTAAAATTAATTGGGCCAAAATAGTTATTTTGTAGAAGTAAATAAGTAAATTAACACTTGGGCTTTGGTAAAAAAAAAAATGCTTTATAGGAAACAATATTCTTATTCATCATGTTGAAAATAATAGTCAACGTATTACACAAGCACACCATATATAAAAATAAATAATCTTTCATATATTTGAAAAATCAGGGTATTACATCACTCCCTCCTTAGAATAGTTCCGTCCCCGGAACTACAATTAAGAGCGAGAAAAACAGAAATTACAACACAACAACAAAACAAAAGATACAAAGATACAAAGATACAATCAAGCAAAATGCTCAGGATAGTCCTTCAACATCCTCTCCTCAGATTCCCAAGTAGCCTCTTCAACCAAATGGTTTCTCCAGACCACCTTGACCATCGGTATCGTCTTATTTCTCAAGACTTTCTCCCTACGGTCAACAATCTTGACAGGAGACTCGATGTAATTCAGATCCAACTGCAAACCTTCCGGCACTTCAGGCAAATGATGACTCGGATCTGGAATATAACCTCTCAGCATAGACACATGGAAGACATTGTGCACCTGAGACAACTCTTCCGGTAATTCAAACCGATAAGCAGTTTTCCCGATCCTTTTTAATATCTTATACGGGCCTATAAACCTCGGGGCTAACTTCCCGCCTTTGCCAAATCGAACCACACCTTTACTGGGTGATACTTTCAGAAAGACGAAGTCACCAACCTCAAACTCAATGTCCCTTCTCCGGTTGTCTGCATAGCTTTTCTGCCTGCTCTGAGCTTCCACCAACCTTTTCCTGATCAGATCAATCTTCTCAAAAGTTTGCTGTACAAGCTCAGGAGCAAACAACGGACGCTCCCTAACTTCAAACCAATAAACAGGAGTCCTGCACTTCCTGCCATACAAAGCTTCGTACGGCGCCATCCCGATGCTAGCTTGAAAACTGTTGTTGTAGGCAAACTCTACCAAAGGTAAATGCCTTTCCCAACTGCCTCCAAAGTCTAGTATACAACACCGAAGCATATCCTCAAGAATACGGTTGACTCTCTCGGTCTGCCCATCGGTTTGCGGATGAAAAGCAGTGCTGAAATCTGTCTTGATACCCAAAGCTGTCTAAAGACTCCTCCAGAAATGCGAAGTAAACCGCGCATCTCGATCAGACACAATAGTTGAGGGAACACCATGAAGCCTGACAATCTCACCAACATACATCTCAGCTAACTTGTCCATCGAAGCAGTGAGTTTCATCGCCAAAAAGTGAGCGGACTTGGTAAGTCGATCGACTATAACCCAAATCGCATCATTGCCTTTAGAGCTCTTAGGCAATCCCGTGATGAAATCCATACTGATGTTATCCCACTTCCATTCCGGAATAGGAAACGGCTGTAATAGACCTCCGGGTCTCTGATTTTCGGCTTTGACTTGCTGACAAACCTCACACTTCGCCACAAATTCAGCCACATCCCGCTTCAAACCTGACCACCAGAAATGCTGTTTAATGTCTTTGTACATCTTAGTACTTCCAGGATGTACAGACAGAAGAGTAGCATGCGCCTCCTGAAAAATACTCTCTTTCAGGTCCGCCTGATTTGGAACACACAGTCTATCTCCGAACCACAGCACTCCATCCCTGATTTGAAATCCGGGCAACCTGCCAGCACTAACCTGCTCCTTCATCTCTAAGATATCAGCATCAACCTCTTGACTTGCAATGATCCTTGCATTCAAAGTAGGCTGGAGCTTCAACTGAGCCAAAGATGCTCCCAATCCTTGCAAGACAACCTCAATACCTGCTCGATCCAACTCCTCAATCAGATACCTCTGAGTTGTAATCAAACTGGCCAAACTGCTCTTGCGGCTAAGTGCATCAGCAACAACATTAGCCTTTCCAGGATGATACTTGATCTTAGGTCGCATGTCCTCGAGCACTTCCAACCATCTCCGCTGCCTCAGATTCAGATTCCTCTGCTGATATATATACTTCAAGCTCTTGTGGTCCGTGTACATGTTCAATTTCTCACCGTACACCTAGTGCCTCCATTGCTTCAGGGCAAAGATAATCGTAGCCAACTCTAGATCATGAGTCGGGTAATTTTTCTCATGTGGTCGTAGTTGCCTAGACCCATAAGCGATTACTTTTCCTTCTTGCATTAAGACACAACCAAGCCCACGATGTGAAGCATCGCTATAAACGTCGTACTCAACACCTGCTCTAGGCAAAGCCAAAATAGGTGCAGTAGTCAGCTTCTCTTTCAACTCTTGAAAGCTCGCCTCACATTGCTCAGTCCACTTGAAGCTCATATTCTTCTTGGTTAGTCCAGTAAGCGGTACAGCTATCTGAGCATAACCTTGAATGAATCTCCGGTAGTATCCAGTCATCCAAAGAAAACTTCTGACTTCCCTCACTGTAGTAAGCCTAGCCCAATCTCTCACTGCCTCTATCTTCTGAGGGTCAGTTGCCACTCCCTCCTTAGAAAGGATGTGACCCAGGAATGCCACTTCAGATTTTCAGAAATCACAATTGGATAACTTGGCATACAACTTCTGCTCTTCCAACTTCTGCAAAACTGCTGCCAGATACTCGGTGTGCTGCTCCTCTGACTTGGAGTACACAAGAATATCGTCGATAAACACCACGACGAAAGAATCAATGAACAGCCTCAGAACTCTGTTCATCAAATCCATGAAGATTGCGGGCGCATTCGTCACTCCGAATGGCATAACTAAGAATTCGTAATGCCCATGTCGAGTTCTAAATGCAGTTTTATGCACATCTTCAGCTTTCACTCGCACTTGGTGATATCCTGATCGAAGATCTATTTTGGAGAAAACAGCTGCTCCTTGTAGACGATCGAATAAATCATCAATTCGAGGAATCGGATACTTATTCTGAACAGTGACCTTATTCAGCTCTCGGTAATCGATACACATTCTCATCGATCCATCCTTCTTCTTTACCAAAAGCACTGGTGCTCCCCAAGGTGACGCACTAGGTTGAATAAAGCCTTTCTCCAACAGTTCCTCAATCTGTCATTTCACCTCATCCTGTTCCACTGGAGCCATCCTATACGGTGCCTTAGAAATGGGTGCACTTCCCAGTTGAACAATGATGCTGAACTCTACATCACGATGCGGGGGTAACCCAGGAAAATCTTCCAAGAACACTGTCGGATAGTCCCGAACCACAGGAATCCCTTGCACTTTCACAGGAGTCTCTTCCTTGCGGATAGTTGCCACCAGCTTAGAACATTTCTGCTTCCCTTGGAAAGTGACTTCAGGTCTACCTGGAGCCTTCACTGTCACCGTCTTGGTCTTACACTCGATGCTTGCACTGTACACCGACATCCAATCAATGCCAATGATAACATCGACTCCCAAGATGGTCAGCTCGATCAGATTAATGCCAAAGATTCGATCTCCAATCACAATCTCGCAATCAGCATAATACCGATCAGCGGTTAAAGTTTCCCCTGATGGAGTACCTACTGCCAAGATCTTGCCTGGAAAAATCTTCGGTTCAACTCTCAACACTTTAGCAAATCTAGGAAACACAAATGTATGAGAGGATCCAGTATCGAACAATACAACAGCTTTCATTCCATTAAGATAGAGTTCTCCTGTTACATAATATACACCATTACATAACAGTTTCACAATATGAACGGGAAGAAGAAATGACAAAACTCTAAACACCAGCCCTCGTACCAGAGATGACCTGATCTGCCTCCTCAGCATCAGCTTCCGTCAAGGTAAATACTCGCCCTGGTTGGTACGGCCTCTTCCCAGATTGCTGTATTGGCACAATGTGATTGCCAGCCCGTGGTTTGAGACATCGAGATTGGTAATGTCCCATTTCACCACAGTTGTAGCAAGTGACTGCAGAAGGTCTCACCACATTGTTCCCAGGTCCTCCAGCTACACTGATAGCGTTCGCCCATGTCGGTTTGAACCTTTGTGCAGATGGTTGCCCCTTGAAACTCCCAGAATGTGCAGGCCTCTTCCCGGACTGCCAGTTGTTCTTCCGGTTCTGAACAACATGGAACTGCTCCATATCTGTCTCTGTCGCTGCTGCCCTCTTGACCAGCTTGTCAAATCGCCTGTGTAGAACCCCGTATTTTCAAATATTATTTTAATTATTTGAAAATGAATTTAAATGATTTTCTGAGAATTTAATTGATATTTTCTAAAAGATTTATCTTTTGTACACGTGCAAAACACGTGCAAACGACTTTTGAGATGTTTAAAAAAATTAAGTTTTCCTTATGAAAAACCATTATTTATTATTTGAGAATTATTTAGTATTTTTCCAGATTTTTCTGAAATTAATTGTGCCTATTTGCAATTTTTGAGAAAAGAAGGACTTATTTGCAAAATTGACTTTTTAAGGGCTAAAATGCAAAATTGGCATTCTGGACATTTTAAACAGTATTGGTTAAGATTTAGAAGTATATTTTCCATTAAATCCTAATTTAAATGAATTTTAGATGAATTTCCAAGAGTAGATATATATATATATATATGTATAATTGCATTTTGAAGGGATTATTTTGTAAATATATTCCTAAACCCTAATACTTGATCCCGGCCTATATAAGAGAGTTTGCAGCCGTCATTCGCTGCACAACTCAGATCTTATTATATTCTCATTCTTTTGGTGATTGAGGAAGAAGCTTTTGGATCTAGCAAAGGAAGGCTTTTGTGGATTCTTCTTGATTCTAAAAGGTGAGTGATATGGACTTGTTTTGTTTATGTGTATGATTGCATGCTGTTTTGTTTGATGTTTTTGTATCTTGTATGAAATCGATGCCATGGTTGTTATTCGTAATATACATGTGAAATCCATGATAGATTAGTAGATCTCGATTGACTATTCTTGATTACTTGAAACATGTTAAGATTTGATTATGATTATGAAAATAAGAAATTGGATGGATGAATCTCTGGATCTTATGATTACGAATCGGATTAGATTTGAGTTGAGGAAGAGATTTGGTATTGAGATAGACACCAGAATTTATTATTTGATTTCAGACCTAATTTGTGAGAATTGCAGGCCGACAGTCGACTGGTCTATGACTCAGTCGACTGGTACGACCCTATTATTATATTTTCAGTCTCGTGTAATCGTTTGGGACAGTCGACTGGCACTATAATCAGTCGACTGGTATGCTGAGTAAAGTTTTGTTAAGTCATCTTATACTGTTAGCACTTGGATTGTTCTTGAGAAATTATCGGTAATTGTTTAGGGTAAGTCGACTGATGGTTGATGAAGTCGACTTACTGCACTTGTTATAATCTTGGATATTGGTTCTCGGGGCAGTCGACTTACTATAACATAAGTCGACTGGTTATGATGAGTTTTCGTGATCTTGAGGGTTCTTGTTATCTTTAGTTTGTTTGTAGATGGATATGTTCGTCGGTGTCATGGCATGCCGGGTTCGTATTCGATCTATACCTTCTTAGTTTGTTTGTAGATGGATATGTTCGTCGGTGTCATGGCATACCGGGTTCGTATTCGATCTATACCTTCTTAGTTTGTTTGTAGATGGATATGTTCGTCGGTGTCATGGCATGCCGGGTTCGTATTCGATCTATACCTTCTTAGCTTGTTTGTAGATGGATATGTTCGTCGGTGTCATGGCATGCCGGGTTCGTATTCGATCTATACCTTCTTAGTTATTTGTAGATGGATATGTTCGTCGGTGTCGTGGCATGTCGGGTTCGTATTCGATCTATACCTTATCTTTAGCTTTGTAGATGGATATATTGCTATCCGATCTATGACATTACTGGTGATTGATTGTTTGACATACATTGTGGCATTTGGACTTATTGATAATTGGGCTTATACTGAGATGTGAGGATTTCTGTTGGCTCAGATCAGTCGACTGGTCCATTATACAGTCGACTGCACCGAGCAGTTGAGCTGCACTATTTTTGAGGATGATTGATTGATGGATACTTGATCGTTGGTATTGTTTCTCGACTTGGTTCTTGCATGTACTGGCCTATCGTTCTTGTTTCAGATTACATGTTCAGTTATTGTATTTTTGTTCAGTACATGTTGGTTGAGAATTTATGTTTATGTGTTATTTGTGTTTGTTGGTTATATCACTCACACCATTTATGGCTGACCCCGTAGTTTTGGGGGTTAGGGTTCAACTCTAGCCTCACATGTTGCAGGTTGATTAGAATTGGAGGCTTGGATGCTTGGGTTAGCTATAGAGATTATGAGTGTTATAATAGAGCCTTGTGTAAATTGTTGTAAGAAGAGTTTTGAAAAAGGAATTGTTGTAATTTAAAGTGTTTGTATTTCCGCTGCAATGTTAAAGATTATTGTAATAAAGATTTGGAATAAAATGATTTGAGTTTTGGCTATGTATGTTGTTACATTGAAGTGGATCGCTGGGAAAGTGTCACGTTTTTTCTAAAGTTTCGTATTTAGAAATTCGGGGCGCTACAGCCTGATACCAAGAGGTATCATCCGGGATCTCAAGCTTGGTCTCAGTCCATGCTCGAACTTACGGGCCTTCTTCGCCTCATCCATCACCAGTTCTGGAGCATACCTGGAGAGCTGAGTAAACTTAGTCTCATACTCTCTCACTGACATGCTGCCTTGCTGAAGTGATAGAAACTCCATTGCCTTCTTCTCTTTAACATCGGAGGGGAAATAGTGACTGCAGAATTCTTCCAGAAATTCCTTCCAGCCAAGCAACATGCCTCCCATGGTCCTCTTCATCGACTGCCACCAAACAGCCGCATCCTTCTCCAGTTGCAAAGTCGCCAATTTGACCTTGCTGCCCTCCGGTGTCCCCAACACCTCAAAGATTATCTCCACTTGCCGAATCCAGTCGTCAGCCGCATCTGGGTCTGACCTTCCCTCGAATACAGGTGGCTTCATTCTCTTGAATGACTCTACTAGCTTAATCGCCTCGGGCACTGGATTCGCAGGCCCCCTTCCTTGGTTCATAGCCACTGCATTCAGCGTCTGGTAGACCCTAGCAAGCTCGGTCTCCAGATCCAAACCTTCCCCACTCCTAGCTCCTCTTCTCGACATATTCTGATGCAAAAGATCCATTAAATTCGAAGTATAAGACAAGAACTTAAATCAACTTGCATTTCATTGAATTCCAAAGTTTATGCATTCGAATTAAAAACATTTTTGACATCAGAATGGAAGAAAATAGAAGCTACAATAATCTAACTCCTACGGGTCCTCTTCGCTGCTCGAAATTCTTCCCGTAGTTCATCAACTTCATCCTTCAGCACATCTGTCAGGTTCTTCCTCTTCTCAAGTTCCCATACTCGGTGACTGAGAACTGAAAAGTCGTCATTTCGCTTCGCCAGTTGAGCCTTCAATAATCCGACTCTCTCTCGCAGTATTTCTACCTGCCTCTGAAGAGAAGCCACAGTGCTACTCAGAGCTGGTCCCTCTTCTTCATCGGAAGAAGAATCGTCAGACGAGTCTGGAGGTGGGGTAATCTCTCGAGATTCAGGCCACTCCTCCTCATCAGAATCTGCTTGCCCAGGGTGATACTCGTCCTCAGAATCAGCCTGTCCAGGATGGTACTCTTCCTCAATAATATGCCAGTCATCGCCTCCAGCAGGGTCGAAGTGATCAGCCATCTTAGAATAGAGAGGAAGAAGCATAAGTCATAGAGCAACACAAATGTAAGTCACTTACATTTAAATCTCTAAACTCAAACACACACTCTAATGTCCACTTCTAGGGTGTCGTTCCCTATAAATTTGTACAAGTGTGAAAGCGTAGAAAGCCTGGCTCTGATACCACTCTGTAACGCCCCGAATCCTAAATGCACTGAATTCGAGATGTTCTACAGGATCTTTTCACTTTCTTCAGTACAATTTTATAAGGAAATTACATCTTTTCACTTTACATCAGAGTTTACATCATATTACACTTTTCATCTGCACAGCGGAAGTAAAAATATACAACATTTACATAAATGTACAACAACATGGTAAAATCTTTATGCATCCATTCCTCTTTAACATGTAATTTATCCTGCATACAAAATTGTGGGTACGTCAGTTTATTCAACCGACGATAACTATACATGGCCATCCTCTCTATGCCAGAAACAGTATAACGAATCTCATTTCTTAACAGATCATAAACTTGTTCACATAACAATTAAAGTAAGGGGGAAAATCTTAATGATGTCGTGTCGTGATCGTGCACTTAATCCTTAATGCAATTACTTAATTTACATGACACTAATGCGCACTTGTTCGGTATCTATGCATCCCATACTACATAGGTCCGAGGGCAAGCCTCTTAATCGTTCTTCATTTTTGTAGGGTTCAATCCCTCACCATGACTTACTCTACTTCTGTAATTACAGTGAGTATCCTAGATGATCTATGAGTACAAGCATGTGCCCTGGACCCTGGAGGGGAACCCCACGCCATGTCTTGACTCATCAAGCATGCATTCTGTGGCAATTCAGCCTCCTCCCTGAACACGATCCTCTTGCAGTCACCAAACATCCCACAAGCGTGGCTAAAGTCCGATCATTCTGAGTTGTGCCCATGCCATGTTTTGACTCATCAAGCATGCATTCTGTGGCTCACACACCCGCACCGTAAACTCTAGTTCTCATACTTATGTTTTCTCTCACTTTCATCACATCTTCACTATGTACTAAAATCATTAGAATCATGAATAAAAATCAAAGCTCTAGAGTTAGCCTCTCCACCAAACCGGACTTATCATTCATTTCAATACATGACCAACCTTGGTCTTTCAATTCTCATTTCATTTCATTTCCACTGCCGGGGGAGACTTAGCTACTCTTTTGTTCAATTTCCAATTCACAATTTCCAATTTGAGCATTTCTAATTCATGAATTCATTTTTCATTGCCTCAGCATATCATGTCCTTAACTTTTATATTCATGTAATTCCCAATCCAAAACTATGATTCATTCTCATGTAAATTTCTCAATTCAAACTATGATTCATTCTCATGTAAATTTCTCAATTCAAACTATGATTCATTGCATATAAATTCATACAGCAATAGAAAGAGTTCATTAACACCAATCATAAAGTTCACAACTTTTAGCAGTAATCAAAATGAAATCTCAGACATATCAAAATCTACTCTGTACAGTCGACTTGGAAAAGACCAGTCGACTTATACAGTCAATACCAGTTTTTCATAAACACTCGGGAGAGTCGACTGCTACCCATGGCCAGTCGGCTGTTCCGCAGCTTTTCATGTTCAAAAATCGTTCATATGACAGTCGACTGTTATCTCATCAGTCGTCTGTCCTGGGGTTTTAACAGTACATTTCTATGTTCAGCTCAGTCGACTTGCTACTCGCATTAAGTCGACTGGACAGATTCATATTTCAATTTGAGGGATTATCTTTCTTACAGTTCTTACATGCACTTGCATCATGCTGTCTATTTACAGTCTGCATACATTCATGTTCATAAACACAGAGTTTCTTACTGTTCAGTAACATCGCAACATGGAATTTCAAGTTACTAATATTGTCTTTTCTTCGAGGAAATGTTTTAAACATGCATTGCAGAGATGAAAATATAATCTCAAACCATTACACTAAAATAATGCAATGGGAAGATACTTCATTTCCTGAAACTACTGGATTATTCATAATTTAAGCAAAGCATCGGTCGACTGTTCATATCACCAGTCGTCTGCACAGATCATTCTTAGTTTTGTTAATCATCACTAGCTCTTTTTCCACAGGCTCATGGCTCCTCATTCATGTATACCATGAAGAATATGAGTTTAGCCTTACTATTTCATTTTAATTGTACACATGTATGTCAACGAAAACCTTCTAACAAAATATGTAACGGATGTCTCGTACCAGTCGACTTATCCATCGACAGTCGACTATACCGACCCAATCTCAATTTTTCTAATATCACTAGTTTCTTTCCACATGTTTATGTCCTCTCAGTCATATGCGACATAGAAGATACAAACTTGGCATTTCTATTTCATTTTAGTCCATACACATATACATCACGAAACTTTCTATCAAAATATGAGAATATATGTCTCGTACCAGTCGACTCGTCCAAAAGATAGTCGACTGAACAGACCCAATTCATTCTTATTTACAGTGTCATTATTTTGCCATTTGTCCTTCATGATTATCATCATAAACATACTCAGGCAAATTCTAATATATTGAATTTACTTTTCAGAAACATGGTAACAAATATCATAATCATGGTATAATTCATACATCAGAAGTCCTGAGAAACACCCACCTTATTTGACGAAGTAATCGAATCCAGCAAAAGCTCCTTACTGCAGTGGACGACTCTTTGCCCCTTGCTCCTTGATCCACACCGAAGCCTTCAGAAATACTGCTCGGCCTCCACAGAAAAGCACACACCACTCTCTCACAAAAAACCTCTCTTACAATATGATTCTAGTGTAAAAAAAATAATGAATGAGACGGGGTATTTATACACAAATTTGAGTAGATGGAGGGCTAGGATTTAGTAGATAGTTATGGGATCAAGGGCTAGGATGGACTAGGGAGTTGTGAAAACTACCCACACCTCACATAACTACCCATGACTCACCCCCACTTCTCTACTTCAAGTCCGGCCAAGATTAGTGCTCAATGCACGTGTATGTGAAATGCACGTGCATGCACAAATCACCCCTACAAGAACTTGTACATAAAATAATAAGTCTCTTTAAAAGAAATGTTACACATACAAGTTGTAGAAAATAATAAAAGATTAATTTCATGGGCTTAAAATTAATTGGGCCAAAATAGTTATTTTGTAGAAGTAAATAAGTAAATTAACACTTGGGCTTTGGTAAAAAAAAATGCTTTATAGGAAACAATATTCTTATTCATCATGTTGAAAATAATAGTCAACATATTACACAAGCACACCATATATAAAAATAAATAATCTTTCATATATTTGAAAAATCAGGGTATTACACTTAATAGACTTACTCTATATATATATATATATATATATATATATATATACAGAGAGAGAGAGAGAGAGAGAGAGAGAGAGAGAGAGAGAGAGAGAGAGAGAGAGAGGTAAATATTCAAATTTTAGCTTTGACGAACTGCAATTTTTCAAGTGCCCAACACCCCAATTTTAGGTTTGACGACTATATATGCTATAATAGGTGGGTGCAGAGATGGAAAAAAGGGTGGAGGGAGGTGGCGGAGGATGAGGGAGACGGACAGAAATTGGAAATAGGGGGTGTGAAAGTTCTGGTTCTTTTCACAATTTTACAAAACACCACGTCAATCTCTTAATATTACACTTATACATATTTTGTGTGATGTGGCTTTCCATCTGTCGTTGGATTCCTTAGATCTTTATAGATGGCCAGGAACTAAACCCTTCTGCCTCTGCAATAGATTTTCGATGACAAAGAATTCGGATCTCATTTATACTACTAAATTCAAGAATGTGGAATTCATATAAAATTAAATTTCTTGAACTTTCTTTTTTTTTTGCCAGTTTTATCAGTTGGATTGTATGTTGTACACATCATTTCTAAGTATTACAAAAACAGTTCAAAGTTTAGTATAATTGACATTAATTGGTTGTCTTACAGGAAGACTATTGCTAATCAATATCTCGCTTGCATCATTTTCTATTACGGTAAGAAAAGTGAGTTTGTGTGTTACTACTGTCTAGTTTAGAAAAAAAGTAAAAATAAGAAGGGTACTTAATCTAATTTACTGGGCCTTGAATGAGTTCATGGCTCTCCGTTGGTAAGTTATGGGCCTTAGTGCTTATACGATTTCCTTATAAGCCTATGAAAGTTCTAGAGAAGGCTGTCCCATGTCCACCAATTGAGAGGGTTTGGTCTTTTAGACTTGTCTAAAATTACTAATTAGACCTTAAATAGGTCTGTTAGTGGACGATAATCATTCAACTGGGAAGGCCCTACCATGTCCACCAATTGAGAAGGTTTGGTCTTTTGGACTTCTCTAAAGTTACTAATTGGACCTTAAATAGGCCTGTTAGTGGACCACTTCAATTCTTTTGAAATAAATATTCTTTAAGCTCCTTAATTAAACTAAAGATTATCTGAAAAATCCTCTTGACCGAACTCCATTATTGAGTTAACATATAAACATATTATTTTCACTACATCATTTTGTATAAAGTCCCACGACTTTCTCAAATAAACAGTGAAAACAATAAAAAGTAATTCTCAGTTAAACTTAAATCCAAAAACTATGGATATCATCAGCTTCTCTTGGTTTTTCCTCACCTAATCACACACAATCCAACAACATGGTAACATCATCTGTATTGAAGTGTGCAACAAACAAAAAAGTTACATCAGATTGTTCACCCAATCCTCTGCATATAGAAATCAAATTTGACTTTACTTTGAAGCTGATGCTTAGCTCAATTAAGTTCAGGCTACCAAATTAACACCATATCTTACTCTTTCTAAGGAACCTCCTAGTTATAGAATTTTTTTCCTTATATAGAATACTTGTACTTAAATAGTGATACGGGTAAAATTTGAAGCCACATGATCCCAGGATGTATCTTAAAGTCAACAGTGGTAATACAATAATTCCACAGTGAGAACATGCCTTCTAGAAAAATATAGGTGGTCTCTAGGCACATTAGTTCAACCAGATCCACTGTCAAAGCTTGCTTGTAGCCCAAGAAGAAGGGGATTTCCAGCAAGTTACAACTGTCAGTAGAATCCCCCAAATCAAGGATTAGATTCTAATTCTATCCATTTACAATGATAATCTCTAACCGAATCTTCAAAAGATACATTTCTAGTCTATCTTCTATAACTGATTTATAGCCTATAAATACCTTCCTGCTCCATCAATCAAAGGCAATCAGTATTTTCTCCACTAAAAAAACCTAATCATTATTCTAACGACTGACTTAAGCGTTGGAGGGTCTTATGCCATAACTTCTGGTGTAGAACTTTTCGCAGGTTCCCAGGTGTTTCCAACCATCCAGATCCTGATCGACGCTCTAGATAAGTGCTTTCTCCCTTAATAAAAGAACTAATATCTGATTGCTCCCACAACAAAATTAGCAGCAACAGAATTGACGTCGTATGTGGGAAAGCTATATATCTGCCTTTCCTATCTGATCTGTCCCCAAAAACTTCTTCAGCCATGCCTCCGACAAGAAAGCTGACAGCGACTGCTGCCAGCCACCAGGGCGATCTACCTCCTCTTCCATTGCAACGTCCTTCCAAAGGGGCTGCATCGGTAGGCTTCCAACACCACCATCTTGAACCTCGTCTGGTCGAGAACTGAGGCTCTGTCCGCACATCAATCCCCTCCAGTGCCTCATAAGCAGTCGGACCTCCTTGAGGTCATCAATGCCCAGCATGATGGGGCGGACCTTCGTTAGTTCCTAGACTAGAAAAGTGGTTCTCGTTAGGAATGCCATAGGAGCCAGAGGAGTCCTTCACCCCTGCTACAGTTGTCCCGTCGGTCACCCTCACCACAAGGACAAAGATACTTGAGGAGCCTGACCCTGGTTCGTCGGCGAGCTCCTAAGAACAATAACAAAGATGAGGTACCCGTAACCTGGGCTAAATTCTCGAACTTCACCAATTAAGTCCTTAAGGCTCTTCAAGATGTCCCGAACAGAGAATGCCAGACAAGTGGTCCTCTCCCCAAGACCGTGCAAGAAGAAGAATCCCGCGGATCAACCCAATCTGAGGGACAAGAAGATCTAGTGCTTCGTCCACTCCAAGCGATGGAGAACCGCCTTAATCAATCGGTCAGGAGGGTCACCGAGGCGGGGGATACCGCCCCATCCAACCTCCCTTTACTAGAGCTATTCTCCAAGCTCCCATCCCAGGAAACTTCAAACCTCCCATATTTGAGTCATACAATGGTGAAACCGACCCTGCGGATTACGTCAAGAGTTTCAAAACCCTCATAATGATCCATAGAGCCTCAGACACCGTCTTTTGCAAAACTTTCCTAGTCACCCAAAAGGGATCCGCATGGGAGTGGTATTCCTATCTCCTTCTAGGGTTTGTCTTCTTATTCAACTAGTTCAAAGAACTCTTCCTAACACACTTCGTCAGTAGCTGCTAAATTAAGAAGACGAGTGCTTCCCTGTTGGACCTAAAGTAAAGGGTAGGGGAGCCCCTCAAGGATGTCGTCAAATGCTTTGTTGCCGTGTCCAGGTGTATCCCCACCTTTGACCCGGCTTGCGTTCCAACACAACGTCTGGGGCACTTACATCAAAAAGTCACTGGCCAAGAAGCATCCTCATGACTTCTCCGAGCTATTGCGAAGGTGTTAGAAGTAGATCAAAGCTGAGGAGGTTCTTCATCCCCAAGACCAAGGTAACCCCTCGTCTGGAAACAGATGAAGGAGTGTGAATGAGGACGAGCCTAATAAATCTAGGAAGGATGGCTATGCAAAACTTAATCCTCCTCTTGTACCTCGCTTCAAAAAATTCTCCCTGCTTATTACCAGAGTATTGACAATACTCATGGAAATCAAGGGGGCGGTCTACTCTGCCCCTTCATAGGATGAACCCAATGAACAAGAGAAAGGATAAGAGCCAATGATGTCGATTCCATAAGGACCATTGCCGTGACACAGAGGAATGCCTCACCCTCAAAGATGAGATCGAATCTCTTATTCATTGTGGACACCTCACCAAGTACACCCAAAAAACAAGACTAAGCCCACACCATCTCGAGCGGACCAACAAGCATACAGAGAAAGAACCCAATAATCTGAGCCTCTAACCATCCTCCATTCCGTCGATGAAGGTCCTATGGGAGGGGAGTCTAATTCCTCCCAAAAGGCATTCGTCAGGAAAGCCAAATCGTGCACAATGTCCCCCCAGCCAAAAGCTGGGGAGTCCCCATAGCCTTCTTAGACAGAGATCATGAAGGCAATCCGGACCACTCACTATGACATGCTGGTGATCAGCTTCTCCATGGTGAACCACGAGGTAAGTCGCATCCAGGTAGATAACAGTAGCTCGGTAAACATTCTCCTCCTAGAAGCTTTTGAAGGCCTCAAGATATCTAGGGACCGTCTAAAAGCTGTTGGGTTCACCCTTCATGGGCTCTTGGGGGTTCCAGTCCAGATCGAAAGGATTATCACCCTTGATGTGATAGCTGGCAAAGCCCTACTATCTGGACTTTAGTTCAGGACTTCATGATTGTTAGTGTGAATGTTTCTTACAATGCCATTTTTTGCCGCCCCGACCTAGCCCCTCTCCGCAACGTAACTTCGGTGTTTCACATGAAGATGAAATTACCTACACTAACTGGGGTAGGAGTAGTCAAAGGAAGTCAAAAAGTGGCTCAGACATGGTACACGACTGCAATGGGCGGCTCTGTCCTCCCGCTCGAAGCCTTGGTGCACCCACAAATGAATGCATCGGGGGATCTAGTCCTCTTGCTTGAAGCATTAACGCTCTCTCAAGAGAGGAATCAGTTTGTGTCCGAACTAGTTGATGAACTAGAAGAAATCCCTTCTCCCATGGAGACCAGTCCAAATATTTTTGAGTTAGCCAAGCTCTCCCCCCACCGAGTCAAAGAGCAACTTGTTAGTTACATCAGGAAGAGTTAGGACTTGTTCGGTTGGACTGTTGTTGACATGTCTGGCATCTTGGAAGACCTAATCATGCATCTTGTAAGTGTGAGCCAGATATCAGGCCGGTTCAACAGAAGCATCGCAAGTTCATCCCCGATAGGTAAAAAGCAGTTAAAGAAGAAGTCAAAAAACTCATAGCCGCTTGCTTCATTTATAAATTCTGCTATCCCGAATGGCTGGCCAATAACGTCATGGTGAAGAAGCCTAATAGTAAGTGGAGAATTTGCATCAACTTCACCAGCAGTAATAAATCATGTCTGATGGACCCTTTTCCTCTTCCTAGCATCAATGCTCTGATTGATGCTACGTCTAGACATGAGCTCGTATTCTTCTTGGACGCTTTCTCGAAGTACAACCGGATCTGAATGATCACCCTCGACACCCCAAAGGTGCCCTTTATTAGTGACCAAGGCCTTTACTGCTATCATCTAATGCCCTTCGGGATAAAAAATGCTGGGGCCACTTATTAGTAGCCTGGTGAATAATGTCTTTAAAGATAAGATTGGTTGAAATATGGAACTCTATGTGGATGACATGCTTGTAAAAAGTCTGAAGATGGATGGTCATGTGGCTGACCTCCAAGAGGCCTTCAGTGTTCTTTGAAAGCACAACATGAGGCTAAATCCCTCGAAATGCAGATTCTGGTCTCCCTATGAATGTTTTTGGGATTCATAGTTAGCCATAGGGTAAGTGAAGCCAATCAGGAAAAATTTAGGCCATACTCAATACGTGTTCCTCATCCAGCATCAAAGAGATCTAGAAACTCATAGGGCACCTCGCTGCCATCGATCATTTCCTTTCAAAATCGGGAGAGATGTGCCTTGCGTTCTTTAAGGTTGTCCAAGATTCAAAGGGATTTTAGGTGGGGGGAGGGGGGGGGGGGGGGTGCAATAGGAGGCCTTCGAACTACTTAAGGAAAATCTAACCAACCCCCCCTCCTCTTTCTAAGCAAGGTAGAGCTAGGGGAGGTACTCTACATCTACCTGGCCACTTCAGGTTAGACTTTCAATGTTGTCTAAGGGAGGAAGACAAGGTCCATAAGCTAATCTACTATGCTATCTAGGTACTCCATGATGCAGAACTCCGTGATTTTCAAATGGAGAAGATGGCTTACGCTCTCATTAATGGCTACCCAGAAGCTCCGCTCGTACTTCCAAGCTCGCTCTGTCTCGGTCCTTACCTATTGAATTGAGCCGACATTAGGGGTGTTCATTGGTTCAAAACCGAACCGAACCGAACTTTTCGGTTTGGTAAAATTGAAACCGAACATCTACATTTCGGTTTTAACCGAACCGAAATATATCGGTTCGGTTCGGTTAATAACAGTAATAACCGAACTTAAAGAAAGTATTTCAGTTTTGAATGTTTATATTAGTTTCTGAGTGAAAGACTCATTATTTGATGAAGGTGGAGGCATGGTGAGGACTTCCAACCCCAGCTCTTTTCCAAATACATTCTTCGCATGTAGGGGCTCCCTAATTGTGATACTGTATTCTTCCAAGTCCTTCATAGTGATTATTCCTCCTCTCTGTTGAATATCGTTAACTAAAATGACCCTAATTGAACCGTTATACAGTGCACTGGGTCCTTCTAATGCGATAGCTAACAATAAATTTGCAAGCTGTTTGTTTCTGCACACAGCATCATGCTGCAAAAGGTTGTTTCCATCTGTATATACACTTCGCAACCCTGGATCCCTGAAGATGGATGGAGTATCGACGAGCATTTGGTGGTAGAGGTATTTGGATACAGTAAATCCATCCCTGGCAAGCTTAATAGCAGGTAGAACAAGCCTATACCATTTTATTTTTTGACTACCGTAATGCTTCAATGCATGATAAAGACCCTTAACTTCTCCTGGAACGACGATCGAGAGAGACCCTTAACTAAATTTTGCTTCGGGTTTGTCAAGGTACATGCCCTCAAGATTCTCAGAACTTAGTAGAGAAGATTGAAGAGTGAAGACTGAGAAGATGAGAAGTCATGACTCTTGACTCATGAGAAGGGCTAGAATTTATTTTGGTCCAAAAAAAAAAAGTTCGGTTTTTTTTTCGGTTCGGTTTTTTTAGAAGCCAACCAAAAACTGAACCGAACTCTCTAACAATACTACGGTTTGGATCAAAACCGAACCAAAAAATCGAAAAACCGAACCAAATTGATAAACTTCGGTTCGATTCGGTTCGGTAATCGGTTTTAACCAAACTATGAACAGCCCTAGCCGACATGACATCAACTATTAGTCGAGAATGACCATCAAGGCCCAATACTTAGCTGAGTCAATACTTAGCCTAGTTCATTGTCAAAAGCACTATTAAAGATCCCTTTGTGGTGAGCAAACATTCAACAGCTTTGAGTATCTATGTCTATTGTTCCTCATGCATTGAAGGGAGCAGGCCAGTGTCATATTGCTCGGCCCAGACGAGTTCACTCTCCAATATCGCTTCGTCTCAATTTTCAAGCCTCCATCAAAAAGGCTGAATGTTAGGCGCTGCTTGTCCGCATCCTTTTATCTCGGAAAGCAGGGGTTTGAAAGGTCAATGTGTTCAGCAACTCCTAATTGGTGGTAAATCATATCCGAGGAGAATATGAGGCCATGGATGAACACATGATAAAATATCTAGTTCACATCAAGAAACTAAGGTAAAAGTCACTTGCTTTCCCTTCAAGGAGAACAGGCAAGCAGACGCTCTCTCTAAGCTAGCCTCCTCTTCATTCGAAGGCCCCAGCCACACGGTGCTTATTGAAGTGCTGCTGAAGCTGAGTATCAAAGAAAATGTGTTGGTTGTTACTCCTCAGACATCAGAGAAAATTGGACGAAACCCTTGTTAAACTTCCTCGACAAGGGAATCCTCCAAACAGACCTGTAAGAAGCAAGAAAGGTCCTGTACAAGTGATTCTAAACTTTGGTACACGACAGACCGTACTTACGATATCCTAGCCGTGGGGAGGCCCAATATGCCCTTAGGAGCTGGGGGCGACAACATAGGTGCAAGGTCTCTGGCACAACAAGTTCATAATCATGGGTATTATTGGCCCTCGCTCCTTGATCATGCCTTAGGATATGTTCACCGATGCACCCCCTGCCAGAAGTTTTTCTCGGTAAAATGGGGGGCCCATGTCGACCTTCGCACCATGTCAAGTCTGATCCCTTTCTCCCTGTGAGGAAATGATCTAATTGGATAGTTTTGCCCATAACCGGATTGAGAAACTTCTTAGTTGTAGCTATCGACTACTTTACAAAGTGGATCGATGCGAAATCATTGGCCTCCATCACCGAACTGAAGATAGAGCAATTCTTTTGGAAAAGTATCGTATGTAGATATGGAATACCCCAGATTCTTGTTAATTATTGTTGTTCACAATGGAACAAAATTTGTTGCCAAGAGATTTCGTACCTTCAGCACTGATCTGGGGATCGAATACGCTTCTCTTCCATTTCACATCCTCAGATCAATGGCCAAGCCAAGAATGCGAACAAGCAGATTCTTGATGACCTCAAGAAAAGGCTAGATGAAGCACCTAAGGGACTATGGGTCGAAGAATTCTCTAGTGTTCTCTGGTCCTACTGAACCACTAAAAGGACCCTGATAAGAGAATCTCTGTACAACCTTACCTTTGGGTCAGAATCTCTAATCCTTATAGAGTTCGGAGTACCTTCTCCGCGTGTCATCTTTTTCAATGAACACCAGAATTCGGATGATCTTCGGGGCAACCATGACCTCATTGAAGAAGTTCATGAGAAATCCATCGTGCGAAGACAAATCTATCATCAAATGGTGGAAAATTAAAAGTTCTACAAGAAGAAGGTCTGCCCAAAAAATCTAAAAGAGGGTGACCTCATCATGTTAGGTTTCAATGGCAATCACAGATTAAATACACGGCGAAAAAATTACAAAAATATTGAAACCTAGCCATAGATCCATGCGAAAACCATAAATCGTGTTTAGGAGTTATACCTTGAAGATGGATCAGCTATCTCCACAGTATGCCAATCACAGCACTGCAATATTGCAGTGCCTCTACGGTATCTACACGAACGGAACAAAAAAGGCTGTCCCTCAGACCACGGTGCTAGCTGTAGGAAGAGGATTTTCCTCCTCACGATCTATCTCTCTCACTTTCTGTGACGGCTAGAATTTTTCACGTGTCTTTTTTACAGATACATATCATATATATAGGTGCAGAAAACTAACCCTAAGAGAGTAATGAGGTTTTGGGCTCACAATCTGACCTGGGTCAGATTCGTGTATGGGCCTTTGAACTTTAGTCGGCCCATTTTAAATGTCCAACCAATATCAGGAGTCCAAGTCTTACTTGGAACCCTAATTAAATTCATCTTATGAATTTAAGTCCCAATTTCGGTCCATTCTATGTATGTGACCCTGTAGGTTCCCCTTACGTTGACAGTTATACTAAAATCAGATTTGTGTATTGCAAACAGTGAGCGGTATCTAGCAATACATCACTGTTACTCAAGTAACGAGAATGTCAGTGATTTGACATAATCTATCTGTGACCAATGTTACCATGTAGTCTAGTCTTTTTGTCCAGATATCTTAATTGACCACAAGGCATAGAATGTGTCACCCTTGTATAGTTTAATCTTTGGTTTCTTGATGTCCGAGTAGATATACTAAAACAAATGAGATCAATATCTCATATTGACTCATTTGAGCACGACCATGCATTTTGCAGTCTCATGCAATCAAGGGGCCCGTAGATATCGCTCCTGTTATGTAATAGGGAAAAATCCTATCTAAGTCACTCACATCCCTCCGCATGATTTGTGGTATATCCAATAGTCTACTTTATAATCACCTTATTACATGCAATGTTTGTGACATTAAACATATAACTTCTCATGTAGGGAACCGTAGTGACTTCAAGTTAAAGAACTACGTACACCATGGTCATTGTGAGAACCGCTTATGAAACTCATGTTATGATCCATGCAGCATTCTCATGGTGGGTCAATCCAGTACATTATTACTCTAATATGTACCCATGTGAAGACTTGATATCTCATATCCATGACTCGTGAGAATGGTCATCAGTCTATGCACACTACAGTCTTTATGTATTATCGTTGTCCTAATTCATAATAATACTTGACTAGGAACATTTAAGAACAGTATTCTGATTTTAGCCAATAGGATCTCACAATCATGTCATGCACTTGATATCCCATGGCATTGAACTTACTATTCTAAGGAAATTATTATGTTCGTTTAATTCACAATAAATAACACAATAAATAAATGCTATGATACAATGTAAACTAGTAATATCAACACACAACTGGCTTCTAGGGCATACACCAACACGTCATACGAAAGCTCATGTTCTCTGAGCCACTGAAGAAGGAAACACTTGCTCCCAACCGGGAAGGACCCTACAAGATCTCCCAAGTCATCTGCCTAGGAGCTTACTGACTTGAAGACCTTGGGAGCATGGAGATATCAAAGACCTAGAATGCAGAGAATTGATGAAGTTCAATGAGGGTGCTTAACGCCATCCACTAGATTTGTGATAAGGCTGATTTACTAAATGGTCACTGCATGTAATGAAAGCAAGCCATCAAGGTAGCTGATTCGATAGATTTTTCAATGAAATTCAACATTTTCTTTGTAAATTCCTGTACTACTTTCCAGATCCAAACAACGAGGTCAGAGCTCAGCTTGTCACTGGAGCTGCTCCAACAAATCATTAACTCAAAAAAATAAGTTTGGAGCTCAACTCATCACCCAAGCTACTCCACCAACCTGTTAACTCAAAGCAATGGGTTTGGAGCTCAGCTCGACATTGGAGCTACTCCAAAAACTCGCTAACTAAAAACAACGAGTTCATAGCTCAGGCTATCACTCGAGCTACTCCAACAACTCGCTAACTCAAGACAGTGAGTTCGGAGCTCAGCCCGTCACTCAAGCTTCTCCAACTCATTAATAAAAGACAACAAGTTCGGAGCTCAGCTAATCACTCGAGCTACTCCATCAACTTGATAACTCAAGACTTCGAGGTTCAGTGCGTCAATCGAGCTACTCCAAAAACTTATTAAATCAAAATGACAAGTTCTGAGCTCAGCCCGTCGCTTGAGCTACTCCAACAACCCGTTAAATTAAAATGATGAGTTCAGAGCTCACCCTGTGACTTGAGCTACTCCAACAACTTGTTAACTCAAAACAATGAGTTTGGAGTTAAGCTCGAACTACTCCAACAACTCGGTAACTCAAGACAACGAGTTTCGAATCTCAGCCCCAACAACTTGTTAACAAAAAAAAGTGAGTTTGGAGCTTAGCTCGTCATTCGAGCCACTCCAACAACTCGCTAACTCAAGACAATGAGTTTGGAACTCAACCCAGCACTAGAGCTATTCCAACAACGAGTTAAACAACGAGTTCAAAGCTTAGCTCATCACTTAAGCTACTCCAACAACTCAGTAACTTAAAAAATGAGTTCGGAGATCAACCCGTCACTCGAGCTATTCCCATATCTTTTGTTCTTAAATAATGTGTTTAGAATTCATCTCATCACTCGAGCTACTCCAACAACTCGCTAACTCAAAACAACAAGTTCAAAGCTCAGCCGTCATACTCCAACAACTTGTTCACAAAAAAACATTGAGTTAGGAGCTCAGCTCGTCACTTGAGTTACTCCAACAAATCGCAGACTCAAGACAATGAATTCAGAGCTCATCCTATCACTTGAGCTACTCCAATAACTTGTGAAACAAAAGCAACGAGTTCGGAGCTCAGCTCGTCACTCAAGCCCCTTCAACAATTTGCTAACTAAAGATAATGAGTTCGGAGCTCAACCCATCACTCAAGCTACTCCAACAACTTGCTAACCAAAACAACGAGTTTGGAGCTCAGCTCGTTATTCAAGTTACTCCAACAAATTGATAACTCAAAACAACGAGTTCGGAGCTCAGCCCATCACTCGAGCTACTCCAACTACTTGTTAACTCAAAACAATGAGTTCGGGGCTTAGCCTATCACTTGAGCTACTCCAACAACTCGCTAACTCAAAACTACAAGTTTGAAGTTCAATCCATCACTTGGGCTACTCCAACAACTCGTTCGCAAAAAACAACAAGTTCAAAGCTTAACTCATCACTCAAGCTACTCCAACAACTCGCTAACTCAAGACAACTAGTTTGGAGCTCAGCCCGTCACTTGAGCTACTCCAAGAACTCATTCACCAAGTTCAGAGCATAACTCGTAACTTGAGCCATCCAAAATTCATTAAATCAAAACAACGAGTTCAGAGCTCAGCTCATCACTCGAGCTATTCCAATAACTTACTAACTCAAAACAACGAGTTCTAAGCCCAACTCGTCACTCTAGTTACTCTAACAATTTGTTAACTCTAAACAACGATGCACAACATAGAGAAAGTGAGAAACAAAAAGGAGCATATGGGAAATCTTTATTTCATATCAAAATGATGGAACAAGTTTGAGAGCACATGGGAAATCTTTATTTCCTATCAAAATTCTGGTACAAGTTTGAGAACTAAGTACATCAGATATGAGAAATTTATTCACAAGATTCTTCACGGGTCACCTACAACTACGAGGTAGAGGGACATTCTAATTAAGTGAGATGGCTTGTTCGTGATGCCTCCTCACAATAGAAGGTCCCCCCTCTCAGCCACCTGAACTGTCCGAAAGAGGCCCTAACCCAACTGATTGAGTCTGGATCTAGTGATTGAGGGCATGTAACATCATCTCGGTAGAAGATATGCTCGATGTCCCACCCACTCCACTTTGTGCATCCCCTGAGTTCCTTGGCACTGCTTGGGGGCTTGAGGACAACTCATGGAACTTCCTCCCTAGATCGTCATTGTCGCAAAGGTGAGAAGTGCTTTGCATTCGTAGCATTCGAAGCTACATCTTAAACTTGTAAATCTCCAAGTCCCTCTCAATGAGCAAGTCCTTAAGGCATGTTTCCACAACCTAGATCCTTCCACAATCTGCACGAGTGTGAGCCAGGCATCCTTGATAAGTCTCCTTCAAGTGATTGATCTCCAAGTTTTTATTGAGTAGCATATCGTTCAGATGATCATTCTCAATGCTCTCCTTATTTAACTTACCATGAAGTCGATCTATCTCAAAATCCCGAGGATCTGCTTTGGTATATACAACCATCTGTGAATAGAAAAGGTGAAGTCACCACAATGCTAGTAAAGACAAAAAACACATGGCTTTGATTTCGAAAAAATTCAGGATTTCCATCAAAAACTTGCATTCATGAGAGAAGATCCCAAGAATTTAACATTAAAAAATCTTCATTACTTGGAATAAAGATGCACGAGCGGAGGCTAATCCATGATTCAGAGAATTTAAAAGAAAAAAAAGGGAAAAAAGAAAATGAAGACAGAGGGAAATGATAAAAAATCAACCTCGTTTGTCATCGCCAAGGGGGAAGAAGTCTCACCCAATTCCTTCTCCTCCTTGCCATCATCCTTGTTCGAAGCCTCCTTCCCCTTATTCTCACTCTCCTTTTCATCCATGATCGTCTTTGGAGCCTCCTCCTTGACCCCCTCATCCTCCTCTTCTTTGGACTCCTCCATATCTGGATGCTCCCTGGGCTGGATGTTGAAGCTGTACCCCTTTTCGTCGAAGCCAAGCACGTGCTCGACCAAGTCCTTGATGGCTTTCACGTATTACTTCTCCATCACCTCCAGGAGATGGGCCTTTGCCTCTGCCTCAACCTTGGCAATCGCAGCCTCCTTCTCTTTGGCCTAAGCCTTCTTCTCCTTCGCTAACTCCCTTTTGTGCTCGGCCTTGAGACAAGTGATCTTGCTGAGATGGGTGACCTCTCGACTCATCACCGCATCAAGCTCCTTGACGGCCTTCTTCCTATCATTCTCGGTCCTAATGGCCTTGTCTTTCCATTGCTTCTCCTTGGCCTTGATCTCCTCGATCAAGTTGCTGACATGCTACAAAAAGGAAAAAGAGGGCTCCATGACTTAGAGGTACATGAAGATATGCAAAAGAAAAACCAGGCAACAAGGAAAAGAATGTAACAAAAAATTAGTTCAGGAGATTTCAAGGAGGGAAGAGTAGATTGTGGCAACGACCCAAGTCTTTCGATCACTCGAAGCGGGAAGATTCTTAACCACCTCGAGGAATTTCCTTGAGTCACCTAAGAAGGAGTCCCACCGCTTGACACCCCAGCTTAGCACGTAAACCTTATTCTCCTCTTCGGTGAAGGCCATGTCGGCCTTGGCGGTTAAGGAGGGGTCCTCGCCAGTGCGGAGCAGGCCCAAAGAAGAGCCCCCCGTGGCTAGGCTCATCCGGGCCTTCGTGCCTTCGTCGGTAACTCCACGATTTCCAGTGAGGTGGAGCTATTGGCCATCTTCGAGGACCCAAGCTTGCCCGAGGTCCTATTTCTCTACTTTTCCTCTGACTTCTTGTTACGCAAATTAATGTTTTCCTCAACAAGGCTATCAAAGTTCATGCCTTCCTCCGCTGCAAAAAGAGCAAAACATAGATATGAGAACGAGATAAATTGAAAAGATGAAGTGATTGATAAAAGAAATAAAACTAAAGTCGTATTATGGTCCGTCGGACTCAACCCCCCCCCCCCCCCCCCAACACATGAAGTGGACCTGGACCTCCTCCATCATGCGTTGCCAGTTCAACTCCCCACAACTGAAAACACCATCACTCAACTTCTTCTCCTGCATACTGACGTCCAGGTCGGCCTTCACCTTCTTAGGAATGCCCCTCTCCTACCTTGTATGGAATCCACATGGCTCGGGACTTTGGATGATGAAGTATTTACTCTTCCAGTACTTGAGTTGGGATTCTCTATGATTCCTCTAAATGAGGAGAGAGATAGTACCAGTTATCTTACACTTTTTGCCAATGAAGCTTGAAGTGCCTCCTCCAAATCTTCTAGCTCGGTTCGACGGCCAAGTGCCTCCACCCGTTCGACATATATTGCACAGGGCTGAGCTTGTACCAATTAAGTACTTCCTTTCATAAAGGGATGCATGGGGGAGATGCAGACTGGCATGGAAAGCATCATAAGCGAAGACACAGTACACCTCAGACATAATCGAGAACGTCCTGACTTCAGGGCCTGATAAAATTAACTTGTACTCAAACGAAATTCCAAAAGCGGCTCTGATCTTTAGGAGATCATCCTTTGTGAGGATCATCTTTATGTGGTCCACCTCAGAGGTAGGGTGATCCTCTGGTCTGAGGTATCATAGACCGAATCTTACTAGATCAGGCAAGTCCTCGGGTATTGGCAAACAAAGAAGGGGGTGTGATAAGGGTGAGCAATATCGAAGAAATTTCCCATCATATCCCTCATCTCCTCCTTCATTTCGATGATTTCGAAAGACCCGACTACTGCCCTTTCCCTTCTTCTTCCTTGAGGGACAAGATTGACAGACAGAGAGCACCTTGTCCACGTTAGGATTCAGGGAGGAGGCAGAACTACCCAAAAAAACCCTTGACATGACTTACTTAATTTACAGTAAAATTACCTAGCTGTCGACGGCGAATTTATGATGGAAAGGTAGCCGGAAAAACTCGTTGGAGTTTGAGTTCTAGAGAGAAAATCTCTAAGTGAAATTGAGAGAATAAGTGAAGAAATATGTGTGTGTGTGTGTGTGTGTGTGTGTGTGTGTGAGTGTGTGTTGGGGGGGGGGGGGGGGGAGGGGTGTTGAAGATTTTATAGAGAAAGATTCTCTAACGGCTCATAGATAACCGCGCTGATGACATGGTGCAATATAAAGATTGAAACAAAAAGTTGGGAAAATGAAGCGACAAAAGATGATGTAACACCCCATAAAATAAAATGTTGTATTTTGAATTACATGATAGAATTAAATTGATAAGTTTGAATTTTTTTTCTTCTGAAATTACTATTTTTGCACGTGAAAAACATGTGCAAAAGTTATAAAAAATTTAAATTCTCAAAATTTTGTAGTCAATGATTATTCTCTACCATTAAGTTGCAATATTATTATTTTTTAGATTTATTTGATTAAAGAAAACTCATTTTTGGACATTATATTACTATATTTGATTTTTGGGTGAAAGAATTATTTTGGACTATGAAATGAGCCAAAAAATAGATTTATAATTTGAAAATCTTGAATTTGGGGTTGGCCAACTGAAGAGTATTTAAGGGTAGGTTTAAATCCTTATTTGATTGATTTTTTTTATATGGAAAGATTTGTATGTATAACTTAATTTGCAAATACGGGAGTGTGGGGGATTTTATTGCAAAAATCCCTCATGAAACCCTAATAATTCACCCCAGCCAAACAAAAGTGAGTGAGAACAATGGGTTTCAGCCCCTACTCTTTTGGTGTTATTTTTGTGGATTTTTTGAAGGCTTGAGGGAGATCTTTTGCGTGGAAGAGAAGGCTAGTTCTTTGGTGTTGATTTCTTCAATAAGGTGGGCGTCTCTCTACCTCTTTGTTATGCTTTTTATCTCATGAATATTTTAGTATCATACTAGAAATTGATTTGTGAATATATAGTTATTGTAACCCCCGTTCCCGCCAATACATATTTTCTGTGTATTTTCGGTATTCCGATTCCTTATAAATTCTTTCCGCTCTTAAATCATTTTGTTTTAAATTGATTTTTGTTTCAAATTCATTTTAGATATCTTATTAAAGTCCCTTCTAATCATCAATTGTATTTGTAACTATATTGAAATGATAATATATTTAACACGTATCTTATTCCATTCTATAAGTTTATTTCTTTCTTATTTGATTAATTATGTATTTTTAACCCAAATCCTATCTCTGTTAGTATGTTATTGTACATTTATATTGTGAAACCCAAAATCCTAAACAATTTTACAATCAATTTATTTAACTATTTATTTTATAAGCCCAAACCAAGTGTACTCTTATTATTTTGATTTATTAAATTATAAGCCCAGTCAAAGCCTAGTCATCTGAAACCCAAGCCCATCTTGATTAATCCCTTACATATATTAATCCCATATATATATTAATCCCCTAACCCTAATTAATTAAACCTTAATCTTCCACTAATCCTTTTTATCCACCAACCCTTCTTCTCCATCTTCCTTTGATTTCCCACAACCCCATCCCGATCACCTCCTCGTCGCCGCAAACCTCGCAGCACCATCTTCTCCACCACCGACCAAACCCCGAAGCCTTGCCACTGCCTCGCCATCATCGACGTGCCACCGAAACACCTCAACGCCACCGCTCGCACCCTGACCAGCCACCACCGCTGCCTCTCGCCATTGTTGTCTCACTGGAGCTCCTCACCTCATCGCCACTGACTCAAACCACTATTGCCACCACCCGAGAACCCATCACCACCCATCAACTTCGTCTTCAACTTCCTTGTTGCACCTACAACTGACCGCCATTGCCACCCTTCATTACCGAGCGCTTGCAGTCGCCACCTCCTTACTACTGCTCATGTCTTCCACCTGCAACCCTGACTGTCGTCTCTTGTTGTTGCTACCTCGTCGACAGCCACTACCTGCAACACCACCAAAGCACCCCGACAGCCCCTTCTTCCACTGCCACAATCATCCTTGCTGCATTTTTTGTTGGCGTATCTCTATTGTTGCAGCATTTTCTTTGCTCGTCATTACCGCCGGAATTCTCTTCTCTCAATCGTAACCGTCATCACATAAGGCAAGTTCCTCTTGAACTGACGTTATTGTTCTTGTTCAAGAATTATTTTGATCTCAAGTAATTCTTATTTCATTTACTGTATCTCAAATTGCTTGTTACCCTTTAAAGAAGTTATTACGGATTCATCAGCGAAACCAAGTAGTAACTCTCTTTTCCTGCCTTATCCTTGACTCAATTCTAAGTCATGTTATCCTTCATCATATGCATTCACTATACGAATATAAACTTGAAACACGATAAGTAGATGAAATAATGATTTGAATGCATTTCGGTTGTATATGATGTTATAACTAGATTAGTGAATTTAATGCTATAGTGATAATAATTTTTTTCATGTTAACAGTTGGAATCCACCCTAATTATTGAGTATAGATTCCTGTTAATTTTTTCATATGGTTATATGCTTTGTGTATCTCGATTTGTTGCAAATAACAACATCAAGTTGTTGGTCTACTCTTTATCCCATGTTGTAATGAGATTAAGACCCAGTTGCTGATGAAGTAAACTAGAACTTTGTAAATGAAAATCTTAGCCCACTGAATCTAGTTTTCAGAACTTCTTACGGATCTGATATCCGATTTGTAGATTGGAAGTTAACATATTTTTAATACTGTTAGGTTTTAAATTCCAGAATTGCTGTCTAAAGGCATACCGACATGATTTGCTAATTAAAATGGAATGTTAAAAGTAGAATCAAAACTTGAAAATTAACTGGGATTAGGGGTTGTTTTATAATTTTTATAAGATTAATTGACGAACTTCTAGTCTCATTATTTATACAAAAACTTGACCTTATGTTTCTGCCAGATAACTAGATCAGTAAAGAACCAGATTTTTGACCTAGTTGCAGATAAAATCACTTAGAAATTATTAAATATAAGTTGTAGTCCTTTGTTTCTAGAATCCAGACCACCTAACGGTTTTGTGATCCAACTTTTAGATTGCAAAATATTCAAATTCTATCACTATAATGTCTTAACTCCACAATTTGTTCCTGAGCTGCGGAGGTTTGCAAGACACTGTTTTAAAGATATGTTGTCATGTTCAATTAATTAAATCAGTAGGTTAACTTAAGAATTAGTACCTAAGATTTGCAAGAAGGTTAATGAACAGTGCCAGGAACTAGATTATAATTTTTGCAAGAATTTTAAATAAGTTTTTAGTCGAATTATGTGTGTAATAGTTTTATAATGAGTTGCTGCCTGAATAGATTTTTGACCTAATTGATTTTGTCTAGTACATTATTCCTTGATATACCATGTTTCCTTATTCTTTACTTTTTACCACTTACTGTCCATAACTTTCTCTAACAGACAATCCCCCCCCCCTCCTACTGAAGATGATGAGTTTGCAGGTACATGAGGAAAATTGACTAAAGGACCTGGTGAGCAAATCTTCTAAGGAATGGAGCTGAATTATGACCCTACAATAATTATTGTCGTTTTCATACATTGTATTCCCGGACTTTGAACTGAAGTTTATTCTCTCCTAAATGTTGGATTATTTATGGATTTATTTGTGGATTATTTCATTAATCTTTTCAGTTTATTCATTGTTTATGTGATTATTTATTCATGTGTGGTTGTGATTATATTTCATATTGTTGAGTTGAATGTTACAGCTTATGGATGATATGAGTTGGTATACTTATATCATTCGCTGGGCCTCAGTTACGTATCTGTGTTTCCGTATAATGTGATAGTTATATTTTAGCATGATTGTGGTGTTTGTTATGAGATAATTGTAGAGGTATATATTTGATAAAAAATTTATGAGATAAAGATTGAATCTTGAATGTATGATGATCTTAATAAATTGTTCTTGAGTAACGAATATTATTATGAATGAAAGATCAAGTTTTATCTATGGAAATAGATTTAATGAACATATATGTTATTGTAGATGTTTAGATCTTGTTGTATGATTCAAGAACCATGATTTTGAGTAATTAAAAGATGAAATCTCTATGAGTTATTTATTGTTTTGATGTGAAAACTTGATGAGTTGAGTATTAAAATTTTTATGCACAAATTAAGTGCTAAAATCATTGAAAATATACATGAAATTGTGACCTAGGGTTTCGGTGGCTAAACCCTAAGGTTATGGTTGAATGGTAGCCAGGGGGGCTCGATCTTTGGGGGTCAGACAGTGTCGCCTGACCTCGGGTCTGCACAATGCAAGGCATCAGCTACTCTTGCATGTGGGGCTCGGGCTGCTTTGTGTGAGGGCTTTCGACGTGTGCTATGGTTGTCAAACCCTAGTGCATGTATGGTTATGTATGTATATATATCTATATAATAAAACACAAAGAACGCTATCAAGTGGTTCTCCTTCAATCCCCTCAAAAATTAAAGGCCCAGATCTAACCTCACAAAACATATTTTCCCCCAAAAGTTCTCTCCAAAACTCAAATTCAAATCCCCCACCCAAAACAAATCCTATATTTATTATAAAAAAAATTTCTCTCTGTCTCTCTCCCTCCCTCTTCTATTCAAAAAATTAAGAAAATAATTTTTTTTAAATTTTTTTTAAAAAATTAAAAAATTAAAAAAATTTAAAAGCTTTAAAAATAGTTCAAAAAATCATATAATATGTTTTTTGCTGGACCCCAAAAGTTTCTCATATAATATGTTTGCTACTTCAATTAATTTGCTCGACCTCCAAAATTATTTTATATGATCAAATAAGATACATCATTTCGAAGACGTGCCGTAGGCACGTGTCAACGGGCAAACCTAGTAAATCTATAAATTTCATGAGGTTTAAATTGATCTTTAGAGCAAGTTTTGATGGTGTGAGTTTTAGATTTTGGGAAAATCTAGTTTTCACATTTTTGGGTGAAATAGAGTTTCAAAACTTGTATAATTGAATTATAAATTGTGGAGTATGATCTATGGTTATAAATGGAATATAAACTTAAATTATCGAGTTATATGTTTCAGTTTTGGGTGAGTAGTTCTCAAAATTGAGAACATATAAATTTCATATTTTGAGGAAAATGAGTTTCAGTTTTATATGTTTTGAGTTGCACCATTGAAAGTTTCAAATCTATACGTTAGATGATTATGATTCTCAGTTTTAAGATATTAAAGGTTCAGTTTTGAACGATAAAAATTTCAGATTTTAAAGAGTTGTTTTCAGTTTTAAAGAGGTGTGAGTTTCAGATTTTGAAACCAGAAAATTTCAGATTTTGAGGGGAAAATCCCATAGTTTAAAGAAGATTAATGTTCAGTTTGGAATCGAATTCCAAAAATTTGATTGTGTTTTCAAATATAGAAATGAGTATTTTAAATGGAAAATAATGGTGTTTGGAAATTTTGTTTTGTTTCTAAAATGAAGGGGTCTTTATGGAAGTGAATTGCTTATTAAATGAGGAATGAGACATGATAGAATGACTGTGGTAAATGAATGTTTATATTTGATATGAGATGATCTTAAATGAGACGTTGAATTATGATTGAAAACTTGTGGAAAAGTGGTGTTTCCAGAAATTAATAAAAGAAAGAATATTTTGATAAATTGAACCAAGTGGTGGTTCATATTGAAACTTAGGGTTATTGTGATAGCCCTAGAAAGATGTGATTGAGGAGTTCATGGGGTGAGCCCTTGTAACACCTCGAATTTCAAATAAGACCGAATTCGAAGTTCCACAGGATCTTTACACTTCTCTTCGTACAATTTTACAACGAATTTAAAACTTTTGTTACATCAGTGTTACATTTACATTACACTTTTACAGCGGAAGAAAATTACAACAATTTACATGAATAGAAATATACAACACTTGAATCATTCTTTAAGTAGCATGCATACTTTAATCTTGTCTTTCACTTTATCCTGCATAGAAACTGTGGGCACGTTAGTTCATTCAACTGACACTAGGATATAATACATCAATTTTCTCTTATGGAAAGCACAAACTTGTCACAAACAGCACTACGGGGATTATCCTATTGATGTCGTGTTGTGCGGTGCACTTAGTCCTTAATGCAGTTATGTATGTTACATGACACTAATGCGCACTTGTTCAGATTCTATGCATCCCATACTACATAGGTCTGAGGGCAAGCCCTTAATCTTTCTTCATCTGGTAGGGTTCAATCCCTCGCTATGACTTAAACTACTACGATAACTACGATAAGTATCCTAGATATTCTATGAGTTACGAGCTTATGTCCAGACAGCCTGGAGGGGAATCTCACGTCATGACACGACGCATCGTATAAAACTTATGGACAATTTAGTCTCCGTCATGGGACATGACACCACCCACAGTCACCCAACACCCCACAAGCGTCGCCTGCGGTACGGAATCCTAGAGACATATACACGTCATGACACGACGCATCGTGTAGACAGCCTGTGAATATTCTCACGTCGTAGCTCTGAGACTCTCATACTCGTGTTTTTCTCTTACTTTCGTCACATCTCCACTATGTGTCTAGTTCTTAATTATTTGAATCATCAATAAAATCAATCCCCTAGAGTTAGCACTCCCACTATACCGGTCTTAACCATTTATATAACACGACCCAAATTTTGGTCTTTTCATCTCAAATTTCATTTCAACATATTTCTTTCATTACCGGTATGAGGCTTAGCTACACTCTAGTTATCAATTTCACTTCATAATCACAAAATTTGAGTCTTCATACTCATGAGTTCTTTTTCACAAATTAACATGATTTCCATTCTTTTTTTTTTCTATGAATCAATCTCATACATAAAGTTCCATTTCAATTTATGCATTTCATATTCAAAATTAATTTCAATGAATCCATTAGATTCCCATATTAGTACTTCTTTCCTTTACTTAATTCAAAAATCACATGGTTGTATATTTTTTTTTCATTTATCTTTAGAATGCATTCGATACCCAAAATAATGAATAAAAGTCCATAAACATCACACTTAAATCTTCTTTCATTCAAAATCCTCTTTTGTAACTTAGTATACTCCCCTCATGAAATAAATCACCTTTTATAATTATACAAGTTTCAATTCCATGAAATTGTAGTCATTTTTTCACTTCTAAGTCACTTTTTTTAGTCAAATAATGCATAAGTATTTTTCATAAGATCTACATGTTTTTAGAATAATTATAATATTTTTTTTGGATTTTTAAAAGTCACAATATTAATTTAAAAAGTTAAAAAAAAAACCAAAAATTTTATTAAAGTGCCAAACCCCAGATTCGAACCTGCAACCAAAGGCCACCCACGTGCTACAGTGCAGCGCACTGTGGCGCTGGCTCTAACCAGAAAGGCCAGAGCGTGCTATCGATATATGGAGGGGGTTTAAATCCATAAGAACTCATTCTCTGTTTTCGGATTTTTTTTTCAAAATGAAAATAAAAGGGCTAATGCCCAGTTTCGAACCCGAGACCAAGACCACCCGCAAGTTACAGAAGCGCCCCAAATGCACCCGTTAACCAAATGGTCCAAGTGACTAACCTGATATAGGTTGGGGTTTTTAGGGGTTAAAGTCCGAGTCTATCTTTTTCGAATTCTTACAAAAGTAAGTGTTTTTAAGTTCTCTTCCTTTCCAAATTAATTCAAAAACTCCAGATTTTATTTTCTATATAATTACAGTATTTCAGTAAAATAAAAAGGTGATTTTTGATGCAACGAACATAATTTAGCGCTCTAGTTACATTTTATTCTGCAAATTTCGAAATGTGGGGAAATAAGCATATTCTCTTTACCAATTGCACTTAAAAATTCCCTAGATCACTTATAATATTTTTATTAACATTATACAATTATGTCAGTAATAATTTCCCTTTTTCATGCCATTTAACAATTAAAATGTCAAAATCACATTTTCCATAGTTCTCATTTCAATTATCTAAACATACAATCATATCTTCTTAGTTTAGCACATAATAAGCAATTAAAGCATGGTAGCATGGTTAATTCTAAACTAACAATCACAATTTTGCAATTAATTAACATACATTCAAACCATTGCAATTTTGTCTCATTTTCCCAACACATGGCTAAATTAACTAAAGTTTCTTCTCAATGTTATCAACCATACCCTAGCATGATGTCTAATTAGAAGTTCGAGAAAATCACCCACCTCAAATGGAGAGAAATTACAAACAAAACTCGTAGGGATCTCCTAGAATGAACAAGGGAAGCCTTCTCCTCCTAGTTTGAGCCACCAAGTTGCTTCTCCTCCTAGCTTGATGATGTTGGAACTCCCCTTCTTGCTCTTTGGAATGGGCCGGCCAACTTTAAAGCAAGGAACGCACACAAAATTTCACACTCAATCTTTTAAACTCACAGTCTTCTCAATCTTTTGTCTCACTAATTTGTCTTTCTTTTCTTTCTCTTTTTCAATAGTTTAGGTGCAAGAATGAAGAGTGTGTGTGTGTGGGTGGGTGGGTGGGTGGGGGGGGTTTGAGGGTAAGTGGAAGGCTAGGATTAGTCCAAATGGTTAAAGATCAAAGGTCAAGATGAACTAGGGAGTTGTAGAAACTATCCATGATGAAGCAACCAACTCTCCACCTCTCCCATCTCTCCCTCTTTCCTATGCATCATCCGGCCAAGGGTCAAAAGGTGCACATTGCACATTCTAGTGCATGCACGTGCAAACTAGTACCCCCATTTACAAGTTTGTTCATGTGAATTAATTAATTGTTCATTAAACTTGTCTACACTACAAGTTAGATTATTTAAAGGGAAAATTAGATTGATGGGATGACTAATGGGCCAATTAACCATGAGCTCTTAATAAAAAAATTAATTAATTAATTATGGTGGGCTAGAAAGAGATAATTAGGCATAGGATTTAATTAGGCTTTTTAAAATAGTCTTTTTGGAAAATAAAGAGAATAATTACTTGTTCATGCTATAAAAAAATATTTTTTTTTAGAATAATATGCATATGAAATTATACGTGCAAAACAGGTAAAATCACAAACTCTTGATAAATAAAAATTCAGGCTGTTACAGCACTAGAAGCTGAGCAGGACCCTGGATTACCGACAGTAAATTATTTGATTATAGGAATTAGCTGGGGGGGATTAGTGTTCCTAGTTTTGTGGAGTTAAGTCTAGTAGGGTGGAGCTAGCTCTAGGTGGCCTAGGCTACTCGTATTTAAACATAAGGATAGGTACTAGTTGGAGATATGATGAAACAAGAGCGAACATGAGTTGTTGGCTCCACAATGAGATAATCCTCAGTATTCTGGTATGAGTGATGTGTGAAGCCCCAGGATGTTCTGCGGAGCGGGATTGATTTCCAGTATTATGGGACGAGAGCGATGCTCATGGAATATTTGTGCAATGAGGGTTCTAGGATGACCTGTGGAGTGATCTATTCTCTAAAAGAGTTCCCGGACAAGAGGAAAGGGCCTCAAGGATGTTCCATGGATAAAGTCTGACCTCCAATATTTCGGGTTGAGAACCAATACGTGCAAAAAATCTAAATATCGTAGTAGTCATGGTTGTAGGTTGCATAGTGTGGGATTGAACTTTAAAATGTGGTGAATGCTAAGGGCTTTCCCTCAGACCTATATTTTATGGGCGGCATAGATTCCAAACAAGCATGCATTAGTAAGCATCGTAGGCACTTGTGTTTTCCTTCAACCTTGTCTTGTGCATTTCGATGTTTTCCTATCACATATTTTATTCTTGCAAATTTCAATATTTATTGTTGATTTGTGATTCTTTCATTGTTGCTTTATCTTGTGCAAAAGACTGTGGGTGTGAAATATTGGAGTGTCACTGCTCTAATCAGCAAAGTGTCAATTATATGTAACTGACATGCTCACTGTTTGTCAGTTTATTTAGCATGATTTGTAAGTGAGTAGCTTAAAAGGAGTTAAAGCTTGGGTTAAGAGAAGATTGAAGTTAATTTATTGATTCAAGTTGTATTAAAAGTGTTGTAAATTTCCGCTATGCATGGTATTGAGTGTTGATATAAAGAAAGTTTTAAATTTCCCTGTATTTTGTGTTGTGTTTGGTTTATATTGAAGTAAAGATTCTGGATTGGTGTCTCATATTTCCTGTTATAAAATTCAGGGTACTATAGAGTGGTATCAGCGCACGCTTCAATAAGGAACATTGAACGTGGTATGGAGAATGAACTTAGGTGGACATTAGAGTGTGAGTACCTCGATGGACATTATAGTGTGTGTATCAGTCTTAGATCCATGAATGTGTAGTTGTTTGAACTTGCATTTATGTTACTCTAAACATGTACTGATGTTGTTTTTCCTTTTCTGTAGGATGGCAGATAATCACGATCCTATGGAAAATTTGGAAGAAGATGATTTTCTCAACGACCCTTTAGAGGATTCTGAGAAAGATCCGGAGGAGGATCTTGAAGAGGAGTCTGAAGAAAAACCAAAGGAAGAAGATGAACCACAGGAGTCGCGGGAGATCACTCCTCCTCCTAGGAAATCTTCTAGTGAATCTTTAGAGGAATTGCCTGAACTATCCCCGAAGAATCGCGTTATCGCATCACTTCGACATGAGATGCATATTAATCAGTGGCGAGCTTCCAACCTGGAGGAGCATCATGTGGAGAACCAATGATGTATCACATCTATGAAAGAAAGAATAATATATCTCGAAGAAGGTCGACGTGCAGATGAACTGTAACTCCCGTTTTCATTTTTTTCCCTTTTATTATTGATCCCCATTGTAATCTCTTTTGTAATTCTATAGTTCATTTTGTCTCATTGTTGTATTGAATAATTTTAATTCCAATATCATTCATATTTATCCTTAATCTTTGTTGATTATTTGAATCTTACTCCATTTTTTCTAATCAAAAATTTAATTTCATAAGGACTGTCTTTTATCTTATTTAGTTGTGGATTGTTCTTCTATTTGACCTATATTGTGCCCAAACCCTATAACCCACCTCCTATTGGATCTTGTACCCAAACCCACCAACCCAAACTACTTCATATCCCCCACTAACAGTCAAATCTCCAAAAATCTCTCCTAATCATCACCACAACCTGTAACCCCCCAAAATTGAAAATTGAATTCCAAATTTTCAGTCCCATAATCTCTCCCCGTATCTCTCTCTCTTCTTAAATAGCCAAACCCTTCATCTTCTCCCAAGAAAAAAACCCCTACTGTGTAAACCCTAGCTCGTTACTGTGCAAAGCTACCCTGCACTGTTCATCCCCTCCCACTCTCTCTCCTTCGCTGTTTCGCCATTAACCCATTCGCCCAAGCCATTACCGATCGCCATCTTCGACCCATTCATCCTCCCTCATCATCGCCTCTCTCGTTCACTCCGTCCACCACCACCACTCATCACCTCATCCCCATCTTTGTCGCCTTCCCGCTCGAACCCAACTCACCCGAACCCATCACCCCGTCACCAAGCCCACCGCCTGCACCTCACCATCCACTGTTCATCAACCATGATCCCCTCACCGCTCACCCTTTCAACCATCGTAGATCCCCCCCGCTGCCTCGTCGTTGCCGTCCAAGCCCGTGCGTTCTCGTCGTCTCCCCTATTTTCGGAAACGAAAAGAGAGCCGCGCGCTCTTGCCATTGCCCTCGCCGGTGATGTCGCTTCCCAACCGCAGCGACTTCGTCACCGTTAGTTGTCATCGCTCCCATTGCAGTGCCGCGCCATCACTAGCCGCCGCAGTCACAGAAGTTCGCCCGGGCTCTCCCCTTCTCTCTCTTTGCCGAAGTAGGGAAGAAGAGAGATAGTGAGTGGGTTGTTTCGGTGTGTGGTGTTTTGTGGAGTAGGGGGATCTCGATTCGATGTGTGGTATTTGTTGTTTTCTCTAGTGATGGATCCAAGCTCTTGGTGTTTGCTGTTTTGTCTAGTGGGGGATCCAAGCTCTTAGTGTTTGCTGTTTTGTCTAGTGGGGGATCCAAGCTCTTGGTATTTTTCTGTTTGGATTTTCTCTTGCTGTTTGGTGTTCTCCACGTAGCTTGCACATGTCCTAGATTGTCGCCCGAGATCCTAATCCCGTTATTCTCATTGTATCGGATCTAACGTCATCTAAAGGTAAGTCATTTCTACTCAAATAGTTATTGTATTATATTCGAGAATGTTTATTGAATCCCACAAGTAGATCCAAATTGATTATCGTATATTGCTTATTGTTATCTATCGTTGGGATACTACGGATTTACAAGAGCGAATCCAAGTTGTAGTCTTGACTTCGTGTCATCCTTGTCTCCAATGTATAGAGATCTTACATGCATACATATAGTTAGTTATTGAATATAGAAATATAGATTATTATTGTATTTCATGTCATGACAATTCACAATAATTGTAAATTGCATACTAGTATTGATGGCTTATATGATTGATGTTAGTGTGTTAGTTGTTTGTGATTAGTGAGATTATGCACAATATACATCTTAATACCATGTTCACATAGGTATAGCTTGCTGTGATTTATGATTGTTAAGCCCCAACTTATCGTTCTTAACATTTTAATCATTTTATTCAAAAAGAATATGTTGACATCCTGAAATTATCGCCGACCTAAACATTACTATGCTGTTTCAACCTAGATAATGTCACCAAAATCAATAACTTCCTGAATATGAAATATAGCCCCAGATGTCTAGTTTACTACCCCTTTAACGGAATTGAATTGCGAGTTACGGTTTGCGAGATATTGCAGTTTTCCTGCTGCTGTGTCATATAATTCCAGATTCTAAAAACTGCTGCCATACTCTGATTTACAATTAATTTAACCATGATAACTGTAAAATAATGACTTGAAGCTTTGCATGCTGATAATAGACACACTAGAAAACATTTTCTAATTTTCCTGGAATTAATTAATATTTTTTCAGTCCTGTTTTATATGTATAAACACAATCTTACAAGTTCTGGCTGAACACAAATCCTGTATAGTTTGCTATTTTGACACCTAATGCCACAACTTTTATGTATCTTATTTATATGCGTTGGAACCGGACAGGAGTCTAGTTTCTAGACCTTCTGACGGATCCACTATTACTATCTTGTAGCAACAAAAATTCTGATTTTGGTACAGCAATCTACTACTGTCCAGAATTGGGTTTCTATATTTAATAATATATAATTGAATCTATAATGCTAAATTGATATATTTAATTGTATAGAGTACATTGCATGATCTTAGGGTTGTGTTTTCATCTTTCTAGTGTCCCTCATTAATCGCATTATCGTATGTTAATTAAATAAAGAATGTTAATCAAGCTGGGGTTAAGGGTTGACCAAGGTAGTTGATAATACAGTGACTATACTCGGAAGTGTAGGGCTCGTGTTTCCTATGTTTTAACGTTAAATGGAACTAAGTGCCATGTAGAATTAAGTGCCACGTCAAGGATTAACGGGGGCCACCTTTAGAACCTACGGGGGCCATCTCTAGAACTCATTACATGGAACTAAGTGCCACGTCAAGGATTGACGGGGGCCACCTCTAGAACCTACGGGGGCCATCTCTAGAACTCATTACATGGACCTAAGTGGCACATAGAACTAAGTGCCACGTCAAGGATTGACGGGGGCACCTCTAGAACCTACGGGGGCCACCTCTAGAATCCATGACATGATTATGTTATTATTAAAATGTTATAACGTACCGAGTACATAACCTATAGAATCTACCACCTTAGTCTAAACAAAATTAATTGTATGCATGGAACCTGTAGTATGGGATGCAGTGGTACGTGCATTAGTTAGGATTAAAAATGAATAATAGACTTAAGATTTGCATCGCATTGTCATTGCATATTGTCATCTTCATTGAACAGTGTTATTGTTATTGTTTACCATTATTGTTATTGTTTATTGTTATCGTTATAAATCATCGTTATTGCACATTGTACTATTATCGCCTTGTCACTATTCAATACTATTGTTTTCATCGTCCATTGTATTCATCGTTATACCGTTATTATCGTTGTCCTCTGTTTCTCTAACTGCTGTCCACGACTTGCTCTTAGGACATTTTTCTTCTCTTTTAGCTGAACAGCTTACAGGTAATCAGAGAGATTTGCCTGACGGACTAGGAGAACAAAAATGGTGAAAGACTTGTATTGCTGCGTCGTTGAATAATTAATGTTGCTTTATTTGAGAACTTTAATAATTTAACATTATTGTATTGTGGGCTTTTGACCCGAATGATGTTGTTATTGATTCAAGATGTTGGATTTATTTTATGTTGGTTATTTTATGCTTAAAATTTCAAGTATTGTTATTTATGTGATTACATACTTTATTGCATGCATGGTTGTTTCACTTCCTGTTTTATATCATTGAGGTGAATCGATGACAGCCTATGAATGCCGCAAGTCATTCGCTGGATCATGTCACGTGCTTGCATTCCATCTTTTTGGGAAGTGGGGCATGACAAGATTTTTAGTGGTATCAAAGCCAGGTTTGACTCTAACTCGTTTGGGATTGGACCCTGATTTATTTGGGTTTAACAGGTTTGACTCAACAATATGTACAACCCGTGAATCACATGGATAATTGATAACCAACTTATAATCTGGATGCTAACTGTTTGATGCCTATTTCAGGCCATGGCTAGAAAAGATGTTTCATCTTCTCGTGCTGGAGATGATCAGTCCGAGGAGCCCACTATTGCACAGATAATGCAAATGCTTAGGAGAGGTGCTTCTTCTTCCCGAGCTAGGGATGATCAGTCGGAAGAGCCCACTATTGCTTAAGTGATGAAAATGCAGCGTGAGCAGAATGAGTTGCTGATGCAACAGATGATGAAGATGCAACGGGAGAGATAAGGGTGGCTTTGGGAACTACCAACCGAGATCATGTTGTACCTGCACCCAGGGAGCTGCCACTGAGACCTGGAAATGTAGCGGAATTCATGAGGCTACACCCAAACAAATTCTCAGGTACTGAAGGTCCACTAGAAGCTTAGCAATGGCCCATCAGGACTGAACAGCTATTGATCGCAGTAAGGATAGCAGATGTTGATCGCGTGGATGTCGTGAGCATCCAGCTAGTTGACCTCACCCACATCTTGTGGCGAGCCAAGATGGAATGGCTAGAGTGCCCCATTGCCTGGGCCATCTTCAAAAAGAGCTTTCTCAAGAAGTTCTTTTCCGATGTCACCAGAAATGAAATGGAGCGGCAGTTTGTCTGTAACCCCTATTTTTTGTTTTTCGTTTTTTGATGTATTTTTCTTCTTCTTGAGTATTTGTACTCTCTTGTATTTTTATTAGATCGTATATTAGAGTTATTTCAATATATATTCATTTTTGTTTCATTTTGAGCTCTTTGTGTTGATTTGTTCGTCTTTTGCTTCGTTCTTCATCAATTGTTGTTCTTTTCACTTTATTGGATTCTTGTTCTCTTTATTTTGCTCTTTGGTGTTCATGGTGTTTTGGTTGGTTACTCTATCTCTATCCTATTGCTTTGATCCCTAATTGATTTTCAAAGCCAAATTAACCACAATCCTATTTTGAGTCCGATACAAATTTATCCTAATCAAATCCTAATTAAACCAATCCTATTTATACTCCTAAACTACCCACAACCCAACAACCCAAATACCCACATACCCAAACCCTAAACTAAAATCCTATATATATATTTACAACTCTCTCTCTCTCTCCACAAACCCTAACTCTAACTCTCTCATCCCGGCTTCCCTTTCTCTCTTTCCTGTGCGCGCCGACACACCCCAGCCCGACCTGCATCACCCCGACGCCCTCCATCCCGAACAACCCAACTCTCGAACCTCCTTTGCCGACGCCCTAGCTGATCACCCAACACCCGAGCACTCTACACTACAACACAGAACCTATTTGCCGGCGTTTTTTTAGACATTCACCGGCATTTATGAAAATGCCGGTGCAAATGCCGCCGAATCGAGCGTCGCGGAAAGATAGGTGCATTCACTGGCATTTTAACTGGACGCCGGTATATCTTTAAAATACACCGGCGGCCAGACAAATGCCGGTATATGGCGATTTCTGGCTGCCGTTCTTTTCCCCCAATATACATTCACCGGCAGTCACATACTGCCGGTATATATCTTTTCACCGGCGATTGTACGAATGCCGGTGAATGTGTAATATTTACCGGCGGTCATAGAACGCCGGTGTATGCTTGTTTCTAAGCGCCCTTCTTTCCCTGCTTACAAACACCAGCGTGTCATAAAACGCCGCCATATAGATATTCACCGGCATTTTATAAAATGCCGGTGTTTCTTAGGAGTGCTGCAACTTACGGGTACACCCGCCTGTGTGGAAATGCCTCTCTAACGAAGTTTTCAACTAAACAATTAGATACACTGGCGTTCTATGAAACGCCTGTGTATGCTCGTTGGTTTTTCCTCCTCCAATTTTTCATTCGATTTCAATTCACAATTTCATTTAAAAAACCTGTAAACTAATTCACAACTGAATCAACCAATTTCAGGCATATTAATGCGCAAATCACAACCAAACACAAGAATTAATTAAGATAATAAAGTTTCACACATAGTCCATTAATCGTCCAAATTCACCGCTTAATTAACATCATAATTAACATATACAGTAATTAACATCCCAAATATCTCAAAAACTACTTAAAACAACAATACAGAACATAACAACAACAAGAACAACATAACAACAACAACTAGAGGCCGCCGACCACAGATCCATACCCCTCGAGTAGCTTCAGTGCTGATCATCAGAATTTCCTTGATCTGGGTGACCGCTCTATGAAAAAAAAACAATAATTTAGTTCAACAGTAAATAAAAATAAGTAAAATAAGAAGGGGCTCATATCAAGTGTAGTTTTAAGGAACTGTCATTGTGGAAGGAAACCAAATATAGAAGCAAGAAATGGAAACAGAGAATGGTAGAGAATGAGGATACACCAGGATAACATAGCGGCATTTTCCTCATCTCTCTCATCCAATGGTAGAGAATGAGGATACATCAGGCTAACATAGCGGCATTTTCCTCATCTCTCTCTCATCCCTGCTTTCTCTTCAGCAAACGCACATAAAGAGACATCAACAACAACAGCAAGAGAGACAAGAACAACAATAATAATAAATTATTATAAACGAGATGTCTCTATATGGGTTTCCAGATCTCCACTCGAGCCCTCTCTTTCTAATCACAGCCCAATTAAGAACATAGATGATAGCCACTAAACAATCCAATCACAGCCCAATCAAAATTTGCCATCCTGGATCTTAAATCTTCAGATGCATGAATTCAGCTTCTTTAACACTAAAAGAAAATGAAAATGACAATCAAAATCATGCTAAGATGACAATTAGATGCATGAATTCAGTTTCTTTGACAGTAAAAGAAAATGAAAATTTCCAGTATCTAAGCATATATGTTTCTCCATTAATTCATCATCCCAACTAAATCATGATGTTTGTGGCTCCAAAAGAAACCTGAACAAGGTTTGTTCAGCCCAATTCTTGTACAGATTTGGAGGATTTTGGTATACAGCCAGCATCCTCTAGTTGACAGTTAACCCATTTTGGTAAAAAAAAACATGCTAAGAAGGCAATCAGATGCATGAACTCAGATTCTTTAACGGTAAAAGAAAATGAAAATTTCCAGTATCTAAGCCTATATGTTTCTCCATTAATTCTTCATCCCAACTAAATCATGATGTTTGTGGCTCCAAAATAAACCTGCACAAGGTTTGTTCAGCCCAATTCTTGTACAGATTTGGAGGATTTTGGTATACAGCCAGCATCCTCTAGTTGACAGTGAAACCATTTTGGTAAAAAAATCATGCTAAGATGATAATCAGATGCATGAATTCAGTTTCTTTGACAGTAAAAGAAAATGAAAATTTCCAGTATCTAAGCATATATGTTTCTCCATTAATTCATCATCCCAACTAAATCATGATGTTTGTGGCTCCAAAAGAAACCTGCACAAGGTTTGTTCTCACCCAATTCTTGTACAGATTTGGAGGATTTTTGTATACATACAGCATCCTTAGTTTGCAGTGAACTCATTTTGGTTAAAAAATCATGCTAAGAAGGCAATCAGATGCATGAACTCAGATTCTTTAATAGTAAAAGAAAATGAAGATTTCCAGTATCTAAGCATATATGTTTCTCTATTAATTCTTCATCCCAACTAAACCATGGATGTTTGTGCCTCCAAAAGAAACCTGCACAAGGTTTGTTCCGCCCAATTCTTGTACAGATTTGGAGGATTTTGGTATACATACAGCATCCTCTAGTTGACAATTAACACATTTTGGTAAAAAAAATCATGCTAAGAAGGCAATCAGATGCATGAATTCAGCTTCTTTCACAGTAAAAGAAAATGAAAATTTCCAGTATATAAGCATATATGTTTCACTATTAATTCATCATCCCAACAAAATCATGATGTTTGTGGCTACAAAAGAAACCTGCACAAGGTTTGTTCTCACCCAATTCTTGTACAGATTTGGAGGATTTTGGTATACATACAGCATCCTCTAGTTGACAGTCAACCCTTTTTGGTAAAAAAATCATGCTAAGATGACAATTAGATGCATGAATTCAGCATCTTTGACAGTAAAAGAAAATAAAAATTTCCAGTATCTAAGCATATATGTTTCTCCATTAATTCTTTATCCCAACTAAATCATGATGTTTGTGGCTCCGAAATAAACCTGCACAAGGTTTGTTCAGCCCAATTCTTGTACAGATTTGGAGGATTTTGGTATACAGCCAGCATCCTCTAGTTGACAGTTAACACATTTTGGTAAAAAAATCATGCTAAGAAGGCAATCAGATGCATGAATTCAGCTTCTTTCACAGTAAAAGAAAATGAAAATTTCCAGTATATAAGCATATATGTTTCTCTATTAATTCTTCATCCCAACTAAATCATGATGTTTATGGCTACAAAAGAAACCTGCACATGGTTTGTTCTCACCCAATTCTTGTACAGATTTGCAGGATTTTGGTATACAGCCAGCATCCTTGGTTGACAGTCAAGCCTTTTTGGTAAAAAAATCATGCTAAGATGACAATCAGATGCATGAATTCAGCATCTTTGACAGTAAAAGAAAATGAAAATTTCCAGTATATAAGCATATATGTTTCTCTATTAATTCTTCATCCCAACTAAATTATGATGTTTGTGGCTACAAAAGAAACTTGCACAAGGTTTGTTCTCACCCAATTCTTGTACAGATTTGGAGGATTTTGGTATACATACAGCATCCTCTAGTTGACAGTTAACACATTTTGGTAAAAAAATCATGCTAAGAAGGCAATCAGATGCATGAATTTAGCTTCTTTCACAGTAAAAGAAAATGAAAATTTCCAGTATATAAGCATATATGTTTCTCTATTAATTCTTCATCCCAACTAAATCATGATGTTTGTGGCTACAAAAGAAACCTGCACAAGGTTTATTCTCACCCAATTCTTGTCAGATTTGGAGGATTTTGGTATACAGCCAGCATCCTTAGTTGACAGTCAACCCTTTTTGGTAAAAAAATCATGCTAAGATGACAATCAGATGCATGAATTCAGCATCTTTGATAGTAAAAGAAAATGAAAATTTCCAGTATATAAGAATATATGTTTCTCTATTAATTCTTCATCCCAACTAAATCATGATGTTTGTGGCTACAAAAGAAACCTGCACAAGGTTTGTTCTCACCCAATTCTTGTACAGATTTGGAGGATTTTGGTATACATACAGCATCCTCTAGTTGACAGTTAACACATTTTTGTAAAAAAGTCATGCTAAGAAGGCAATCAGATGCATGAATTCAATTTCTTTCACAGTAAAAGAAAATGAAAATTTTCAGTATATAAGCATATATATTACTCTATTAATTCTTCATCCCAACTAAATTATGATGTTTGTGGCTACAAAAGAAACCTGCACAAGGTTTGTTCTCACCCAATTCTTGTACAGATTTGGAGGATATACATACAGCATCCTCTAGTTGACAGTTAACACATTTTGGTAAAAAAATCATGCTAAGAAGGCAATCAGATGCATGAATTCAGCTTCTTTCACAGTAAAAGAAAATGAAAATTTCCAGTGTATAAGCATATATGTTTCTCTATTAATTCTTCATCCCAACTAATTATGATGTTTGTGGCTACAAAAGAAACCTGCACAAGGTTTGTTCTCACCCAATTCTTGTACAGATTTGGAGGATTTTGGTATACATACAGCATCCTTAGTTGACAGTGAACCCATTTTGGTAAAAAAAAAACATGCTAAGACGGCAATCATATGCATGAACTCAACTCAGATTCTTTAGCAGTAAAAGAAAATGAAAATTTCTAGTATCTAGGCATATATGTTTCTCTATTAATTCTTCATCCCAACTAAACCATTGACGTTTGTGGCTCAAATAAGATTTTAGATCCAGGATGACAAATTTTGATTGGGCTTTGAACGGAGATTCTAGTCATAGATCGATTCTTTGGAGTCCGACTTTCTAAAGGAAATGCCATTTGGAAGTATGTGGGTACATGTTTGTTGGATAACCAAAACTCCCATTTTTTTTGAAGAAAAATAAGAATAGGGCTCATATCAAGTGTAGTTTTAAGGATCTGTCATCGTGGAAGGAAACCAAATATAGAAGCCAGAAAGAGGAATGGTAGAGAATGAGGATACACCAGGCTAACATAGCGGCATTTTCCTCTTCTCTCTCTCATCCCTGCTTTCTCTTCAGTAAACACACATAAAGAGACATCAGCAACAACAGCAAGAGCGACAAGAACAACAATAATAATAAATTATTATGAACGAGATTTCTCTATATGGGTTTCCAGATCTCCACTCGAGAACTTTCTTTCTAATCACAGCCCAATTAAGAACACTTGTTGATAGTCACTAAAAAATCCAATCACAGCCCAATCAAAATTTGTGATCCTGGATCTACAAACATATATGCTTAGATACTGTAAATTTTCATTTTCTTTTACTGTTAAAGAAGCTGAATTCATGCATCTGATTGTCATCTTGGCATGATTTTTTACCAAAATGGGTTCACTATCAACTAAGGATGCTGTCTGTATACCAAAATCCTCCAATTCTGTACAAGAATTGGGCTGAACAAACCTTGTGCAGGTCATAGAATGTCATCTAAGCATGCTATATGCCAAAGTGGGGTTGGTCATAGAATGCATGAACGACACGTATTAGTGTTTGAAGAACAATAAGAACAGGGCTCATATCAAGTGTAGTTTTACGGAACTGTCATCGTGGAAGGAAACCAATTTAATATAGAAGCCATAAATGGAGCCAGAAAGAGGAATGGTAGAGAATGAGGATACACCAGGCTAACATAGCGGCATTTTCCTCAACTCTTTCTCATCCCTTCTTTCTCTTCAACACACGCACACAGCAAGAGGGGGTTGGTCCAACAATAATAATAGATTGTCTCTATATGGGTTTCTAGATCTCCACTCGAGCACTTTCTTTCTAATCACAGCCCAATTAAGAAACATAGACGACAGCCACAATGCAGACTCACAAACACTAATACGTGTCTTTCATGCATTCAAAATTATAATATTTTCAAAATTACCAATTTAAAGACTTACCGGTGGAATTATCCGTGGGTTCCTTGCTATTACCACAATAAAGGATGAGAATTTGCTTGCATTATCACCAACCGGTTGCCCGACAGTGGGCGCGTGCTACCCCCTCCCTCTTCTGTTTGACTGCAATTATTACCTAGGATTAGCAAACCAGCATAATTACAAAAAATTAAAAAAGTGAGATTTGTAACAAATTCAACTACAATGATAGTTTGATGCAAATGACACTAAGCATTGTTTAATGTAAATGACACCAAGCAGTAGAAAATAGAAAGATAATTAAACCAATTATTAAATTCACATACAACATGTTCGGAATTACAAGATATAATATTACAACAAGATTTAAGACACGAAAATTACAGGACATATAATATTGAGCTATGAAAATCAAGTAAACTACAATACGACATCTTCCAATACATCGCCCTCTTCTCCATCCTTGCGGAGCCAAGTCCCGTAAATTCCGCCGTCGGTTGTGTTTACATCAAACATAGAAAACTCAGAAGCAATGTAACTGTTCATGGCTTCACCGTCTTCATCGTCCGAAGTATCGCCCAGTTGGAATACATCTCTTGGTTGCATCTTAAGAGCCACATACGATTTTGGAAGGGTTGGATCTTCAATGTAGAACACTTGTTGCACTTGGGATGGGAACACAAATGGTTCGTGGCTAATGTGTGTACCAATATGAATCAATTTTGAGAAGTTTACAACTGTGAAACCTAACTTATCCTTGTTATTAGCAAAATTCTTATCAAACTCAGCCCAATCCCCACGAAATAAGACAACACGAAAATGACCAAAATAGTTCAACTCAATGATATCCGTGAGCACTCCATAGTAGTCGAGATCTCCATCTACCGGCCTCGTGTCCGACTTGGAAGCATAACTTCTAGTCTTAGAAGTCACGACCATTCTACTATTTTGAGACTTCAAATTACATTCACGATCTTTAGTACGAAATCTAAAGCCATTGAATATGTATCCTCCGTATCTTTTGACCATCTTATAAGGACCCTTGGCAAGTACTTGTATTTCAGATGACACACCTTCAGGACCCAAAGAATGTACCTATTAATTTTGCGCAAATCGTATCAGCACCATGGATAATGTAGATATAATGAAGATTAACTTGCATTTTCTTAATTCACCTACATGAGATTCAAACCACTTATGAAATTTTTCATTCATCATCTTGTTTTGTTCACGTGGTGGTAGTCTTCTTGGTCTAGTCCTTCGTTTGATGTCCCTGACAAATTCGTTAAAATACAAGCAATTGAAATAAGGAATAACAAAAGTAAGTTAATATCGAACTCTACAGTTTTTACTGTATTCGATTTAAATTCAAAAGCAACTTACTTTCGAAATGGTTCCACTGATGCATGGTGGTCTAGCACATATCGATGTTCCTGTTCTCACGTTAAGTTATCTAGCTCAAAAGCATCAACTTTACCAATAGTAGTGCCAGCGGTATCAAAAAGATATTTAGCACCATCAAGATTGGAAATGTCTGGATTTCTTCTTTGTCTAGTCAAAGATGTCTCTACACCCTGCAGATACCTGGAACAAAAATGTGAACACTCCTCTGATAGATATCCCTGAGCTATTAACCCTTCAGGATATGCTCTATTTTTAACATAATCCTTGAGCTGGTATAGGTACCTGAACATGTATAATTAATGATTTAGAGCGAAGTAGGGGATTAAAAAAATGAGCTTTTGAAAATTCTGCTTTGTAAGATGCATGAATTCTTTTACCACTCAATGGGGTACATCCACCGATAGTGAACAGGTCCGCCGACTCTGGCTTTACCAGCAAGGTGGATTATCAAGTGAATTATTATAGTGAAGAACGATGGCGGAAATATCATTTCCATTTTACTAAGTGTCAATGTTGCCCGCTACTCCAATTGGTCAATATCTTCAACACGAAGCATTCTTGAGCAAATACCTTTATATATGCTACAAAGATCTTTCAGGACAGTAGTGATTTGCTCACATATTGAAGACCTTAGGGCCACAGGAAGGAGATCCTGCATTAGGACGTGGTAGTCGTGTGACTTTAGACCCTGAAGCCTCTTCTCTTTAAAGTTGACACATCTTGCTATGTTAGAAGAATAGCCATCAGGAACTTTAAGTTCCAGTAGAACTTTGCAAAACAATTCCAACTCCGATTTTGACATTGAATAGGTTACAGGAGGTAGGAGTACTTTCCCGTTCGGTAATTCCTCTGGGTGCAACTCATGTTGGATGCCCATTGACTTCAAATCAAGTCGGCTCTTGAGATTGTCCTTTGTCTTCCGGTCATCTCCCATAACTATTCCAATACAATTTTCACCAATATTTTTTCCGATATGCATCACATCTAAATTATGTCGCAATAAGTTGAATTCCCAATACGGCAACTTGAAGAAAATACTCTTCTTCTTCCATGCACCTAAACTCGTTATGTTCTGATCCTCATCTTCGCCACATAAATCGGTCTCCTCACCTTGCTCCGGCCTTGCCCTTTTCTTGCCCTTTTTTGCTGACTTGTGGTTCTTTTCCATATTTGAACTGATGACCATCTACCCGCCTCAAAATATCTGACCCAGAAGAAGCTCCAGGAGCATGTTCCCACTCGTCGGTACCATCAAATGTCGTTGTCTCTGCCCGAAATATATGTGTGTCAAGCAACCATCTCCTATGACCCATATAGCAAAACTTTCTGCCATTGTACAACCACCTTGAACTAGTTTGGTCAGCACAACAAGGACATGCATAACATCCTTTAGTGCTATATCCAGATAAATTTGCATATGCTGGAAAATCATTGATTGTCCAAGACAACGCAACCCGAAGAGAAAATATATCTTTAGCCACAGCATCATAGGTTGGAACACCTACCCACAATTTCTGAAGTTCATCTATTAACGGCTGTAGGTACACATCTATATCATTTCCAGGACCTTTCGGTCCAGGAACTATCATGGAAAAAATAAATGAGGACTGCTTCATGCATTTCCAAGGCGGCAAATTGTATGGTATTAACACAACAGGCCATATGCCGTATGTACTACTCATCTGCCTAAAAGGGTTGAAACCATCACTAGCTAGTCCAAGTCTCACATTTCGAGGATCTTCCGCAAAATTGGGATATCTTTCATCAAATTTTTTCCAAGATTGAGAATCAGCAGGATGTCTAAGAATCCCATTATTAGTGCGACCTTCAGCATGCCATTTCATATTAGAAGAAGTTTTCGTAGATATAAACAATCTTTGTAGCCTAGGAATCTGAGGAAAGTAACGCAGTATTTTGGCAGGCTTCTTTCTCCTACTTCGCTTAGTAGATCCACTGGCTTGATCGTCTTGATTTGGTGTTTCTGTCCATTTCGAAGAACCACATACTTCGCAATTCTCCAGACTTTCCTTACCTCCCGTGAAAAGCATACAGTCATTTGGACATGCTGCTATCTTCTCATACCCTAGATCGAAAGAATTTAGAAATTTTTTGATTTTATAGGCTGAGTTTGGAATACAGATTTCTGGAAATGCTTCATTCAACAGTTCAAGTAGCATACTGAAGGACTTAGCAGACCACCCGTTTAAACATTTAATCTGAAAGACAATGAATGAGAACTTAGAGAATTTGGTGCAATCGCGGTACAGCGAAGTACTAGCATCTTCAAGCAGCTTAGCAAAGGATTCTTGATGTTTATTATTTTCAGGGGCGGGGTCAGGCATTTCCTCGTCCACTCCACCACCAATCAGGTTTGTTTCTGTTGACTCATTATGAACTTGGGTTATTGGATTATTGGTGTGGAAAGAAACATTATGAATTCCCAAGGCATCTTGCAACAAAGCATGCATCTCATCGGGAACACTTAAGTCTTCGTTCACTAAGGGCTCATCTACATTTTCTAATACAACCGGACGAACAGGAGCTGACGTATGATCCTCTCCATGACAAAATCACCGTGTGTACCCTTGAAGAAAACCGTTGACAACCAAATGTGTATGTACTATCTCACATGTCCTCAAATTATAATTTGTACACCGAAGGCATGGACAAAGGATTAGGTTGGGATCACGGGAATGTCGTTTGGCAAAGATAATAAAATCTTTAATACCATCACGGTACTCCTTGGATAATCGTGGTTTACTAATCCAACTTCTATCCATTATAACAATAGCACACAATCTGAAATTAAAATTTGACATATTAAATAGTATTGACAGTAAGGGCATTTTGTATATTTAATTTCACCTTTTTTAAAACCAACCCTAGCTGCAAATAAATAAACGATATAACAATTAACTGTAAAATAAAGAAATTGTGGTTCCAAAAATGTATAAACAAACAATTAAATCTTAATACAATCTACTCTATTCACATAACCCTAAACTACCTTTGTGGAAATTATCACAACCACCTTAGTGGCATTTTATCGCACACCTTGTGTTCGAGTCTAATATCGATTCGACTATAGTCTCCCCTGTATTTAGCTTTCCATTTAAGGAGATGATAATGGTAAAGGGTATTTGCTGAGGAAGAGGAATCGGACGAATAACGAGGGCATCGTGCTGTAAATACGGTAATAAGAAGATCTGATGACTCATGAACTATTCTGTTCATGGCTACTAATAATCAGTTACTCATCCCAAAATAATAATAATAATAATAATAATAATAATAATAATAATAATAATAATAATAATAATAAACTTGTACAAAAGAAACTAATATGGCTACTAATATGTTGCTCTATTAATTCTTCATCCCAACTAAACCATTGATGTTTGTGCCTCCAAAAGAAACCTGCACAAGGTTTGTTCAGCCCAATTCTTGTACAGATTTGGAGGATTTTGGTATATAGCTAGCATCCTTAGATGACAATCAAATGCATGAATTCAGCATCTTTGACAGTAAAGGAAAATGAAAATTTCCAGTATCTAAGCATATATGTTTCTCTATTAATTTTTCATCCCAACTAAATCATGATGTTTGTGGCTACAAAAGAAAACTGCACAAGGTTTGTTCTCACCCAATTCTTGTACAGATTTGGAGGATTTTGGTATACATACAGCATCCTTAGTTGACAGTGAACCCATTTTGGTTAAAAAATCATGCTAAGATGGCAATCAGATGCATGAATTCAGCTACTTTAACAGTAAAAGAAAATGAAAATTTCCAGTATATAAGCATATATGTTTCTCTATTAATTCTTCATCCCAACTAAACCATTGATGTTTGTGCCTCCAAAAGAAACCTGCACAAGGTTTGTTCCGCCTAATTCTTATACAGATTTGGAGGATTTTGGTATACATACAGCATACTTAGTTGACAGTCAACACATTTTGGTAAAAAAATCATGCTAAGATGACAATCAGATGCATGAATTCAGTTTCTTTGACAGTAAAAGAAAATGAAAATTTCCAGTATCTAAACATATATGTTTCTCCATTAATTCATCATCCCAACTAAATCATGATGTTTGTGGCTCCAAAAGAAACCTACACAAGGTTTGTTCAGCCCAATTATTGTACAGATTTGGAGGATTTTGGTACACAGCCAGCATCCTTAGTTGACAGTTAACCCATTTTGGTAAAAAAAAATATGCTAAGAAGGCAATCAGATGCATGAACTCAGATTCTTTAACAGTAAAAGAAAATAAAAATTTCCAGTATCTAAGCAGATATGTTTCTACATTAATTCTTCATCCCAACTAAATCATGATGTTTGTGGCTCCAAAAGAAACCTGCACAAGATTTGTTCAGCCCAATTCTTGTGCAGATTTGGAGGATTTTGGTATACAGTCAGCATCCTTAGTTGACAGTTAACCCATTTTTGTAAAAAAAACATGCTAAGAAGGCAATCAGATGCATGAACTCAGATTCTTTAACAGTAAAAGAAAATGAAAATTTCCAGTATCTAAGCATATATGTTTCTCTATTAATTCTTCATCCCAACTAAACCATTGATGTTTGTGGCTCCAAACGAAACATGCACAAGGTTTGTTCAGCCCAATTCTTGTACAGATTTGGAGGATTTTGGTTTACATACAGCATCCATCTTTGACAGTCAACACATTTTGGTAAAAAAATCATGGTAAGATGACAATCAGATGCATGAATTCAGTTTCTTTAACAGCAAAAGGAAATGAAAATTTCCAGTATCTAAACATATATGTTTCTCTATTAATTCTTCATCCCAACTAAATCATGATATTTGTGGCTCCAAAATAAACCTGCACAAGGTTTGTTCCGCCCAATTCTTGTACAGATTTGGAGGATTTTGGTATACATACAGCATACTTAGTTGACAGTGAACCCATTTTGGTAAAAAAATCATCATAAGATGCCAATAAGATGCATGAATTCAGCATCTTTGATAGTGAAAAGGAGAGAAATCAAGAGTAATTACCGAAGAGAGAAAGGGGGCCGACCAGCAGGGCGACAAGTGGTGGCGTAGGAGATAGAGAGAGAGCGGGGCGATGAGCGGTGGTTTTTGATCGCAAATTCACCGCAAAATAGAGAGAGGGAGGAGGGAAATTGAATTGGGCTGTCGAAGATGACGAAGGGTCGGAGGCGAAGCGCGCGAAATAGAGAGAGGGAGGAGGGAAAATGAAGGCGACGAAAATTAGGTTTGGGAATTAGCGAGCGAAATGTTAGGGTTCGCGGGGATTTATCTCAGTTAATTCACCGGCGTTTGAAGTCACGAACGCCGGTGAATGTATCTATATATTCCCCGGCATTTGTTATTAAAACGCCGATGAATAATACCATTCACCGGCGTTTACAAATAAAACGCCTGTGAATATCATTATTCCCCCGCGTTTTATAGAGGCCGCCGGTGTATAACCATCCAATCTGACGCCCCATTCCTGGTCACTCCCTACCCCGGCACGAATGGTAAAATGCCGGGGAATATACGCCGGTAAATCGCACATGTTTTGTAGTGCTACCATCTCATCTTTCTCTCCTTGTCCTCTGCCGTCCGACGTGCAGCAGCGACGCAGGAGCAGCAACATCCAGCAAGCCAGCTGCTGCCACTCCCGACATTCCGATGCTCACTTGTTCTCTCTCTCGCTTTGTGGGTTGCACGTGCGTGAGTTTGCACGTGTAGATCGTCGTTTGGTTCATGATTCTTGTTCGTGGGTTTGTTCATTGTCGGGATCCATTCCCGTTATTCTTAGTATTCTTCATTTTCATCTTCGGTTAAGGCAAGTAACTTGTACTCAAATTTATTTGTATGATACAAGTCAAAAATACTGCTTATAGTGTAGTTGGATTCTAGAGACAACTCATTTGTGTGTTATTTTTGATGGGTTTTGTCTCTATAGTGCTATTTGATCACAGTTGCCTCACGATACAAAAATCGACATGAAAACAACTAGGTTTGACCGTTCTTAATCTATTCATATATGTGAGATAATTAGGTAGAATTATGTGTTTGATGAGATCCATGTGATATGATAGTTGTGAAAATGTTATATACGCTGTTTCATGATGTTTGGACACTTAGTAGACTCTATACCATGTTTGATTGTGGTTGGAACGAGTTTCGTGTGGGTTATGTTGGTTTTGTTTTCAAGAGAAAATTTGTATTTGTCGATGATCAATTTTGATTTATTTTTTAGACTCTATTAAGGTCAGAATTATTAATTTTTGTATTAGACATAAATTATAGAGAAATATGTCTTTTTTCCGAACTCTCCGTCCTTGATCGATTTTGTTTTTGTATGAGTGAGTTATGGCTATTTTACTACACAGTTGTATTCTATTTTCAGATTTCGTTTCATGATGATTTTGATGATTAAACTATTTTGATACTAGTCTTAATTATATTATTTTATACCTATCTAGGGATTACCCAGAATTTTGGTGGATTTTATTGATGAGTTTTATATGCCATTTCATGCTTGTTTATGAAAACTATACTTGCTGTATTTTGCTCGCTGTTCTGTAAAGAATTTTATTTTCTTGATGTTTCTTGATGTTTTCTAATTTTTGTTGACTGAACTTATTTTACTGGAATATTACGAAACTTTATATTCTGATACTAGACATATAGGGGATTACCCCATATTTTTCCTGGATTTATTTGAGGAGTTTTGATGCTGTTTTCCTATTATTGAATACGATTTACTGATTTCTGGCTGAACGTATTTTCTGGATTCAAATCAGTTTTGAGTTATGATTTTGTGAAATACTATACGGCTTATATATAATCGCTGGATTTGTGCGGAAGTCTATTTTCCAGGTTCTTCGACAGATTCATATTTGGATTTCTGTAGTAATGGGAATCACTGTTTTAATACAGTACTGTCATGCTATCCTGAATATGAACATACACTGTTTTGCTTGTTTATGTGACTGTATATCATCTATGCATGTTTATTTGTTGTTTTCCTGAACCTAATACTGATTTTACCATGTTAGTTTGACACTATTTCATGTACTATCATAACCATAATAAAAGTGATCAAGCCGAGGTTTCTTAAGGGAAGATCTAGTAGTGGAAAATATGGAAACATGTACTTGGAAGGGAACTAGTGTTCCATACTGTTACTGTTACTGTTACTGTTACTTTTACTGCTACTGTTACTATTATTTTTTCTTCTACTGCTACTGTTACTATTACTGATACCTGAGTACACTGCCCCCTTATGGTCTATTATGAAATCTAAAAGCAGAACTATTTGTTGTAGCAACCATGTGTTATATTTTGGGGCGCATGAAGTGCTACCTAGCTAGTAATACACACGACTATAAGAAAATAAGACTGATACTGTTAGACTGATACTGTAAGATTGATACTGTTGGACTGATACTATTATACTGTTACACTAATATACTGAGCTTACTGTTACTGGACATTGTTAGTTGTCATATGACACTATACTTGACACATTCATTTGTACTGTTAGTATTTCATGCTAGTTGACTTTGTTTTACTGATTCCTGCTAGTTATTACTATTGATGCATTATACCATGCTATGTTTATTTCCACTATTATTTTAGATTTGATCATTCCATGTACTTGTATCCTACATTATAAGTGGCCCGTAACTTACATTGACGGGTACTTGTTTTATCATTTCTTCTCCTGCAATTATTAATTGCAAATCGGGATGGTCAGCTGCCCGACGGCATTGGCCAAATGAGATATTAGTGCTGGATTTCTTGCTTATTTGTATTGCTATTATTGTTGCTTTGAATAATGTATTTTGAGTACTTGGATGATTACTATGTATTTGGGCGATGTGACACAGGATATTTGACTTGTCCATATTCTGATTTATTTGAGCTTAATGTGTTTTGTTTCAAGTAAATTCTGTTGGTTTATGAATTCAATTATGCATGTGTGGTTGACTTTTTTGCTTCCGACTCTGATTATATTGCGAGATGTTGTAAAGATTTCTCAACAGCTTATGGATGATGCAAATCATTCACTGGGTTGAGTCGCTTATCCGTATTTCGTATCTTTTTTGGGAAACGGGGTGTGACAAGGCTTTTAGTGGTATCAGAGCTCAGGTTTGGCTAATGTATTAGTTGTCTAATATATTAGACAAGCTTGGCTCGAACTGGGATTGGCTCAACACCAACCATGCATATGTAAATGAATTATTATCAACTTTGATTCTGGATGCTAATTGTTTTGATTTTTTTGCAGCTATGGCTCGTGGGAATTTTTCTCAGCCTGATCCGATTGAGGCTATCACTGCTGTGCTTGAGCGGCTGACCAATCAGCAGCAAAACCACAGCGATCTAGTGATGGATGCTCTTGAAGCTGCCCAGGTTTCGCCTCCCGTTATGCCTGTGCAGGCAAATCTTCCGCCTCGTCCATGAACAGTTACGAATTTCATGAGGCTGCATCCAGACCATTTTTCGGCACTGAAACGCCTTTGGAGGCTGAACAGTGGTTGATATGGACCAAGTGATTGCTCTTAGTAGCACATGTTGCTGAGGCTGATAGGGTGGACGTGGTTTCCATCCAGCTGATGGATTTGGCTCATATTTGGTGGATGGCCGAGTCCGAGCGACTTGAGAGACCTATTGCTTGGACTACTTTCACTTGGGGATTCTTGGAGAAGTTCTTCCCCAGTAGTACTCGAGTTGAGATGGAACAACAATTCCTGGCCCTAAAACAGGTTAAGTTATTATTCTATTTTGAAATTTTGTTACATAATTGTTCAAACAACGTTGTAACATGGACTTCTTGAAATAGGGTTCCAGGTCAGTGGAAGAGTACGCAGCTGAGTTTACTTGACTTAGCTGCTTCGCTGCCGTTCTTGTGGCTATCGAAGAGGATAGGACTCGTAGATTCACAAATGGGCTTGAGCAGGATATCAAGAGGCATCTTGTCTCTCTCTGTTTGCGTACTTATGCTGAAGCTCTTGAGGTAGCTCGAGCTCAGGAGCAGGCTCGTGGTGGTTTGGTTCCTTCCCTGTGGACTATTCCGCATCCCGCTACTAGGCCTTCTAGTGGTCCTGTTAGGAGGCCTATCCCAACCCATCCGGTCAAGGTAACTCCGTATCCTTCTGCTGGTTTCCAAAAGGGTGGTTTTTGCGACTACTACCAGATGTCTGGGCATGAGCATAAGAATTGTTGGCGCGTCAACCATCGGTGCTTTAGGTGTGGCATTGCTGATCATTCAGTATGCGATTGTCTATAGCAACAGCAGGTGGCTCTTCCAGCCAGGGGTCCTATTCAGCAAGTTGTCCCAGCTCGTGGTCCAGTTAGGCCTCCGCTTTCTTCTCAGCGTCAGATTGTCGGTCAGAGGACCGCTATTCCGAGGAGAGATCAGGCTTTCAACTTGACTGCTGCAGATGCTGAAATAGCTGAAGGAGTTGTGGCAGGTATTTTTTTGCTTTTTGTTTTGTTGTTGTTGTTTTGCTTTCTCTTTGTTTCTTTCTTTTGGTCTTGTTTTGCTTTCTATTCGTTATCTTTCTGCATTATTGTTTCTCTTACCCTTGATTGTCTGCTTTTTCTTTCTCCTTGTCTTTTACTCCCTTAGGTGTCGTCCTTGTTTGCTCTTTTTCCGCTCGTGTTCTCTTTGATTATGGGGCAACCCATTCTTTTGTCTCCTCATGATTTGTCACTCACCATCAGTTGGATTGCAGTAACATGTCTGAGGCTTGAAATATTTTGACAGGTGGTGATGTTGTCATTTGTTCCCGTAAGTGCAGGTAATGTTCCATTGTTATTGGGGATGCAGATTTCAAAGCCAACCTAATTATCATTGGGAATTCAAGATTCGACGTTATTCCGAGTATGTATTGGTTGGGTGAAGCCCATGCCATTATTAATTTCTGTGCCAAGAAAGTTATTTTTAGAATTCCAGAATGAGCAAAATTTGAGTTCCATGCCGGGGAGTCATCCCTTGGCCGAGCAAAGACTGCAGTTATACAGGTGGATTGTGCAATGGAATTGCACTCAGGCTGTGAGGCTGCACCTTTAGTAGTTCGGGATTTCTTGGATATTTTTCCAGATGAGTTTCCTGGCATACACCCTGATAGGGAAGTGGAGTTCGGTATTGATGTTCAGCCTGGAACGACACCGATATCGAAGAGTCCCTACAGGATGGCACCAGTTGAGCTAGCAGAGCTTAAGGTGCAGATTCAGGAGTTTCTTGATTTGGGTTTCATCAGACCTAGTATTTCACCTTGGGGTGCTTCGGTCCTTTTTGTCAACAAGAAGGATGGTAGTCGTCGACTGTGTGTGGATTATCGGGAACTAAACAGTGTCACTGTGAGGAACCGGTATCCTTTGCCTATGATCAATGATTTATTCGACCAGTTGAGTGGGGCTGCTATTTTCTCAAAGTTGGATCTTCGTTCTGGGTATCACCAAGTCAATGTGAAGGCTGCTGATATCCAGAAGACTGTATTCAGGACTAGATACGAGCACTATGAGTATCTTGTGATGCTGTTCAGGGTCACTAATGCACCGGCTGTACTCATGAGTCTTATGAACCGGGTATTCTCTCAGTTCTTGGATAGATTTGTGGTGGTCTTCATTGATAATATTCTGGTATATTCTCGGAATCAGGAAGATCATGCTGAGCATCTTAGAGTGGTTCTGCAGACTTTGAGAGAGAATCAGCTCTATGAGAAACTCAACAAGTGCGAGTTTTGGCTTGACAAGGTTTCTTTCTTAGGGCACATTATTTCTGGCGATGGTCTTTCTGTGGATCTAGCCAAGGTTGAGGCTATGAAGGATTGGCCTATTCCTAAGTCAGTTTTCGAAGTTTGGAGTTTTCTTGGTCTTGTAGGCTATTATCGGAAATTCGTCAAGATTTTTCGAAGATTGCAGGGCCGTTAACTAAACTGACAAAAAAGGATCAGAAGTTTTGTTGGTCTGGTGAGTGCAATGAGGCTTTTCTTGAGTTGAAGAACGATTGACGTTAGCACCTGTGTTGAATATTCTAGATGGTTCAGGTGGATTTGTAGTTCACTGTGATGCTTCTGGTAAGGGTCTTGGAGCAGTTCTTATGCAGAAGGGCCGTGTCGTTGCGTATGCATCGAGGCAGTTGAGGCCGCATAAAAAGAACTATCCTACTTATGACTTGGAGTTAGCAGCAGTGATCTATGCTTTGAAGCTGTGAAGACATTATTTACTTTGAGACCGCGTGGAGATCTTTACAGACCACAAAATTCTTAAGTATGTTTTCACGCAGAAGGAATTAAACATGAGGCAAAGGCGATGGTTGGAGCTTATGGCCGATTATGACATCAGTTTGCAATACCATCCTGGTAAAGTAAACTTGGTTCCATATGCTTTGAGCAGGAGACCGACAGTTATGTTTCTTACTTAGCAGAGTGATCTCATTGATCAGATGAGGAGGTGGGATTTGGAGGTTTTCTTGCCGAGTTCTGGTCGGAGTTGTCTTGCGCTCTAGCTTCGGTCTTCTCTTGCTGACCAGATCAAGGAGACTCGGGCTGGTGATGCGCAGTTGCAGGGTTTTCGAGCTGAGGTTGAGTCTGGGTCCAGAACAGACATGGTTATTCATGCCGATGGTTCACTTCGTTTTGGTTCGCGGTTGTGTGTCCTAGGGGTGAAGTTCATCAGAGGTTGCTTGAGGAAGCTCATCAGTCCTCGTATTCTATCCATCCTGACGGTACTAAGATGTATCGAGATTTGAAGCTTCATTTATGGTGGCATGGTATGAAAAGGGTTGTAGCTCAGTTTGTTGCTCATTGTTTGATCTGTCAGCAGGTTAAGGCAGAGCATCAGAGAACCGCTGGACTTCTTCAACCGCTTCCTATTCCGGAGTGAAAGTGGGAGCATATCACCATGGACTTTGTGACCGCTTTGCCGAAGAGTTCTAAGGGTCACAATGCTGTTTAGATGATTGTCGATCATTTGACGAAGAGTGCTCACTTCATTCCTTTTCGTGTCAGTCAGTCTACTGAGATCCTAGCTGAGAAGTACATGCAAGAGATTGTCAGGCTTCATGGGGTTCTAGTCAATATTATATCCGATAGGGATACGAGATTCAGATATCAGTTTTGGGAGTCTTCAGGCTAGTTTGGGGAGTATGTTGAAGTTCAGTACAGCTTTTCATCCCCAAACTGATGGACAGTCAGAGCGGACTATTCAGATTCTTGAGGACATGTTGCGATCCTGTATGTTGCAGTTCGGTAGATCTTAGGAGGACCATTTGCATCTCGTAGAGTTCTTATACAATAACAGCTTTCAGGCCAGTCTTAAAGCAGCACCGTTCTAGGCACTTTATGGACATAAATGTAGATCACTAGTGTGTTGGGATGACATTGGTGAGAGGCAGTTGTTGGATCCGGAGTTGATCACCAGGATAGTTGATGCTGTGACTCAGATCAAAAAGCATCTTCAGGCAGCTCAGGATAGGCAGAGGCGGTGGGCTGATGTCCATCGGAGGGCTTTGGAGTTTGTTGTTGGTGACCATGTTTTTCTTAAGGTATCGCTGTGGCGTGGTGTCATTCGGTTCGGTGGTAGGGGCAAGCTTAGCCCTAGGTTTATTATACTGTTTGAGATTTTAGAGCGAGTAGGCAAAGTGGCTTATCGTCTTGCTTTGCCGCCAGCATTATCAGGAGTGCACGATGTTTTTCATGTCTCACAACTTAGGAGATATATCCGCGATGAGAGTCACGTGATCGACTACTCTGAGTTGACCGTGCGGCAAGATTTGACTTGTGAGATTCCGCCAGTTGCTATTGTGGATCGGCAGGAGAAAGTGCTTAAGAACAAGGTCATCAAGTTGGTTCATGTTGCTTGGAATCCTCACTCGCCTAGTGAGTCGACTTGGGAGCGGGAGGAGGAGATTCAGCAGAAGTTTTCCCATTTGTTTGAGTAGCTTTTTGTTTTGTTTTGTTTCTTTTCTTTTGGGGTTACCCTATGTATCTTCTTTTTGAATTTCGAGGACGAAACTCTTTTTGTTAGGTGGATAGGATAGTAATCCCTGTTTTTCGTTTTTCGTATTTTTGATGTATTTTTCTTCTTCTTGAGTATTTGTACTCTCTTGTATTTTTCTTGGACTGTACATTGGAATTGTTTCAATATATATTCATTTTTGTTTCATTTTGAGCTCTTTGTGTTGATTTTTTCGTCTTTTGCTTCGTTCTTCATTAATTGTTGTTTTTTTTCTCATTATTGGATTCTTGTTCTCTTTATTTTGCTCTTGTGTGTTCATGATGTTTTGATTGGTTACCCTATCTCTAATCCTATTGCTTTGATCCCTAATTGATTTCCATAGCCAAATTAACCACAATCCTATTTTGAGTCCTATGCAAATTTATCCTAATTAAACCAATCCTATTTCTACTCCTAAACTACCCACAACCCAACAACCCAAATACCCACATACCCAAACCCTAAACTAAAATCCTGTATATATATATATATATATATATATATATATATATATATATATATATATATATATACAACTCTCTCTCTCACCATAAACCCTAACTCTAACTCTCTCTTCCCGGCCTCCCTTTCTCTCTTTCCTGTGCGCACTGACACACCTTAGCCCAACCTGCATCGCCCCGATGCCCTCCATCCCGAACAACCCAACCCCCGATCCTCCTTTGCCGACGCCCTAGCTGATCAGCCAACACCCGAGCACTCCACCATCTTATCTCTCTCTCCCCATCTCCACCGTCCGACGTGCAGCAGCGACGCAGGAGCAGAGACAGCCAGCAAGCCAGTCGCCACCACTCTCGACGTTCCGAAGCACTCTTGTTCTCTCTCTTGCTTTGTGGGTTGCACGTGCATGAGTTTGCACGTGTGGATTGTCATTTGGTTCGTGATTCTTGTTCGTGGGTTTGTTCGTTGTCAGGATCCATTTCCGTTATTCTTGGTGTTCTTCGTTTTCGTCTTCGGTTAAGACAAGTAACTTGTACTCAAATTCCTTTGCAGGATACAAGTCAAAAATACTACTTTTAGTGTAATTAGGTTCTAGAGACAACTCGTGTGTGTGTTATTTTTGATGTGTTTTGTCTCTATAGTGCTATTTGACCATAGTTGCCTCACGACAAGAAAATCGACATGAAAACAACTAGGTTTGACCGTTCTTGATCTATTCATATATGTGAGATAATTAGGTGAAATTATGTGTTTGATGAGATCCATGTGATATGATAGTTGTGAATATGTTATATACTATGTTTCATGATGTTTGGACACTTGTAAACTCTATACCATGTTTGATTGTGATTGGAACGAGTTTCGTGTGGGTTATGTTGGTTTTGTTTATAAGAGAAAATCTGTATTTGTCGATGATCAGTTTTGATTTGTATTTTAGACCCTATTAAGATTAGAATTCTTAATTTTTTATTAGACATAAATTGTAGAGAAATCTGTCTTTTTTCCAAACTCTCTGACCTTGATCGATTTTGTTTTCGTATGAGTGAGTTATGGCTATTTTACTACAAAGGTGTATTCTATTTCCAAATTTCGTTTCTTGATGATTTTGATGATTAAACTATTTTGATACTAGTCCTAATTATATTATTTTGATCTGAAACTTTGAACAGTATTTCTATACCTATCTAGAGATTACCCATAATTTTGGTGGATTTTATTTATGAGTTTTATACGCCGTTTCATGCTTGTTTATGAAAGCTATACTTGCTGTATTTTGCTCGTTGTTCTGTAAAGAATCGTATTTTCACCCTATTTCCTTTTACTATATGGAAAATATTTTTAAAATATTAAAGTTAGTTTATTTTGTATATTTTCATCTCCCTTTGAAGGATTTGAATTTAGTTACACGGTTTGTGAGATATTACAGTTTTCGTACAGCAGTGTTGGGAATTTCAGATTTGCCAAACTATTGTTTCCTGATGTTTTTTGATTTTTGTTGACTGAACTAATTTTACTGGAATATTATAAAACTTTATATTCTGATACTAGACATATAGGGGATTACCCCAGATTTTTCCTGGATTTATTTGGGGTGTTTTAATGCTGTTTTCCTATCATTGGATACGAATTACTGATTTCTGGCTGAATGTATTTTCTGGATTCAAATCAGTTTTGAGTTATGATTTTGTGAAATACTATATGGACTATATATAATCGTTGGATTCATGTTGAAATCTATTTTTCAGATTCTTTGACGGATTCAGATTTGGATTTCTGTAGTAATGGGAATCACTGTTTTAATACTGTGCTGTCATGTTGTCCTGAATATGAACATGCACTGTTTTGCTCGTTTATGTGACTGTATATCATCTATGCATATTTATTTCTTTCTCTGAACCTAATACTGATTGTACCATTTTAGTTTGACACTATTTCATGCACTATCATGTTTGTTGATAACCATAATAAAAGTGATCAAGCCGGAATTTCTTAAGGGAAGATCTAGTAGTGGAAAATATGGAAACGTGTACTTGGAAGGGAACTAGTGTTCCATACTATTATTGTTACTATTACTGTTACTGTTACTTTTACTGCTACTGTTACTATTATTTTTACTGCTACTGCCACTGTTACTGATACATGAGTACACTGCCCCATTATGGTCCACTATAAAATCTAAAAGCAGAACTGTTTGTTCTAGCAACCATGTGCTATATTTTGGGGCGCATGAAGTGCTACCTAGCTAGGAATACACACAAGACTGTAAGAACATAAGACTGATACTGTTAGACTGATACTGTTAGATTGATACTGTTGGACTGATACTGTTATACTGTTACATTGATATACTGAGCTTACTGTTACTGGACACTGTTAGTTGGATGATTACTTTGTATTTGGGCGATGTGACCCAGGATATTTGACTTGTCCAGATTCTGATTTATTTGAGCTTAATGTGTTTTGTTTCAAGTAAATTCTGTTGGTTTATTAATTCAATTATGCATGTGTGGTTGACTCTTTTGCTTCCGACTATGATTATATTGTGAGATGTTGTAAAGATTCCAGAACAGCTTATGGATGATGCAAATCATTCGCTGGGTTGAGTCGCTTATCCGTATTCCGTATCCTTTTTGGGAAGCAGGGTGTGACATTGTCGAGCGCACTCAGGGGATCCGGACCGTAGACGAGTGTGCTGCGGAATTCACCCGACTGAGCCGCTTTGCCACTTCCATGGTGGCGAATGATGAAGATAAGGGCCACCGTTTCTTGTTGGGCAGGACATTGAGATCCAGGATCGCCTGGCTGCCTTGCGACTCCAATCCTATGCTGACATCCTGGAGGCTGCTAGAAGCCAGGAGCAGACTAGTAGGCGGAATCGCGCCATTTAGCGCTCAGCCCCGCATCCTGTTTTCGCTAGGCCATCTGGAGGGCCTATCAGGAGGCCAGTTCCGACCGTTCCTGCTAGGGCACTACCGTATCCACCTGCCGCTTAGAGGACGAACCCGGTCTGTGCACACTGTCACAAGGTTGGGCACTCACGTGAGAACTACAGGATAGCCAACCGCAGTGCCTCCTGTGTGGTAGTAGCGACCACATGTTTCGCGATTGCCCGAGGTCTTGGGACCTTGCACCGGTTGGAGGTTCCACTCCGTAGGGAGCGCTTGTTCGTGGTCAGGGCGGACCACCACTCCCACCTCAGTGGCAGGTTTTCAGTTAAAGGATAGCCGCTCCTCAGGGAAGTCCTTCTAGAGGTCATGGTCAGGCCTACAACCTGACTAATGAGGACGCTGAGACCGCTTTGGGAGTTGCTGCAGGTATATCATTAGTTGTGTTTTATTTTGTTTTCTTGCTATCTTGTTATTTTAATCTGTTGCTCTATCATGTTATTCTTTCATCCATGCCTGTTCTTGTATTTTTTTGCTTTTACATATTGTGCTCTCATCTTTGAATTCTTGCTAGGCATTATTCATGTTCACTCCTTTCCCGCCAAAGTCCTCTTTGATTCCTGGGCGACTCATTCTTTTGTTTCCTCCCGCTTTGTCAGCTTACACAATTTGATCTGTAAAGAGATGTCAGCAGCTTGGAACATCACTACAGGTGGAGGTACCATTGTGTGCTCTCAGGCCTGTAAGCAGGGCCCTTTGGTTATTGGAGGAGTTGATTTTGTAGCCAACCTCATTGTCATCAACAATTCGGGTTTTAATGTGATCTTGGGTATGGACTGGCTCGGTATTACTCATGCTATGATTGACTGCCGTAAGAAGAATGTGGTGTTCCAAATACCAGACCATCAGGAATTTGAATTCCACGCTGGTGAAACGCTGCTTGGCCATGTTGAGAAGTCAGCAAGTCTTGAAACTAGAGTAATGCAGGAAGTGGATGTTGATGGTGTTGTCGTGGCTTTGATTGTGCGAGAGTTTCTTGATGTGTTTCCGAATGATTTTCCAGGGCTGTCGCCAGACTGAAAAGTTGTGTTCAGGATTGATGTTCAACCGGGTACAGCTCCTATTTCTAGGAGCTCGTACCGGATGGCGCTTGTTGAATTGGCGGAGTTGAAGGAACAGATTCAGGAGATGCAGAATAAGGGTTCTATCAGGCCAAGTGTCTCGCCTTGGGGAGCTCCTGTACTGTTCATTAACAAGAAGGATGGTAGTCGCAGGTTGTGCATTGACTACCATGAGCTGAACAATGTCATAGTGAAGAACCGGTATCTGTTGCCTAGAATTGATGACTTGATCGACCAATTGGGAGGTGCTTCTGTGTTCTCGAAGTTGGATTTTCGTTCTGGGTACCATCAGGTCAAGGGGAAAGCTGAAGATGTACAGAAGACTGCTTTCCGCACTCGATACGGTCACTATGAGTTCTTGGTCATGCTTTTCGAGGTTACGAATGCTCCAGCCGTGTTCATGAGCTTGATGAATCAGGTCTTCTCTCCCTTCCTGGAAAAGTTCGTTGTGGTGTTCATTGACGATATCCTCGTCTATTCTCGGTCTCGTGATAAGCTTGCTGAGCACTTGCGGGTTGTTTTGCAGACATTGAGGGAGCATCAACTGTATAGGAAACATAGCAAGTTCAAATTTTGGTTGGACCGGGTTGCCTTCCTGGGGCATATTATCTCTGGTGATGGAGTCCCTGTCGACCCGTCGAAAATCTCTGCAGTTAAGGATTGACCGACGCCGAAGTCTGTGTCTGAAGTTCGTAGTTTCCTTGGGCTAGCAGGTTACTACAGGAAGTTTGTTCGGGATTTCTCGAAGATTTTTGGGCTGTTGACCAAGTTGACTAGGAAAGAGCAGAACTTCGTGTGGGATGAGTCCTGTAACGAAGCCTTCACTGAGCTGAAAGATCGGTTGACATCAGCACCTGTGTTGACAATACCGGATGGATCAGGAGACTTCGTGATTCACTGTGATGCCTCAAGCAGAGGTTTGGGTGCTGTTCTGATGCATCGAGGCAAGGTTGTCGCTTATGCTTCTAGGCAACTGAGGCCGCATGAGAAGAATTATCCTACACACGACTTGGAGCTTGCTACTTTGATTTTTGCTCTAAAGCTTTGGAGGCACTACCTACTTGGAGACCGAGTGGAGATTTTCACTGACCACAAGAGTCTCAAGTACGTGTTTACTTAGAAGGAGCTGAATATGAGGCAGAGGCGATGGCTGGAACTGATGGTAGACTTCAATATTAATTTGCAGTACCATCCTGGTAAGATCAACTTAGTACCTGATGCTCTGAGCAAAAGACCGGCTGCCATGGTTTTTACTGAGCAAAAGGAGCTTCTCGAAGAAATAAAAAGATTGGAGTTGGAAGTGATTTTGCCTGGTACCGTTTTGGGCACATCTTCTTCTTTCACTTGGACTTGGTGATATCCTGACCGTAAGTCTATCTTGGAGAAAACTGTTGCTCCTTGTATACAGTCGAACAGATCATAGATTCGAGGAATTGGGTACTTGTTCTGTACTGTAACCTTGTTCAACTCTCTTTAGTCGATACACATCCTCATTGATCCATCCTTCTTCTTCACCAAAAGAATTGGGACTCCCCACGGTGATGTACTTGGCCTGATGAATCCTTTGCTCAACGATTCTTCGATCTGCTTCTTGATCTCATCTTGCTCAACCGGTGCCATTCTGTATGGTGCCTTGAAAATATGTGCACTTCCTGGCTGAACAGTGATGCTGAACTCTACATCTCGATGAGGGAGAAGCCCTGGTAGATCATCAAGAAATACAGCTGGAAAATCTCGGACAACTGGGATCTGCTTCACTTCATCCAGAACCTTCTGCTCTGACAAAGCTACTACCAACTGCTTACACTTCCTCTTACCTTGAAATATAACTGTTGGTCCTCCTAGTGCCTTCACCACAACTTCTTTGCTCTTGCATTCAATAGTGGCACTGTAAACTGACATTCAGTCTATGCCAATAATGATGTCGATTCCCAAAACTGCCAATTCAATGAGGTCAATGCCAAAGAGCCTGCCTCCGATTTCAAGATCACACCCTTCATAGTATTGATCGGTAGTCAAGTTTTCTCCTAGCAGAGTAGCCACAGATAGAACTTTGCCAGGAAAATTTTTAGGTACAACTCCCAATCGTTTTGCAAATGAGGGTGACACAAATGTGTGCGATGATCCTATATCAAACAAAACTGATGCTTTTATTCCATTTATTAGAATGTCTCTTGTAACATAAGAGTACTCTCCTTACATAACATTTATTACATAATTGGAAAAAGTAACCAAACAACTAGGCTTCATCTTCCATACCCGTGATGACGTTGTCTACGTCATCAGCATTTGCCTCGGTCACGGCGAACACCCGCCCCTGCCTAAACTGAGAACTTTCGGCGAGGAGCTAGTAACTTGGGATGTGTTCCTGGAAGAGTTCAAGGACCACTACTTTCCCATGGATATCCAGGAGAAGAAGGCCATAGAGTTCATGAGCCAACGGCAGGGCAACTTGTCTGTGAGAGAGTATGAAACTAAATTTACTCAGTTGTCATGGTACGCTCCTGAGCTCATCATGGATGAGGCAAGAAAAGCAAGGAAGTTCGAGCAAGTCTTGAGGCTGAACTTAAGATCCCGGATGATACCACTTTGATCAGGAGGTTCGACAAGCTCGTCAGAAGAGAAGAAATGAACAATGCAAATATGGAGCAGTTCCAGTTGAAGAAGGAAACCTAGAACAAGAACAAGAGGCCAGCAGCCACGAATCAAGGCCAAGGGAAGTTCTCGGAGAAGAAGGGCAAAATCGGTGAGCCCAACGAAGGAGGAGCTTCTTCCCAAGGGGTGAAATGTTACAACTATGGAAAGACCGACCACTTCAAGTCTTCGTGTCCTAAGATATCAAGGGCTAAGACTTGTTTCAATGTGGTAAGGAGGGGCACATCAAGCCGAACTGTCTACACCTGAAGTAGGGTGGCGCTGGTGGGAACAAGCAACAAGGGTAGGGGTGAGTATTCACATTAACAGAGGAGGATACTGACAACTCTGAAGATGTGATTACGGGTATGCAATAGATTTAGATTATGGCTGAAAAGTATTGAATAAAACTTTGTATAAGAATATTGTGGTGTATTGAATATTATAATTTCTCATGTAATAGGACATGTTTTTTGGAATGGAATAAAATCCAAAATTTTGTTTGATACTGGGTCTTCGCATACTTTTGAATGGCCCAAATTTGCTAAGTGCTAAGTGTTGAACCTAAGGTTTTTCCAGACCGAGTTCTGTAGGTAGCCATGCCGTCAGGTGAGATGTTGACTATTGATTGATATTACACAGTGTGTGATATCAAGATTTAAGGAAGACTTTTTGGGTTTGATCTCATCAAGCTGGATGTCTTGGGTATCGATGCTATTGTGAGCATTGACTAGAGGATAATCTACGATCTTACAATTGAGTGCAAGAGTAAGGAGGTGGTGGTGAAGGCACCAGGAGGATCCGTGGTGGCTTTTTAAGGGAAGAAAGGGAGCACTTTGGTGGTAGCGGCACTATCGCAGATGAAGATTCCAGAGGAAGTCCGGGTGATTCCTATAGTGCAAGATTTTCCAACAGTGTTCTTGAATGATCAACCAGGATTACCACTGCATCGGGATGTTCAGTTCTGTATCAACATTCATCTGGGTAGTGCTCCGATATCGAAAGATCCTTACAGGATGATTCTTGTGGAACAAGATGAAGTGAAGAAACAGATCAAGGAGTTGTTGCATAAGGGATTTATTAGACCGGGTGCTTCGCCATGGGGTGCGCTTGTGTTGCTACTGAAGAAGGATGGGTCAATGATGATGTATTGACTATTGAGAGCTGAACTGTAATATCCCGGACGGATATTATATTTAGATAATTATTATTTTTGGAATTAAAATATTTTTATGGAAATTTCTTGGTTTTTCCAAATAAAAAGTTATCTAGATATATATATATATATATATACAAGTAAGTGTATATACGTATTGTATCAGTTTTGTATACATGTGCAAAATCTTGAAAAACCCATTTTTAGAAAAATGTCTGGAAAATCCTGGGCAGATACTGAAAATTATCATTTCATTATTATTTTATTTTTATTTCCAGAATTGAAATATTTTTGGTGGATATCACCCGGTTTTGTTAATAAGCATTATATATGCATATATACTAGTCAGTATATGGTTGTTTTGTATCAAATTGATACTGGAATCTTCCGATCCAGTAACAAAATTATTTTATTTTATTTCTCATAATTAAAATTAATTTTTTACTGATTTGTTCGTTTTCACGAACGAAAAATCTGTATAATCAGATATATGCACGTGTATGAATCGTGTCGATTTCGTGCGTTCATACAAATCGTGCAGTATGTGAATTGGGAAATTATATTTTATTTTTTGATCCATCATGATGAGATGGAGGGTTAGAGGGAGTTTGGGGGTTGATCGTAACACAAAAATTGCATTTAGAACCTCCAATTGTTTAAGCCATGAGAACTATGACACATGGCTTCACTTCTCACAACAAAACCCTTCCCTTTGTCGTATAAAACACCCCCAAAACCTCCCCCTTCCTCTTTGGCCGGCCATTCAACATCAAGGGCAAGAAACCCTTCTCTCTTGTGTGTTCCATCTCATTCTCATCTCACTTAATCTCTTATTCTACTACTACTTCTTCTACTTAGTCTATTTTGGAAAAAAAATTGAGAAAGAAAAGAAAGGGAGAACCAAAAGAAAAGAGAAAGAGGGGGTTTTCATGGGTTCTCTTTCCATGGTGTGTTCTTGGGGAGGAATAACAAGGAGCAAGGAAGGAGAAGAGAAAGTTAGCAAGTTATTCCTACAAATCGATTCAAGGTGGGGTTTTCTCATACTCATGGTTGTTTTAGATATTACTAGGATCATTGTTGTTGTATGTTTTCTTATTGAGTTAATTTCTTGTGCATATGGACTAGAATAGAGAGCACACAATGTTGAAGTTGTAGAACACAAATTAGAACCATAAAGATTCGGTTTTGGTTATTGTAGGGTTGATTTTATTTAACTATAATAAATGAAGAATCTTGACCCGAAATTTATGTGGGAGTTTCTCTTATGTGTTCTTACCGTGCTGGAATTTTTTGGGATTTTTCGGAGTCAATTTTATAGGTGAAACAACCGTTTCCCCCAAAACAGCGAGCTTTAAGTCAAAATAGTGAGCTCACTGTTTTGGGTTAGTGTCGCAGTAGCTTCGAGGGGCTAGAACCTGGGTTTCCTTTCAAAATTTGAGGTTCGGAACAACTAGAGAATTGTAGTAGACGTCCTCCCCTTTCCGAATTGACCTCTCAGGCTAAATTCCGATAGAGACGCAAAAGTTATGACCGTTATAAAAACAACAACTAGCTATTTTGCTGAACGTTGCTGTTTTGGTTGCTTGATACTTTTGAGTATCTTACTGGTTGAATCTGAGGTTCGGACCTACTAGGGAGTTATAGTAGAGACTCTCCCCTTTCCGAATTGACCTTTTGGGTTAAATTCCGATAAGCAGAGTAGGAGTTATGGTCTTGGAAAAATACAGCAACTAGCTGTTTGACAGGTTGCTTGCTGTTTTGATTCTTTGTAATTTTTGGGGGTTTTACTTGATGAATTTGAGGTTCAGACCAACTAAGGAGTTGTAGTAGAGACTCTCCCTTTTCTTAATTGACCTCTCGGGCTAGATTTCGATAAGCGAAATAGGAGTTATGGTATTTAGAAGATGCAGCAGCCAGCTTTGAGCTGAGTGTGCTTGCTGTTTGACTTCTTTGGTATTTTAGAGTGTCTTACCTGTAGAATCTAAGGTTCGAGCCAACTAGGGAATTGTAGTAGCGACTCTCCCCTTTCCGAATTGACCTCTCGGGTTAAATTCTGATGAGCGGAGTAGGAGTTATGGTATTTGGAAGATACAGCAGCCAGCTTTGAGCTGAGTGTGCTTGCTGTTTGACTTCCTGGATGTTTTAGAGTGTCTTACCTATAGAATCTGAGGTTCGGACCAACTAGAGAGTTGTAGTTAACATCTTTCCCTTTCCGAATTGGCCTCTCAGGAGAGATTTTGATAAGCGGAGTAGAAGTTCTGGTATTTGGAAGATGCAGCAGCCAGCTTTGAGCTGAGTGTGCTTGCTGTTTTGCTTCTTGAGGTTTTAGAGTGTCTTACCTGTAGAATCTGAGCTTCGGACCAACTAGAGAGTTGTAGTAGAGACTCCCCTTTCCGAATTGACCTCTCGGGTTAAATTCCGGTAAGCAAAGTAGAAGTTATGGTCCTTGAAAGTTTTCAGCTTGGCTGTGTATTTGGTGGGCTGGAATTGTATCGGTCTTGATTCCTTGTAGTTTTTGAGTATCTTACTCGCTAAATCTGAGGAATCGACCAACTAGAGAGTTGTAGTAGACTTTCTCACCTTTCCGAATTGTCCAATTTTGTTAGATTCCGATAAGTGGAGCAAAAGTTACAAGATTCAGTAGTTTGGTAACTGTTTGCGTATGTTCGACGGGTAGGAATTTCGATTTCCTTAAGAAATCTGTGAAAGTGGTCAACTGGAAAATTTTAGTAGATGTTCCCACCTTTTCAAATTTTCCAGTTTGTTAGATTTCGATAAGTGGAGCAAAAGTTACAAGCTACGGAAGTTTCGACTTTTTGTTGAAAATGGGTAGTTTGATAACTGTTTGCAGATGTTCGATGGGTAGGAATTTGGATTTCCTTATGAAATATGAGCAACTAGTCAACTGAGAAGTTTTAGTAGATGTTCTTACCTTTTCAAACTATCCAGTTTTGTTAGATTCTGACGAGTGGAGCAAAAGTTACCAGCTTGTGAAGTTTCAACTTTTTGTTGAAAGTCTGTAGTTGGGTTAAACTGTTTGCATGTGTTCGATGGACCGGATTTTGGATTCCTTACAGAATCTGACATAATGTTCCACTAGAGAGTTGTGGCAGATGTTCTTCCTTTTCTAAAAAGTATATTTATGTCGAATTCCCACAAGCGCATCATTGGTTGCTTCTAGGCTGTCAGAAGGTTTTTATGTCGCTGATTGCATTTTTCTTTGGTAGTATGTTTGTATTAGATTGGTTGAAGATTCTTCTATTGCTTCTAATTATAGAATGTCAAGTTTTGCTAGTAAGCACGTTTGGTTGCTTCTAGGTTGATTACCTGTATGGTTATTTTTATGTGTGGTTTTGCTCATATACGGCTCGACTGGCCCGTATGTGGCTGTGGTCTCATACGTAGCTTATTTGGCTCGTATATATGTTGTTATCTCATGCGCGGCTGGACTGGCCCGTATAGAGCTATTTGTCTCATACGTAGCTTATTTGGCTCGTATGTATGTGTGTCTCATATGCAGCTTGCCTGGCTTGTATGTAGTTGTTGGTCCCATACGTAGCTTGTTTAGCTCGTATGTGTTTTTGGTTACTCGTATGTAGCTTCTTAGCTAATACGCAGTTTGTTGTGCTCATCTAGGGTGATAACATTGCCCTAGGGCTATCGACCATCAAGGCATCTGTTTACCTTACTCCTAAGGGACTATGGACGAGTCATTTCGCGTGTACCGTCAGATCTTAACTGAGTTGATTGATCGCAGACCAGAGTGTTGACGAAATCCAAGTTCAGGGTAGTAGCATGCGAATACGTTCGTATTACCGGGGTCTTGGATCGATAGGCCATGAACCAGATCCTTAGGAATTCTGGTAAGTCTAGGTTGAGTTGCCTAGTAGAGTTATCTTGCGAAGTCTAACTTAAGACCTAGCATGTTATGTTTATACTGTTGCCATCCCTAGGTTGTTTAGGGTTAGTGACATCGTTAGGGTAGTAACTTATGGCTATTACTATTTAACCATTACTTATTATCATTATTCACCAAAGGGAAAGAGTTGGTATTAAAGGTGATTCCTTATGATCCGACCTGTTTTATAGACCAACACTAGGCGGTGTTATTGGGTTGTACCCTTCTTGTCAAAGGGATACGGTCTGTGCCTTCTCACGAGTTGGGAGCACGGGATGGGTATCTCTTCTGTTAATTTCTGAAGTGCCTTGAGAAGCAGGAGTGATTCCTGTCGGAGCTAGGGGGATGAACCCCCCGGAACTCCATCTTGTCTTATATCTAAGGGTGAGAAGCCATAGACTACGATTTGGCTAGGGAGCGGTAGGGGATGCTTAGAGCTAACTTGGTAACCAGCATTAACTCCAAAAGATTCGTCAGATATTTGAGTGAGGTCTGGTACGCCGGGTAGTAGTGGTAAACATAGACACCATAAGCATACTGTGCCTAACGGGATTAGACTGTTTCAGGGCAACCTCATCAGTCATGTCTTATCTTCAGAAACAAGTTGAGTACAAGAGTAGAATTCATGGCGCGGGTTCAAATCCCTATATATGAAGAAATGGCTTGATATAGGGCATATGTATTATGGGCTGCATACTATCCCAGAGTCTTGCTTGCATTAGAATAAGAGCATCCTTGCATTGATAAGTCTTGTATTAGAGTCTAAGTCATAGCGTACACTGACACATCAACTATATATACACGTTTCTCTTTTCATCAATTTGTTTACTATAGTTGAGATCCGCTGCTAGTTATCAGCCTTACAGTGTCAGTATATGTACTGACGTCCCCACTTTAATAGGTACTGGATGGCAGGCACAGGTACAGGTACAGGTACAGGTACAGGACTCAGTAGAACTCAAGGCAAGATAAGCAAAGAGTTAATTTAATTTCAATATTTCGTTGTAATATATGTTGTAATTTCATTTGAAACAATTATTGTAATTTATTCATTGTTGTAATTTGTTTATTATTGAGGAAGCATCCAAGTAAAATACCAAGTATTGTTCTTTATTCATTGTACTCTGTAAATTGTTGAAATTTGTAACACTTGGGATTGTAAGGTATTATTGTAACACTGTTGTAATGTATTGCAATTTTGTAACATTCGGATTTGTAATATATTTGTGTTGAATTAAAAGTTTTAAATTTTCCTGTCTTTCTGTGTATTGTGATTAATTGAAGAAAAGATTCTGGCTTATGTCACGGTTTCCCAGTTACCGGAAATCGGGGCGATACATGAACAAGGTGACCATTCAAAACAAGTATCTGATTCCACGAATTGATGATCTATTTGATCAACTACAGGTAGAGTTGTGTTTTCGAAGATTGACCTATGGCCTGGTTATCATCAGGTCTGAGTTAAGGAGAAGGATGTTCACAAGACTACTTTCCGGACTCGACATGGACATTACGAGTTTTTTGTGATTTGGTTTGGAGTGAGGAATGCACCAACAGTATTCATGGACATGATGAACAAGTTTCTACGTCCATTCTTAGACCCATTCATCATGGTATTTATCAATGATATACTGGTATGCTTGAAGTCAGAGGAAGAGCATGCTGAACAATTAGTAGAGGTGTTGAAGAAGTTGCGAGAGCAGAATCTGTATACCAAGTTGTCGAAGTGTGAGTTTTGGAAGTCGGAAGTGGCATTTCTGGGTCACATCCTTTCTAAGGAGTGAGTGGCTACTGATCATCAGAAGATCGAGGCGGTGAAGAGTTGGCCCAATCCGACTACAGTGAAGGAGATCTGAAGTTTCTTGGGTTTGACAGGGTACTATCTGCATTTCTTTCAAGGTTTAACACAGATAGTAGTTGCATTAACAGGGCTAACTAAGAAGAATATGGATTTCAAATCTATATAATAAAACACAAAGAAAGCTATCAAGTGGCTCTCCTTCAATCCCCCCAAAATCAAAGGCCCAGATCTAACCTCACAAAACACATTCCCCCTCCCCCCCCCCCCCCCCCCCCGCCCCCAAAGTTTCCCCCCAAAACTCAAATTCAAATTCCCCCCACCCAAAACAACTCCTTTATTTGTTTAATTATCTCTCTCTCTCTCTCATATTCAAAAAATTAATAAAATAAAAAATTTAAAAAAATTAAAAAAATAAAATTAAAAAAATTTAAAATTTTGAAAACTTTAAAAATAATTCAAAAATATCAAAAACTTATAAAAAAATTAAAAATAATTTTAAAATAAAAAATACTTAAATTTTTTTTAAAATTAAAAAATTTTGAAAAAAATAAAAATTTTAAAAAATTAAAAAATTTTAAAATTTTGAAAATTTGAAAATCTTAAAGCAAATCCAATGTCGAACCCCAATCAAGAGGTCGTCGTCGATATCTGATCCGCTGTTGATTCCTTATCGGTGACTCCCCTCAACCAAATCGAGCACGAATATCAAGCGATTCCGTATCGATGACTCCTCTCCACCGAATTGAGAGCCTGTATATGCGATGCGACGACTCTAATTTCATCTCATTAACCGAATTCTCACTCTAATTTATAATTTATGTGTGCAGGGGATTACTTAGTTTTTTTTTTTACTCGAATTTTGTGTGTGCATGGGATCTAAGTTCAAAGAGGTGTGATTGTTTTATTTTTAAGTTTAAAAGTTTTTTATTTAGTGATTTATTTGATGAGTTTTTTATTGGTTTTGATTTAAGGTGTACGCAAGTGAGAGATTGATTATTTGGTGGCCTCAATTTGGGCTTCCAAATCATAGTAGGACAGGTATGCTAACCAACAACCTAAAATAACTTGGCAAATATGCAACATTAATTTCTTTACTAGAAGAGAAAATACTATCGTGAAGTGTTCCCTTCACTGGTTATTAAAAACCATGGATAATGTAACATATAAGAACTTTTTGTGTATGTTTGGATATATAGGATTGGGATGACTGGAGTTTACCAGTGAAGAGTGCAAACTCTCCACTCAAGAAAGATAGCTAAAGTAAATTTGTTATTTATCCATTTTGATTTTTTTTATAAATGTGCAATGGGGAGACAAAGTGGAGATAAAAGAAATGATTAGATTGGATTAGAGTTTTGAGAACTTCATGTATTTCATTTTGGTTGAAATAATAATAAGAGATATTTTAATTGCAAACTGAGTCTTAGACAAACAAATGTTTAGATTATTGGTATTGTAGATACCTTCAAAGCTGCACTTACGATACCATTGTATTTAGACATGCTCATATTGGTTATGGGATTAGAGTAAGCTCTATAAAACCTATATGATAATGTCCTTGCATAACGATTGCAAACATCTAAAGTGATGCTGAAGTTAAAAAAACTCTATGCAGTATTTCTAACAAACTATATGCATTCCAGGTAAGTTCAAGCTAATGATCAAGAAGGCGATTATTGAGCTTAAAGGTAGATATACTGCTTCCTCATATAATATGTTTGCTACTTCAATTAATTTGCTAGATCTCCAAAACTATTTTATATAATCAAATCAGGTACACCGTTCCGAAGACGTGTCGTAGGCACGTGTCAACGGGTAAACCTAGTAGACAGATAGGTCTAAAGCTAGTTTCCAGAAATTGAATGAGAAGTTGACGACAACACCTATACCGGTATTACCACAAGCGGGCAAGGATTATGATATTTATAGTGATGCATCTTACAGAGGTAGGGGATATGTTCTGATACAAGAAGGGAAGATTAATGCTTACGGGTAGAGGTACTAACATCCTCATAAGAAGAACTATCTGATGCATGATTTGGAGTTTACAGCAATTATTTTGCCTTGAAGCTGTGGATGCATTATGTATATGGAGAGAAGGTCAATATGTATACGGATCACAAGAGGTTGAAGTATATATACCAGCTGAAAGATATGACTACGGCAGAGGCAGTGGTTGGAAGGGTTGGAGGACATTCTTCCTGAGATTAAGTATCACTCAGGAAAAGTGAATATGGTGACTGATGCACTCAGTCGGAAGATTAGCCTCTCTTTTAATTACGACGCAGAAGGAATTGGCTGAGGAACTGGATCGGGCAGGTATTGAGATTGTGCTACAAAGTTTGGGGGCGTCTTTAGCACAGTTTAGGATTCAACCCACATTGGGGGAACAGATCATCGAGGGTAAGAGGTTAGACGCAGAGATTCAGAGGATGAAGGAACAGATTTCTGTTGGCAAATTTTCAGAATTTCGGATTCGAGAGGATGTTTTATGGATGGGGTGAGGTTGTGTGTGCCAGAAAGAGATGATTTGAAGGAAAACATTATGCAGGAAGCCTATACTACCTTGTTGTCTTTACACCCGGGAAGTATTCAGATGTACGAAGACATCAAGCAGTATATATGGTGGCCAGGTATAAAGAGGGATGTAGCAGATTTCACGGCAAAGTGCTTGACGTGCTAGCAGATCAGGGTAGAGAATCAGAAACCTGGTGGGTTATTGCAGCCATTGCCTATTCCAGAGTGGAAATAGAAGAATATCAACATGGACTTCACTGGTTTACCGAGGAGTTCGAAGAGTAACGACTCAATTTGGGTGGTTATGGACCGGTTAACCAAATCAGCACATTTCTTGTCTGTGAAGATTACATGGTCAATGGTGAAATTGGCAGAGGTATACATGGAATAGATCGTGAGATTTCATGGAGTTCCTGTAACTATTGTCTTCGACAGGGATGCAAGGTTCACATTGAGGTTCTGAAAGAGTTTGCAAACTGCTTTGGGGACCAGAATGGACTTCAGTACGGCATTTCATCCACTAACAGATGGTCAAACCGAAAGGGTGAATCGAGTACCGGAAGATATGTTGAGCTCATGTGTTATGGATTTTGGTGGAAGCTACGAGAAGTATCTAGCACTAGTTGAGTTCGCCTACAACAATAGTTATCAGGCCAACATTGGCATGGCAGCGTATGAAGCTTTGTATGGGAGGAAGTGCATAACACCTGTATGTTGATATGAAGTTGGAGAAAGGCAGATGTATGGACCGGAGATTATGCAGCAGACTCCGAAGAAGATCGAATCGATTCAAAAAAAGCTAGTCGAAGCTCAAAGCAGGCAGAAGAGTAATGCAGATGTTCGACGAAGAGACTTGGAATTTGAGGTTGGAGGCATCATTTTCTTGAAAGTATCGCCAACGAAGGGGGTCATCAGGTTTTGAGAAGGTGGCAAGTTGGTGCCAAGGTACAATTGGCCTTACAAGATTCTGAAGCGGATTGGTCAAGCAGCGTACAAGTTGGAATTGCCAAAAGATTTGGCTCAAGTTCACGACGTGTTCCACGAATCGATGCTAAGGAAGTACATACCAGATCTGAACCATCAGTTATTAGATGTACCACAAGGATTGCAGCTACACTTGAGTTATAAGGAACTGACTATGGATATCCTTGATCGTCGGAAAGTTCTATGGAATAAAGTAATACCGATGGTCAAAGTGTTGTGGCAGAATCAGCTGATCAATGAAGCTACATGGGAATCTGAAGACCGCATGAAGAATGAATTTCTGGAACTTTTTGTGTAGGTTCCGTGTGTTTGTTGTTTGTTTTCCCCTGCTAGCAATAGTTTTGAGGTTAGAGCTCTTCTAAGGAGGGAGTAATGTAACACCCCATAAAATAAAATACTTTATTTTGAATTAATTAATAGAACTAAATTGATAAGTTTGACCATTTGGACTATTTTCTGAAATTATTGTTTTTGTACGTGCAAAACACGTGCAAAAGTTATAAAAATTCAAATTCTCTAAATTTTCTAGTCAGATTATTCTCTACCATTAAGTTGCAATTTTATAATTTTTCAGATTTACTTGATTAAAGAAAACTCATTTTGGATTTCAAATTACTATATTTGATTTTTGGGTAAAAGAATTATTTTGGATTATGAAATGAGCCAAAAATTTATATTTAAAATTTGAAAATCCTGAATTTGGAGCTGACCAACTGAAGATTATTTAAGGATAGGTTTAAACCCTTATTTGACTGATTTTTTTATGTGGAGAGATTTGTATGTATAACTTAATATGCAAATATGGGATTGTGGGGGACTTTATTGCAAAAATCCCTGTTGAAACCCTAATAATTCACCCCAGCCAAATAAAAGAGAGGGATAATAGTGGGTTTCAGCCCCTACTCTTTTGGTGCTATTTGTGGATTTTTTGAAGGCTTGAAGGAGATCTTTTCTGTGGAAGAGATGGCTAGTTCTTTGTTGTTGGGCATCTCTCTACCTCTCTTGTTATGCTTTTTTTCTCATGAATGTTGTAGTGTCATGCTAGGACTTGATTTTTGAATCTATAGTTATATTTTAGCATGATTATGGTGTTTGTTATGAGATAATCGTAGAGGTGTATATTTGATAAAAAAATTGTTGGTTATATGAGATAAAGATTGAATCTTGAATATATGATGATATTAAATAAATTGTTCTTGAGTAAAGGATATTATTATGCATGAAAGATCAAGTTTTAGCTATGGAAATTGATTTAATGAACCTATATGTTATTGTGGATGTTCAGATCTTGTTGTATGATTCAAGAACCATGATTTGAGTAATTAAAAGATGAAATCACTATGAGTTATTTACTGTTTTGATGTGAAATCTTGATGAGTTGAGTATTAGAATTTTTACTCATAAATTAATTACTAAAAAACATTGAAAATATCCATGAAATTGTGACCTAGGGTTTCGGTGGCTAAACCCTAGGGTTATGGTTAAATGGTAGGCAAGAGGGCTCAGTCTTTGGGGGTCAGACAGTGCCTCCTGCACTGTGCTGACCTCGGGTCTGCACAGTGTAGGACAGCAGCTGCTTTTTCCCGTGGGGCTTGGGTTGCTTTGTGTGAGGGTTTTTGGGATGTGCTAGGGTTGTAGAACCCTAGTGCATGTATGGATATGTATGTATATATATAAATCTGTCAATTTTATAAGGTTTAAATTGATCTTTAGAGCATGTTTTGATGGTGCGAGTTTCAGATTTTGGGAAAATCTTGTTTTCGAATTTTTGGGTGAAGTAGAGTTTCGAAACATGTATAATTGAGTTATAAATTATGGAGTATGATCTATGGTTATAGATGGAATATAAACTTAAATTATCGAGTTATATGTTTCAGTTTTAGGTGAGTAGTTCTCAAGATTGAGAACATATAAATTTTATATTTTGAGGAAAAGGAGTTTCATTTTTTATATGTTTTGAGATGCAACATCGAGAGTTGCAAATCTATACGTTAGATGATTATGATTCTCATTTTGAGTGATTAAATTTTCAGGTTTGAACAATAAAAGTTTCATATTTTAAAGAGTTATTTTCAGTTTTAAAAGGTGCGAGTTTCATATTTTGAAACTAGAAATTTTCAGGTTTTGATGGACAAATCCCAGAGTATAAAAAGGATTAATGTTCAGTTTTAAATCGGTTAAATTCCACAAATTTCATTGATTTTTCAAATATGGATAGGAGTATTTTAAATGGGAAATAAAGATGTTTGAAAATTTTGTTTTGTATCTATAAATGGAGGGGCCTTTATGGAGGTGAATTGCTTATTAAATGATGAATGAGATATGATAGAGTGATTGTGATAAATGAATGTTTATATTTGATATGAGATGATCTTAAATGAGACGTTGAATTATGATTGAGAAATTGTAGAAAAGTGGTGTTTCTGTAAATGAATAAAAGAAATAATATTTTGATAAATTGAACCAAGTGGTGGTTCATATTGAAACTTCGGGTTATTGTGAGAACCCTAGAAAGATGTGATTATGGAATTTATGTGGTGAGCACTAAAGGCTAAGTAGGACCCTGGATTACCGGCAGTGAATAATTTGATTGTAGGAATTAGCCGGGGGGGTAGTGTTTCTAGTTTTATGGACTTAAGTCCGGTCGGGTGGAGCCTGCTCTAGGTGGCCTAGGCTACTCCCATTTAAACATACGGACAAGACCTAGTTGGAGATATGATGAAACAAGAGCGAACGTGAGTTGTGGGCTTGAGATCATCCCCAGTATTCCAGGACAATAGATGAGTAAGGCCCAAGGATGTTCTGCGGAGCGGGATTGATCTCCAGTACTCCAGGACGAGAGCGACGCTCATGGGATATTTGTGCAATAAGGGCTTTAGGATGACCTGCGGAGTGAGGTATTCTCTAAAAGATTCCCCTGACGAGAGGAGAGGGCCTCCAGGATGTTCTGTGGATAGATTCTGACCTCCAGTATTTCAGGGCGAGAAGCAACATGTGCAAAATGTCTAAATCTCATAGTCGATGTGGTTGTCGGCTGCATAGCATGGGATCGAACCCCAAAATGTGGTGAACGCTAAGGGCTTGCCCTTGGACCTATGTTGTATGGGATGCATAGAATCCGAACAAGCATGCATTAGTAAGTATCATAGGCACTTGTGTTTTCCTTGAACCTTGTCTTGTGCATTTTGATATTTTCCTATCGCATATTTTATTCTTGCAAATTTCAATATTTATTTTTGATTTGTGAATCTTTTATTTTTACTATATCTTGTGCAAAAGACTGTGGTTGTGAGATATTGGAGAGTCGTTGCTTTAATTAGTGAAGCATCATTTATATGTAACTGACATGCCCACTGTTTGTCAGTTTATTTTGTAGGATTTGCCAGTGAGTAGCTTAGCCAAAGTTAAAGCTTGGGCTATGAGAAGAATGAATTTAATTTATTGATTCAAGTTGTATTAAAAGTGTTATAAATTTTCGCTGAGCATTGCATTGAGTAATGATGTAAAGAAAGTTTTAAATTTTCCTGTATTTTGTATTGTGTTTGGTTTACATTAAAGTAAAGATTCCGAATTTATGTCTTCTATTTCCTATTATGAAATTCAGGGCACTATAGATGACGTGGCAGAAACTCAAAAGTTGCCTCTAGGAAGAACATTATGATCACTCGAGCTCGGTACTCGGATCATCGTCCGAGCAGCCTCATAAAATTCACAAATAGCTCGGTGCTCGATTCCAAGGTGATCTGAATCGCATAATGAATCCTAGTAGTAGGAGGGGTCCAAGCAGCAGCAGGGATCCGAGCAGAGTAGGATGATCCATCAGAGGTAGAATATCCGAGATATAAAATCGTAGCCTGAAGATCACGTATCGCTGCACAAAATTCAGAGTACGAAGATTGTGTGATCGTTGCAAGAGTTATAAAAGACATGCGGTTGGAGAAGTTGAATTTATCAAATTACTTAAGATGGAGCATCATGACAAAATTCTATCTTGAAATTCATAGCTTTTAGGGAGAAGTTTATGTAGATGAAGATATGTATAGGAAGTAATCCAAGGGATTGAAGAAAATAAAAGTAGAACGGGCATTAGAAATCATTTGAGGAAGGGTGCACTCTGACGTTTTGAATTTAGTTGAAGGTTTTATGTCTCCAACAGAAATTTGAGAGAAACTTGAGGAGCTTGCAACAAACAATAAATGTTTGATTTTTTGCATACCGATTATTATTTTAATGATATCTACGATATTAATTTTGAATATGAATATGATGATGACCAGGCAGAAAATTATCAATTTCAAGATGATGAGTTTGAAGAAGAGAAAACTCTTGGAAAATATATAGTTGTTGTAGAGGCCGAATGTAAGACAATGGAAGGCGATGAAGAAAATAAAATAAGAGAAAAAGATGAAAACTTCGAAAGAAATGATGAAAAAGAAAAGGTAGAGGAAGAAAAGGATAAAGAAGAGATAAAGTATGAAAATTTAGTGTCTGGAGAAGAAGGGGCACAATAAGTAGTAGAGACAGAAGAAGATGTTGAGTATGAAGTAGCAGAGATAGAAGAAGTTGTTGCACAGGAAGTAAACCAATTAGATTGTAAGGAGGAGACAAAGAAGTTGTACGTATTCCTTTAGAAGAAGAAAGGGAGGAAAAATAAAAGCATGTTCCGGTTAGTCCAAAAAACCTGCATCGGTCGCCACATTCAGCCAATATTAATTCATCAACTACATCTATTACAAATTGTGATTCACTCGTGTTTGAAGAAATTAGCGCAACAGAAAAGTGGAAAATGGCTATTTATACAAAAATTGAAGTCATAGTGAAGAAAAATACGTGGAAAACCATGGGTACAGGCATTGAAGCCGCATAGAAGAAAAATACATGTCAATTAATTGAAATTTCAAAAGGTTACAAAGTTGCAGGCATGAAGCAAAAAACCAAGTACAAGCAAGATGGTTGGACTCATCATCATAAAAAAAGAATCATGGTGAAGCGCTACAAGAGAAAGAATATGATTGATTATCATGAGGTGCTTGTTCCAGTTGGAAGCTTGGAATTAGCTGCTAAAAGTCGATGGAAGATTCATCACATGAATGTGAAGTCCGATTTTGTCAAAAGATGTGCATATATGAAGAAGCTATTTTCTTGGAGGGGCGAGAAAAGTTTTTACTTCAACAGAGATGGCGATGGAGACGGTAGCATACAAAGTGGAATCTTACAATGCTTTCACATCAACAGAGATGGCAATGGAGTTAGTAGCATATAAAATCAAAGCTTTGATGACAGCAAAAACACTTTGTGGTCAATTTATCATCATTGGTTCTAATGTCATACCATGGCAATTAAAGATGCTCGGCTGGCATTTTTGATTGTGGAAACAAATTATATTTCCTTTGTTTTTTGCAGGTTATCAAGTTATATTCTATGCTTGCAAAAAAAATTGTGGATCGTCAAGATGGTGGCATTAAGTTGTTTTGGGACAATAGTTTGGTAATTTCTTGAATGAAAAATTCAGTGTTCCATGAAATGTGCAAGCATGTCAAAATTCGTTATTACTTCATTAGAGATTTTGTCAAAGACAAAGAGATCGAGTTGTTGAACATCAAAGGAGAAGATCATGCTACAGATAAAGCCCTTGAAGAAGGACATGTTCAACAAGTTGTGAAGATTACTCAAAATGTGCATGCTAGAAGATTTGAATTAAGGGAAGATGTTGAAAGTAGTAATTCAAATATAGTTTAAGTAGATGAAGATTAAAAATGAGTTGATTTAGTTAAGAGTATGTTAGTTTTAAAGTCTAAGTTAATAGTTAGTTAGGATAACTTTGACTTTTAATAATCATCAGTTAGTTTTATAAGAGTTTGAATTGGAGTAGAATTTTAAGTTTGTTTCAGCCTATAAAACAAGGAACACGAGTTATATAATTAACTATAAGCAGATTAATAAGAGAAAGTTTGTGAAGGTTAATGAAGTTTTAGTCTTTCATGGCTTCATATTGAGTAATCTATTGCTCCATATTTGTAGTTCGATATATCAAGGGAAAAATCGATACTTTAAAATAAATACCAATAGATCAGAGCAAAAATCGGTATTTAAAAAAAAATACCAACAGGTCAATCAGTGCCTTGGCATTTGCAACCAAACCCTAAAGCTTGAACTCCAACTCAGTAAAAAATACAGCATACATTCAAACTCCATTATCTTTAGACTAAATTTGAAATAACCTCACTGAAGTATTGCTTGTTTTCATAAAACCACACTAAAAAGTTTTAAAACCGCACTCAACTACCATTTTTTAAAAAAACCCACATTGACGGTGGTAGTTTCCATTAGATTTTTGTAACGTGCAGCATACATGACTTTTTAGGACTATTTTGCCCATGTCTGAACCCCATGGTCTCTCCACTCTTTCTCCTCCTCCTCCTCTTCTTCTTCTTCTTCTTTAATTAGTCTTCAAAATTCCCAAATCTCATAAACCCTAATCCTAATTTCAGCCCAAAAAATCAAACCCTCTTGATACCCAAATTTCTTCTTCCTCCACCCTCGATCTCCAAATCCCCAACACCCCCACTCGGAAACCCTAGATCTCATCCAAACTCTGGCAACAAAATATCCATTTAAAAGCTCCAATGTCAGGTTTACTCTTCACTTCAATTTCATTCTCTCATATATTTGTCACATGTATTGTTTTGATGTTTGCATACATCTACTTGCAGATTTGACAACCTCCAAAAGTTCAAGCAGGAGCTCCCATAATATTTTTGATGGAGGTGGAACCCTATTGTATCATCACAAGGAGCATGTAGTCGTCAAGATAGCCAGTGCATTTGCAAATGCTGGAAGATACTTCGCTGGATGCCCAAATTGGCAAATTGACTAGTGTCGATTTTTTGGTAAGTTGAACTTGTGGGAGTGAATGAGAAGGGGGAGAAAGCATACTCAGAAATGAAGATGGAAAATGATAAATTGAGTTTGCTAGGAGGGCAATTAAACTTGCAGTCACTGTATAAGATCTTAAGAATAGGAAGCATGAGCTGGAAGTAGAGTGCCATTCTTTGAGGAAGAGGGTGGTGGAGTTGAAAGTGAGGGAGGGAACTATGAAGGGATTTACAGTGTGCTTGGTTGTCTTAGTTCTTTTCATGTTATATATTATGAAATAGCATTGTTTACTGATAATGTAAGTGACCTGAATTGTTAAACCTGTATTAAGTCTTGAATGTTTTGAGTATTGCAGCAGTTGAGATTTGGTATTAGCAATGAAGGTAGATCAATGAAGATATATCTTTGAATACTGTCATTTTTTGTTCATTTATCTCTTTGGCTGAATCAATTAGAAACAACAATTCATATATTGTATAAAAAAAACCATTGATCTTTTTAGGTTGTATCAGGAAAACACATCTAACTAAACAGGTTGTAATTCAAAACGACAATCATCTTTCCTCTTTTTTTTTTAAATAAAACCCTCACTAAACTATTGCATGTTGTTAAAAAAACCTCACCTAAGTACTGCTTTTTAGCAGAAACCTAATCCAATCAGTCAACAATTTACACAATACTTGACATGAACAAATTGTCATCATCATTCTCACATATTTTCATATCATTCAACATAATTTCATTCACCACATTTTCATTCACACAATACTTGACAAGAACAAATTTTCATCATCATTCTCACATATTTTCATATCATTCAACACATTTTCATCTCATTCATCACATTCAAGACACAATATATGGGATAAACAAGACCAATATCAGACACATACGTTTCCTTAATACATATCATTCTTCATAGTTACATGAAATTAACAAGTGCACATCCACAAAATAGGGAGCAATTACACCACCAGTGCACATCCAAAAAACAGTACACATTTTCACCACCTATGCACATAAAAAATAACTCCTAAAGCCAGTTGTTGTTGCTAACTCCAAAAATAACTCTTGAAGCAAAAAATAACTCCTGAAATACAAACAACATAATACTAAAATGTTGAGTACACTTTACCCGCAAGCCTATTGCTGCTGATTTTCCTCTCCACCATCACTAGGCTTATCAGTAAAGCAGTTCAATTACATCATAACTAAAATCATGAATATACACTTTGCCTTGGTAAATTATATTGAAAATATAAATTATTTTACCTTTGGCTTCTTGCAATTAACACCTCCCATATATGGATCTTTTTCTTTTCTTTTCCTTCCACACTTTGCCTTGACAGTGTCAAATCCAAGGGGACCTGGTTCAGCTGCAGTGCCACCTTACCCTCTACCACGACCTCTACCTCTTCCTCTAACCATACTTCCAGTATCAACATGTCCACTTCCAACATTTTCACTCCCAGCATTCACATGTCCACTTCTTTGAAGCTTCTCCAATGTGTTCCTCACCCTTCTTACAACTTCATCTTCTCTCTTTCCCTTTGGTCTTCCACCTTTGTTGGTTGACTTCTCAGTGGCATTTAGAACTATACAAGATTGTCACCCCAAAGATTAGAGAGCAATTGAAGAAAAACTACGACAAGTCCAGAGCTTGTTTTATTTGGAAATCATCTGACAGCAAGTATGAAATAATGGAACATGGGATTAACTACTATATTGACTTAGATGAAAGGACTTGTGACTGCAGTGAGTGGCAGGTGGTGTGTAGACATGCAATAGTGTGTCTGAGAAATAAAAGGAAGAGCGTAGAGGAATATTGTGATACCAATTACACTAGGACTACATACATAAAAGTATATGAATGTATCACAATATTCTTCTACGCTTTTTCTTTTATTTCTCAGGCACACTATTGCATGTCTACACACCACACCAGTTACCTGCCACTCTCCACAGCCATAATTCCTTCCATCTAAGTCCACACAGTAGTTAATCCCATGTTCCATTATCTTTTATAGTTGCTGTCAGATGATTTCCAAATATAACAAGCTCTAGACTTGTCATAGTTTTTCTTCATTTTCTCTCTAATTTTTTGGGTGACAATACATGTATAGTTCTTAATCATCTCCCTCTTCCTCTGTAGTCTCACCATCACCAATCTTCTAATCATCCCCAACATTGTTATGATTGGGCAATCCCTAGCTTGCAATATATGTTTGTTCCATGTTTCACATATGTTATTGCACAATAAATCACACATTTTTATCTTCAAAGTGGGATCTTGCCCACTTCTCAGGACCAATATCCATCCACCATTGTGTAGTCTCTTATGACACTTTCTTCATTCTTTGCATTGATGACTCACACCTTTGTATTGTATGAAGTTGCTGCCCCCATATTTCTTCCTACGAGTCCAGACCTTTATACTTCTTGACAAAGGTTGTATAGAAATGTCTCATACAATATCTGACATGAGCTTCAAGCACAAGCTCTTTGAATATTTCTAATGACCCCTGCATTAATAATATTGTGAACAATAAGCTTGCTAACATCAATATATATATATATATATATATATATATATATATATATATATATATATATATATATATATATATATAAGCCTTCTTCCGTTGCAAACGCTACTGTACCGTTTGCAAACGTGCACACCACTTAACCCGTTATTGGGGATGACGGGTTAAGTGGTGTGCACGCATTTGCACGACATTTGTGTTTGCAACGGAAGATAGCCTATATATGTGTGTGTGTGTGTGTGTGTGTGTGTGTGTGTGTGTGTGTGTGTGTGTGTCTTGAACTATAAATTGGTAAATCATGAAAAATAATGAGAGCAATAGGGATGTTTGAAAGTTCATGAATTGCTACCTTCTGCCTGTCTATATGTGTGTGTGTGTGTGTGTGTGTGTGTGTGTGTGTGTGTGTGTCTTGAACTATAAATTGGTAAATCATGAAAAATAATGAGAGCGGTAGGGATGTTTGAAAGTTCATGAATTGCTACCTTCTGCCTGTCTGAAATGAAAGTCCATCATTGCAAATTTGTTACCCCAATTGCCTCCTTCAAAAGAGTTAAGAATCAGGTACACGTTTCCTTGTTTTCAACACCTACTACTGCACATGCTATTGGCCACATCTGGTTGTTTGAGTCTCTTGAACATGCTCTTAGCAAGACACCACTAGCAACTATCTTCAAATGACACTCATCCATGCCAATGTTCTTTCTAAAACCATTCAACATTCTCTTCACTAGTGCACCAAAACATACAAACATACCATAGAACAGCTTGTCCTCACAACCAATTATATTTTATGTCATGATTATAGCCAGTGTCTGGCACTTTTTTCATCATTGCATTTGCATAGTTCCATAGTTGACTGTATTGTTCCACATATTTCCCCTCAACCTCATCTTGTGCCATTCTTTTAACTCTGTAAGCCATCCCTTTGTTGAAAACAATCCCAAAATCCCTGTTAACTGTGGAAATGCATCTACACCTTATTTAGTACCATCTCCGAATTGCTCAATGTATTTTCTTGCCAACCATGATGTCGTAACCTAACTGTTTTTCAAAGCCTTCTCACAAGTGTGTTCTTCACAGAGAGATACAATTCTGAATACTCTTTCATTTTCTTTCCATGAACCACCAATATAGAAAGAACACTCACTGAGATACATATACCCAACTGTAATCCTCTTCGCATCATTCCTCCTCTAGAAAAGGTCAAACCCATTGTTGATAGCCACTCTCTTAAAAAAGCTCTAAAGTCTATTGCATGTGGAAACTCCATCCCCACTGCAATCAATAGTTCCTTGGTATGTTTGACTATGTTGTATTTGAGATTACTTTGAAATGCTTCATCTTCATGATCTGATCTTGTAAGTGAGGCCAAATCATCACTGTTTACATACTCTGAATCAATAGGAGTTGCATCACACTCACCTTCGCACAATTTTGCAGGTTGACTCCTCTTCGATCTTGGCCTACCCACTCTATTTTTTGTTGATCAAGTGTCCATAGCCAAATTATTTGCCTCCTCTTTTAATTGTTGTGCATGAGTGGTGGTATTTACTACCTCATTACTGTCACTTTCATCTGGCTCACCATTCCCACTAGCCTCTTCTTCGGCTTTATAGCTATCATCATCACTTTCACTTTTCTCAGTTGGAATGTAATCATCATCATCATCGGAGTCTTCATCGGATCTCCAAACAATATTGTACTCATTTTGGTTCACCATCAAACAATCGTCCCACTTCATGACATTTACTAGGCCCTCCAAATTCGAATTGAATAACTTGTGACTGTGTCTCCATTTGAGATGAAATCTAGCTATGTGTACCTGCAATGCTTGAGAAAGAGCCTGACGCTAGCTCATCTGGGATCTCATCTACAAACAAAATCATAGCAATGTATATATTGCTGCTGATTTTGGTGTGGAAGCAAACAGATGAATTTATGGATTCTTTTGGAAACAAATAAGGCAAACATGTTGACTTTTGGCCGACGTTTGACTGTTTCTCGCTGCTCTCGTTAACTTGCAAAAAGTTTCGTCCACCAGGATTGATTCAGCGACGAACCCTCCGATGCTTAAGTAAGTAATCAAGAAGATTATGAAAGAGCGATTTATGAAAAAATATTGATTACCTTTCTTATGGTGGGGCGAGAGGGGTATTTATAGTCCCCTTCAGAGACAGTTTAGAGATAATCATTTATCCATATGTCCCGATATTTTTGGATAAGATGTAAAGTTTAAATCGTTTCATGATAAGAAATTTGGTTTAAACCGTCTCTTAGAGATAACCATGAATTTGAATTACTCTTTAAATAACCTAGGATGGTTTGTCATAGGTTGGCACCCATACCCAATAGGACAGATCTTTTTTTGGGTTATTGGGCTTTGAAGAAAGACCCAGTTTCCATTTCAGACCCGTTTGTGGTGGAAATTACCGTTTTACCTCTGAGAGCTTTAAGATTCATGCCCAATTTGAACGGTCCTGATTTGGTTCTATTTTTAGCCAAATCACAAGCCCTCCACTCCTGATGACTGACTTTCACAGCCTTTGAGGAGTAGTTTGCTCGTTTTTAATGGCTTATAGAATTTATCGGAGTTCTCAGAGGAGTTTTGATCTTGCTCGAGATGTGACAATGTTATTCTGAGCTTGTAAAATACCCAAAATTATTTTGTAGAATTTTTTGGACTTTTAGTGATTTTTCTAGATTTTTCCAATTTTTAATCCTTTTTTGAATATTTTTTTTCAATTTCTGAATTTAAATAATTAATTGCCAAAATTTTTAATTAATTATTCTAATTTACTAATTATATTTTCAGAATTTTTAAATTATTTTCTGAATTAATAATTACTTTTAGAATTTTTAATTAAATTTTTTTTACTATTATTATTTTGGATTTTTTAAAATAACTATTTCAATTTAATAATTAAATTAATTAATTAATATTTACTTGGTGATGTGGCGTGATCAGGAGCGTCGATCACGATCGAGCATGGATCTGAGCTTCGGTGATAAGAATGCTCGGATTCGAGTGGCGAGCTTCGCGACTTCGATGGCGAAGGAGCTTGGCTGCAATGGAGAGGAGCTCGTCGAGGCTCGGCGACGACGGTGTGGAGCTCGATAGTGGAGGGGAGCTCGACAGTGGAGGAGCTCGACAGCGATGGGTTTGATGGAGGAAGCTCAACATCGGAGCTCGCAAAGGGGAGTTCTACGACGGAGGAGGGGAGCTCGACAGGGTGAGGTCGATGACGGAGGAGGGGAGCTCGAGCTGGAGAGGGAGCTTAGCACTGGAGCTCGTTGAATGGGGATCGACAAAGTGAGATTGAGCTCGGTGAGGAGGAGGAGAGCTCGGCACTGGAGCTTGATGGCGACAGTGTTTTGGGTTCAACGAAGCTCCGAGCTTCGGCGAGAGAGCTCCGAGCTTCGGCTGCTTGTGGAGCTTGGCGAAGGTGATGGTGAGGTCGGCGTGGAGCTTGATGGAGGGGGCTCGACAGGGTGAGGTCGAGTTTGCAATGGGATTTTGAAATTATTGGTTCTGGGATGATCAGTGTGGGCATGAGATTGAATTAATTGTTGTTTGGGGTGGGCATCGGTCAATATCCGACCTAATATGGACCATCCACCACCGATCCAAAGAAAATTGGTTTTTTTAATTTTCTCATCCGCAACCAATCTGAACCTTAATTGGATCAGTTTCCATCCAAGCCGAATAAGCTCAGTTTGGATTGGATTGGATGGTCGGTTTGGCATGCTACTTTTCACCTTCAACATCATTCATAATTTTGTTGAAATTTAAAAGATCAACTTCAATCAAACTTAAGAAACAACCTGCTATTTATTATTCAGAAATGAATTTAAAATGAAGATTCATAAAACCACAAGTTGAGATTATGACGTTTAAATGGGTGAGATAAACTCCTTTTTCACTTGCATACTTCTGTAATCTTAGTTTATTATCATAAAAGAAACATTAATAACTATAGCTAATTGAATTTCAGGTACAATAAAAAAAGATTTCGAAAATAATTTCTGCTTGACTTGATTAAAGTAACCACTAAATGTTACATCAACTTCATGATTCTATTAAGTTGGATCACACTGTAAATCAAGCATTCTCAACAACATAACATCCAGGATTATGGAGAATCAAAACATAGGTAGAACAATTGCTCGGTTTGTATTAAAGAAATTAAAGAAGACTGTTTGTATCTCCAAGAAAATGGGAAATGACTATTTTTATATTCAAGAAATTAAAGGAGAACTATATTTTTTATGGATTTATGCATAGAGGTACAGTCGGCTCGGTTTCATCGGTTATTTGAAAGCTCCATCCAACAACCGAACCGGTCCAGTTGGTTATTGAAAATTAAGAACCGAGCCAATCCAAACCCCCAATTGGTTCGGTTAAAAGCCAGTCGATTCGGATTGGATTGGTTCGGATTGATCGGTTCGGATAATAGTTGTCCACCTCTAATTGTTGTTGAGGAACACTACTGGGAAGAGCAACAGGATGGCGCAGTAGGTGGTGGAGAAGATGGCAAAGGAGGTGGAGATGGTGGCAAATCCTGAGGGAGTGGAGGAGAAGCAAAGAGCAAAGACTGGTGTTGTTCAATATGGCATCTAGAACTGACTTCAACTCCACATGGAGGACCTACATCCTCCATCTCAAGTTCTCCATCAACGTCCTCCAAGATGTGTCGATGCTTCTCATTAGAAATTTGAGTTGGTTCCTTCACAACCTCAACCTTCGGTTTTCCGTTCTGGAGTAACAGCCTCAAAGCTGTTTCCCTCATCACCGCTTCCTAGCAAGCGAGGATGAATGAAATTTTGAAGCTGAAAACTTGTGTTGTTGTATTAATAGCTGAAGAGAATCTTCCAATTTCAGAATTTTCATGTTGAATAGGTCCCCTAGTGTTCCCATCGGCAAAATGATTTCCCCCTTGTGGATCATGTGCATTCTGATACTTATCACCAAACGATGAACTACCCGAAGATTGTCTCTGTTGAGGTCCTGCTTGTATATAGGAAAACTGATTCGAGACTGATGGAGGTGGAGGCTGTAAATGATAAGCTTTATTTGGCAAAGGAGCATTCACATTATGTTGGAAATCATTTCCGGAAAGAATTGATGAATGAGGAGGACTATAAGGATCTGAAGAACAAAGGGATGGGGGAGATGGTGGTATCTGTTTAGGAAATCCCCCATATCCATGAGTATAATAATGCATAGACTCTGAGTTCCCTTGAAAATTATTTGGTGGTTGAGTGATCGGTTGTTTGAAGAAGAAGGAATGTTTGGGTCCAAACAGGTTCAAACCCGACCCGTTAACCCCTTAAGATTTTTTTTGGGCGAACCTGAGCCGTTGATCATGATTGAGCACGAATCTTGAGGAAGAGTGTTTTTCTCCCATTTCCTGCTCGGTTCCAAGATTGCTCGGATCGCGTTTCCGAACCCAGGAGAGGCTTCGGTGGCTTGACACGTGGCGGTCAATGGTTGACCGTTGACTCGGTCAACGTTGATCGTTGACTTTCTCTTTTTTGTTTTAATCACAACCGTTGACACGATCGAGTGCGCATCGGGAGGCAAATTTTTTCCTCATTTTGACATTGGTGCCAAGAATGCTCGAGAATGTGACACGTGGAGATTTTGACTGCTGACCATTGACTAGTCAATGCCGTTTCTTCAACTACAGCGTCGATGACAAGAATGCTCGGAGCCACTTACCGAAGTCGAGAGGGGCTTCGAGAAGGCGACACGTGGAGATTTTGACCCAATTCGCGTTGACTTAGTCAACCCCTCGGTTAGCTTTGCACAGCTGCATTGTAACTGGCTTTCCTGGTGTTACGAAAGTCGGATTGGGGCATGCGACCCCTCGTTTCGAAGCTGACTCAAAGATCTACATTTTCTCTTCAGAAGTTAGTTGAAGAATCACCCTTCTTCATGGTCATAATAGTAACATTTTTGCCTTCATGAAGTTGAGAAGAGCTTTGTATGACTCTTAGGGGGATCCGTTCTTGGAGGCGAGTTTAGGGAGTGTCTCTAGACGAGTTAGGCTCCGAACTCTCTTGGAAGAAGGCCGCTCAGGAAGTGAGTGGGAGGAGGAGCATCATCAGGCTCTAGAACAGAGCTATTTGGGAGACGAGTTTGGGGAGAACTCTAGGGAAGAGTTGATCTCCGAGCTCGTTCAGAAGAAGGCTGTTTGGGAGGTGAACAGAGTGAAGAGCATCATCAGGCTCTAGGAGAGAGCCGTTTGGGAGACGAGTTTGAGGATCAACTCTAAGGGAGAGTTGAGCTACGAACTCATTGAGAAGAAGGCCACTAGGGAGGCGAGCGGAGTGAAGAGCATCACTAGGCTCTAGGAGAGAGTCGTTTGGGGAGACGAGTTTGAGCAGAAACTCTAGGAGAAAGTTGAGCTCCGAACTCATTGAGAAGAAGGTCACTCGGGAGGTGAGCAGAGCGAAGTGCATTACCAGGCTCTAGGAGAGAGCCGTTTGGGAGACAAGTTTGAGGAGCAACTCTAGGGAAGAGTTGAGCTCCGAACTCGTTGAGAAGTGGCCCGCTCGGGAGGCGAGCAGAGCAAAGAGCATCATTAGGATCTAGGAGAGAGCCGTTTGGGAGACGAGTTCGAGGAGCAGCTCTAGGGGAGAGTTTAGCTCCGAACTCGTTGAGAAGAAGGCCGCTCGGGAGGTGAGCGGAGCAAAAAGTATTACCAGGCTCTAGGAGAGAGTCATTTGGGGAACAAGTTTGAGGAGCAACTCTAGGAGAGAGTTGAGCTCTAAACTCGTTGAGAAGAAGGCTGCTCGGGAGGCAAGAGGAGCGAAGAGCTTCACCGGGCTCTAGGAGACGGCCATTCGGGAGACGACTTTGAGGAGCAACTCTAGGGAGGAGTTGAGCTCCGAAGTCATTAAGAAGAAGGCCGCTCGGGAGGTGAGCAGAGCGGAGGGCTTCACCGGGCTCTAGGAGAGAGCCTTTCGGGAGGCGAATTTAGGGAGCGTCTCTAAATGAGTTAGGCTCCAAACTCATTGAGATGAAGGCCGATCGGGAGGCGAGTGGAGCGAAGAGCTTCACCAGGCTCTAGTAGAGAGCCGTTCGGGAGGCGAGTTTAGGGAGCGTCTCTAGACGAGTTAGGCTCCAAACTCTCCTGGAAGAAGGCCACTCGGAAGGTGAGCGGAGCGAAGAGTATCACCAGGCTCTAGGAGAGAGTCATTTGGGAGACGAGTTTGAGGAGCAACTCTAGGGAAAAGTTGAGCTCCGAACTCTCTTGGAAGAAGGCCGCTCGGGAGGCGAGCGGAGCGAACAACATCACCAGGCTCTAGGAGAGAGCCGTTTGGGAGACAAGGAACTCTAAGACAGAGTTGAGCTCCGAACTTGCTTATTGCAAAATTTAACCGATAGTGGGAGTAGTATGAATGTTCGTTTTGAGCCCCAAAACCTCATACTTGCAAGATGTGAGGGCAATTTCGAACCATGATTGTAAACTTCAAACTACTTGTTACAGAGTTATCAACGAGTTGTAGGAGCAATTCCGAATAGTGAGCTGCTCCGCACTTGCTTGTTCACAAGCGGCTAAAGCAGCGTCGAACCAAGTGTTGGACTCCGAACTTGTTATTTTAATAATTTCAACGAGTTATAGGAGCAATTCCGAATGATAAGCTACTTCGCACTTGCTCATTCACAAGCGGCAAAAGCGGCGTCGAACCAAGTGTTGGACTCCAAACTTGTTGTTAAGGGGGTTCAACGAGTTGTAGGAGAAATTCTGAATGGTGAGCTGCTCCGCACTTGCTTGTTTGCAAGCGGCTAAAGCGGCGTCAAACCAAGTATTGGAATCCGAACCCGTCCTTTGAACTTAGTTAGTTGTGGGAGTAGCCCTGTAGGACAAGCTAGACTCCGAACTTATAGTTTAATGATTCGTAGAAGTAACTCAGAGAGATAGAAATGAGGCAAATGCAATAATTTTCAATAGAAAAAAGTTAAGTTTTATTGAGACAAACTAAGTGGCCGCTTAAATGGGGCGAGCCATTATTACATGTTTTTGGCCATGTTACAAGTATCGGCCTTATTGAAATTGAAAACCTACTTCTACGATAGGGTGAAGGCCTTTAGGGAGGAGTTTGATTCTCCCCCCATTGGACCTCCATGGATAAGGTGGAGGATGGCTCCAGGTTCAGAGTCTTGAAACTCGGCAGGCCTCTTGGTTCGCTTGTTGGCTCCTCGAGGTGGAGGATCGGCCCCGTCCTTTCTGACGAACTTGGCTAGGTGTCCTCGCTGTATGAGTTCTTTGATCTCCTCCTTGAGAGCTCGACAATCGTCCGTGTCGTGGCCATGGTCCCTATGAAAATGACACCACTTATCCATGTTCCTTTTCTTGCCAGGGGTATCATTCTAAGGGGACCGCGGAGTAGTCCTTCCTTGTCCACCTCTATAAGAACTGTTGATATACTAGCATTGAGGGGGGTGAACTTCTCAAAATGACGAGTTGGGCGGTGTTGGCCATTGTCGTCCCTCTGAAATTTCTGGGACCCTTTTTCGCTTGTATTCTTTCGTTTGTTCTCAGAGGATGTCTCCTCTCGACTGGGGGGTTGATAGCCTTTTTCGCTCGGGTGTACTTCTCGCTCATAAGCAGGAGTTCCGAGAAGTCCCTAGGAGGCTTCTTGGACAGGGACGCCTTGAGGTCCGCTTTATTGACGTTGTGCCTGAATGCTGCAGATGCCAACGATTGGTTGAAAGAGGCAATAGACCGGGCTTCGGCGGTAAAGTGCCGAACGTAATCTCTTAGGCGTTCACCCTTTTTTGGCTGAGGGCTAGCAAAGATAAACTTGTTTTCTCGGCTCGGCGACTGCTAATGAAGTGGATGAGGAAGAGCTCCTCAAACTATTCGAATGAGAAGATGGAAGCTGGGGATAGATGGAAGTACCACTCTTGAGCTGGTCCCCTCAACATTGCTTTGAAGGCCTTTCAGAGGAGTGCATCCGAGGCTTGATGAATCATTATGAGAGTTTTAAAACTCTTGATATGATCGGCTGGGTTTGACTCCCCATTATAGGATTCGAAGCGGGGCAGCCTAAAGGCTTCGGGGACCAGAGCTTCCATGATGGCCCTGGAAAAGGGGGGTTCTGCTTGGGCAGAACTTATTGGTCCGTTGTTCTTCTTCTGGATTAATCTTATTGAGGTGCCTCTCTATCATGTGGAGACGGCGGTGGACCGAGTCATCCTTCCGGTCATATCTAGTCGACCTTTGGGACTTTCCTTCATGAGTGGCGATATGGTGAGGGCTAGGCATTCGCTGATCCTGACTCGAGGCAATATTAAGAGCTCGCAGGATATCTTCTTTGAAGTTCTAGAGCTCAGCCTGAGTGACTGGTGCCCCTCTAGCTCGGCAGTCCCCAGGTATGACTCGGCTTATTGGAGTATGACTTCTCCGCCGACGACATAGAGGGGACTCTCTGCGCCTCCTCAGGGGAGGGGATCTTCTGGTCCTCGCCTGCAGGGGGGTTAGGCTCTCGGGGCTCCTGGTCACTTGGGGTGAGGGACTTCCTCAAGGGTTCGCCTTTCATTCAGGCGAGTTCAGAGGTCGACCCCCTGCTAATGGTTAATAATTACTTGATGGAGATCCTACCCGAAGGGCTTTGAGAAAGCCATAGAGTCAGTTGAAGAATTGTGGACTGAGATGTGGTCATGAAGAGGGTGTTGCTTTGGGCGACTTCGACAAGAGCTCCCGGGGCAGCCCCCCGAAACCCTGGAGGGGTTTGCTGTGGAGGAAGCTATTGAGAAAGGGAATGTTCAGGCTGCGGTTGCTGAACTTGTTGGTCGAGTTGAAGAGTAACATCATGGGGTGGAGGAGGGGGAGGAAGAGGAGTGGCTCTTTGGCTGGAAGCGGCTGCTTTTCCTTTCTCTTTCGGAGGCATGGCTTGGAAACTAACTTCACCGGTAAAGTAAGGCTGGATTGCTTTTTCTGTTCCCACAGACAGTGTCCATATGTTGCTGCTAATTTTGGTGCAGGAGAAAATAGATGAATTTGTGGATTCTTTTGGAAATAAATAAGGCAAACCTGTTGAATTTTGGCCTGCGTTTGATTGTTTCTCGTTGCTACCGTTAACCTACAAAAAGTTCGATACACCGGGATTACTTTTCTTATGGTGGGGGGGAGGGTATTTATAGTCGCCTTTAGAGACAGTTTAGAGATAATCATTTATCCCTATGACCTGGTACTTTTGGATAAGATATAGAGTTTAAATCGTTTCATGATAAGAGATTTGTTTTAAACTATCTCTTAGAGATAACCATAAATTTGAATTACTTTTTAAATAACCTGGACTAGTTTGTGATGGGCTGCCACCCATACCCAATAGGAAAGATTCATTTTTGGGTTATTGAGCTTTGAAGAAAGATCCAGCTCCCATGTCAGACCCGTTTGTGGTGGAAATTACCATTTTACCCCTGAGAGCTTTATGATCCGTGCCCGTTTTGAACGGTCCTGATTTGGTTCTATTTTTAGCCATATCAGTATATATATATTAGTTAATTACCCCCCTCATATCATGTTTTAAAATATGTTATCAAAGCATATACAAATTAATACTTTCTATTGGTGTCTCGTCAACTTTAACTTGTTCCAGCAATAGAGATGAACTCTTCAATCTAGTGTCCCCACTTTTGCCTTCCACCCTTTTGGCTATATCGCTATCAACCTGTGACATGAGCTCATCTGGGATCTCATCTGCAACCAAAATTAAGGCATTGTAGATATATATCAGTAATTTACGTGATCATATCAAATTTTAAAAATTTGTTAGCAAAGCATATACAAATTAATGCCTTTTTTGGTGTCTCCTCAACTCTACTTTGTTTGTTTGTTAAAGATAGATTCTTCAATCTAATGTTCCCATTTTTGCCTTCCACCACTTTGGCAGTATCACTATCAGCCCGAGACTTTAGCTCATTTGGGATCTCATCTGCATCCCAAATCAGAGCAATGTACATATACATATCGGATAAATTGTGTGATCATATCAAATTGTAAAATATGTTTTCAAACGAAATATAAAATTATACCTTCAATTAGTGTATCACTATCAATTGTTCCTTTAATGTGCACGTGGAAAAAATTGAAGGATCATGAAAAGGGTAAGAAGAAAATAATTTCCAAACCGATCCACTTTCGAAAATATTTACAAAACAGGTCTACGTTCGAAAATATTGTCCCAAGTCAGTCCATAATTAAAAAGAAAATAATTTTTAAACTGATCCACCTTTCGAAAATATTTACCAAACAGGTCCACTTTCTAAAATATTTACCAAAATAACCCAATCCGTGCGTTGCACGGGTTGGGTTACTGACGCGGTTACTGACTAAGGGGTTCTCCCATTATAGTAGTAGAGATGAATTCTTCAAACCAGTGTCCCCACTTTTGCCTTCCACCCCTTTGGCTAAATCACTGCCACCACATGACCCTTCCACCCCCTTGGCTAAATCAATGCCCCCACACGACCCTTCCACCCCCTTCGCTGTATTATTGTAAAATTATACTTTAGTGACCGCAAGTTCTATGTTATTATCTTCTCACATCTGTTTTACTGTGGTATTATCATGTACCAACCTGAAATTCTCTAATAATTCATCATCTCCTACTCTGTAGTAAATAGTCCTATTTTCATTGTAGTTACAACATTTCCTTAATATGTTCTTCAAAGCTTTCCACTTTGTCAACCTAGGAATAATGCACCGATATGTCCTCTTCTTTCCATCCACATATTGTCAATACTGATTTTTCCATAAAGTATCCCTCCCAATGAATAACAAGGTTAACACCATCCTGCTATTCAAATGCAATAAACACATAAACATAATCCAATAATCAAATATTTATTGAGTTGAAATATCAAAATCAACCCCACATGAGATGTTTTTTTAAACTAAAGAAATCAATCCAACTCCGATTCAACATCACCTCAATTACTCATTTCAAGAGTGTGACTGCACCCCCCCCCCCCCCCCCCCCCCCCCCCCCCCCCCCCCAACAAAAAAAAGTATTTTTTTTCCGCAAAATTAAATCACTGTTTACAAAACCCTAACCCCACCCCATATTCACAAGAATAAATTGGTCCCCCCCTCCCTCCCTTTCCCCCCCTCCCCCCCTCCCTCCCTTTTTTAATGATTTCAAACATTACTAACCCCACCCCTATAAATAGACCAAAAAACAAGAGAAAGAAAGAATGAAAGATAATGGAAAACTTACCTTGTTCCAAAATGGGAGGAATCAATCGCAACCACAACCTAGGAATTCAATCAACCAGCGTCTCGAGATGAGAAGGAGATTGGTTGATTTGGTGGGATTATTGAATTGGGGATGATTTTTGCAAGATATTTTTTAGCGGGATTGAGTTTAATTTGGCGGTGGAAATTTCGAAGCGCGATAAGCTAGGGTTTATGTTGATTTGGGATTTTTTGACTCACTAATTGAAGTGATAGAGTGGAAAGGCTATCGGGTTAAGACATTGGCAAAATCGTTCCAAAAAAAGTTACAAGTGCTGCACATGATAAATTCTTAATTGAAACTAACACCGTCATTGTGAATTTTTTGAAAAACATAATTGAATGCAGTTTTTTAAAATAAAAAAATTCAATATGATTTTTTGAAAACAAGCAATTCTAGTAGAGGTTTTCCAAATTTAGCCTTTATCAGCAACAAAAATAAAAAAAAAATAACAAAGGAAAAAAACATTAAAAATCTCATGACCCCAAGCCAGCAAAAAAGAGTGAGCCGACTCCTCTCTCTTCTCACTCAAGAGATCTTCTCTCACTTGTGCCATTTCCTCTTCTTTCATTTTCAGCACAAAAGTGACCAACTTTGCTTAGCTGAAAGCCTGAAAGGTAACAGCATCTTTCTCTTCTCTTCCTGTAGTTGCTACTGGATCTGTGTCCTATAACTGTTTGCTCAGTTGCTTGTGGGTTTGTTCTAGATCTTTCATTCCTGATGGGTTATTGATACGTGCGAGTTATGGGTTTATTTCAGTTTACTTTGTTGAAGTGTTGTTTATTTGTTTGAGATGGATCTGCTTCAAAAAACTTCCACTTTGATCTGTTCTGTTTAGATTTGGAGCTGGAACTCGGTGCAATTAAGTTGGCTTTTCCCGATTTTTCCAACAACCCCTTTAGAATGAAAATTTCATTTTATGATTTCTTGGTTTCTATTTGTGTATGTGAGTGTGTTGATTTTTCACATTTTTCTTTTGATTTGTTGGTTTCACTATGTGTAGGAACTTGGGTTTTTTTAAGCCTTGTTCTATGGTTGATTTGGTTAATACGGACATTGTTGGTTATACAATGGAATGAAATGAATTAATTAGAAAAACCATGCATGTGTAATGAAATACTGAAACAGTATTCAGTGTAAACGAGCTGTTATGTGATCTATTCAAGGATGGGACTTCTCTAGTAAGACCATGTGTTTAGAGAATTTTTTGCCGCTATAGGCCACTTTTTGAAAATATTTGCGATTATGGATCAGTTTCGAAACTATTAGTGCGCGTGGGCTACCTTGTGCCACGCCAGCAGCGGCCGCTATTCTCATTTGTGACATTCATTTTGAAAATCACAAATAAGAATAGTGGCCTATGTTTTAAATTTTTTTGAATTTTTTGTTTACTGTCGCTATTCCTACTAGCGATCTTAGTATATATGAGGTCGCTGATGGGATTAGCAACCTCAAATGAATATATTAAGACACTTAGCGATTTTTAGAGAGCTTTTGTTCAGTTGAGAAAAAAATTTAAAACTGAGGTCGCTATTGGGAATAGCGACCTTAGTATACTTAGGTCGTTATTCACAATAGCGACCTCTGTAGGAAACACAATCTCCTTATTCTTTGTAAAATTTATAAATAGTCACAAACTAAGGCCTCTATTCAGAATAGCGACCTTAGTACAATAAATGGCTCTATTCCGAATAGCGACCTTAGTACAACTAAGGCCGCTATTCTGAATTGCGACCTTTGTACAACTAAAGTCGCTATTTGGAATAGTGACCTCAGTTTCAAAAATAAATTGATTGTTATTTTTTCAGAGAGTAGAAGTGATGTAAAACTAACCATAAAATAGGGAATTTTCAAGAATCTTAACGGGTTAATTTTACCAACACATTTTGCGGATTAAAGTTAGAAATTTTAAACAGTTAATTGGTTTGATGGATTTTCAAGAACTGAATCATGTTTAACAATCCCAATTAATAATTCAATTATAACAATCAATAATTAAATTCCTAAGTGTTCTCAGCAAGTAAAAGATTCAATATTGATTCGTACTCTAATCAAGTATGTGGAACACTCAATCTCAATTGTTTTTGTGGGTGACAGTTAAACTGAATAATATAATAGAGATAATAAAGTAGTATAACACAAATACTTGAAAATTGAAAAGAGTATACCGAGAGTGCGAAGAAATCAGCGTAGATCTTGGAAGGCAGCAGCGACGAGCACAGCAGTCAGCAACACAGAAAGAGCGAATCTGACTTTGTTCGACGATGGGTGGAAGACAGCACGCGGTGGGACCAGCGAGAAGAGGTTCGCCAGTCGAGGAGCGACTGACGCGGGACATCGACAGTGGTTCTGAGGTCGACGGGAGACAGCGACGAGGTGGTTGACGATGGGGGTGCGGGTCGGCGGAGGTAGGTCGGCGACAGGGTGAGAAGATGGCGATGGTGTGGGGCTATTTTGATGAGAGAGAAAGGAGTTGACGGCGGTGTCATGGTGGAATGGCGTCGAAGTGAGTGTTGACGACGGGAAGTGGAGGCGAGGGAAAGGGGAGATCGATAAGAGAGGGTAGAGGGGCGATGGTGGTGGTGCATGTTGCAGGTGACGAGGGCGGGATGATGGCAGCGGTGGTCTAGGGTGTAGGGATGGGTTAGGTTTGAGCGGGATTTGGAGGAAGAAGAAGGGGTTTTGAGTAATTACGGTTTGGCTAATTATATTTGGGATTAGGGATTGATTTTAGTTGGATTTGGGGTAGATTTTAGAATTTATCACAAACCCTAAAATTGTATTAGAATTTATCACAAACCCTAATATTTTGGATCTCACTTGCATCACACAAAGAGAGAGAGGAAGAGCAAAAACTCAACAATATTTTTTAAAATCAAGAATGTCATACTTTCTCATTAATCTCAAGGCCTATAAATAGGCTCAAAATATATCTTGATACAAATCTCAAAATATTCTCAGAATCTCAAATACATAAAAAAAATTACATATGGCTATAATTGTCAAAAACAAATATGGTACTAAATAAAATTGATGTCCTCATCAAAAAGCTCTCTAGATTTTGCTAAGTGTTAGAATACACTTCATTAAAGGTCGCTAATCGCTTTTAGCGACCTCATATATACTAAGGTTGCTATTCCTAATAGCGACCTCAGTGTTAAAAAAAAAATCTTCCAAAGAGAGTAAAAACTCTATAGAAATTACTAAGTGCCTAAATGCATTCATTTGAGGTCGCTAATCCCATCAGCGACCTCATATATATTAAGGTCGCTAGTGGGAATAGCGAAAACAAAGTAAAAATTTTAAATATTTTAAAACAGAGGCCGCTATTCCCATTAGCAACTTTCAAAATGAAGAGGTCGCTAATGACAATAGCGGCCACTGCTGACGTGGCACAAAGTAGCCCACGAGCGCTAGTAGTTTCAAAACTGGCCCATAATCACAAATATTTTCAAAAAGTGGCCTATTACGGCAAAAAAACTCGTGTTTTGACTTGTTTGAGATTAGTGTGCACTCCTTTTAGGGCTGTTCATCAGTGCGAAACCGAACTGAAATTTTCGATTTAGTATATTTGAAACCGAAATCCGAACCGAAACTGATAAAATTTGGTTTGAACCGAACCGAATTTTATCGGTTGGGTTCGGTTAATAACCGAACTAACCGGAATTTTTAGTACAATGGTTCTTCACTTCAAACCAGTTTGATCAACAATGGTTGAGAGGTTTCAACAAAGTGTGAGCCAGCAGCTTCTAATTCAGTTAAATCTTCGTGTACCATTGAAAGAAGTGAAGGCTATAAGTCTCAAATTAACCTGTGGATTGAAAATGGTCAGAAACTGAACTGTGATAATCATTCTGCGGAAAAGGTTGCTGAAGTGGGTAAAGTAAGTAGAAAGAGATCCAGACCTGGAGAGAACCCCCGACCAAGGCCGAAAGATCGGCAAATGATTCAAAACCGTGTAAAGGAGCTGCGTGAAATTATTCTCAATAGAGCTAAGGTGACTTAATCAATTTTTGAAGCCTTGAGTTGATTATTTTGCTTTACTTTTCTAATCTTATGATTTGAGATGGAGCTTTTGAAGTGCACTTGCATAGCAGCTTAGTTTGAGATGGATCCTAGGTGTATAATTTATTTTGGTCCAAAAAAAGTTCGGTTTTTGGTTCGGTTTATTTAGAAGCCAACCAAAAACCGAACCGAACTCTCTAAAAAAACTTCGGTTTGGATCAAAACCGAAAAACCAAACCAAATTGGTAAATTTCGGTTTGGTTTGGTTCGGTAATCGGTTTTAACCAAAGTATGAACAGCCCTACTCCTTTACACATAGTGAAGCACTTGACTGAAGCTATGAAGAAACATGAAACCGTACAAGTGGTAGAACATAACTGGATATGTGGTTTTTTAGTACTACTTAGTTAAGCATCCATTTTGGTCATAAGTATCATAGTTTGGGAAAATGAAGATATAGGAAATACAGTATAGTCTACGAAGTCTAACAAATACAATAACATTGTACTTTAGGACTTCGAGATTGATCTTTACTGCAAGTTACAAAACTCTTTTAGTATTTTGGAATATAACTATCTAGCCAAGTCAATCATGTCTTTTTGCCTTTGGTTCTTCACATGAACAATACATTGCAAGTCAACAGCATGACATCTAACCAGCACTGTTATGGAAGAATTTTTTACAGGGAGGGAGGGAGGGAGGGAGCATTTTGGAGTCTGTTCTATTAGATTTTTGTGCGCTGTCTCCTTTGTTTTAAGAGGCATTTAATGGTGTTCATTCATTGTCAGTATTTGCTAAAGAAAGAGAAATAAGTATTCCATGTGTTTATTTACTTTATGCATCTTGAAAATGAGCATGGGTTCACACAACTGTTCTCAAGTTATAATAAGTTATGGTAGTAAAGATAGTCCTTGTTTTCACAAGGACTGCTCTCAATAACAGTTTCACTGTTTGTATCACTTCTTGAAGGCATCCCAAGTCGGCTTCTTTTGAAGTTTTAAGTGATGGTCTAATATTCTTGCTATGATCTTGTCCAATTGGGCGCCATCTGAGTAAACATTTTACTGTCCCTGCCTAGCAATTGTTTTTTTCACATCTTCGCCTAATGAATTATTCTCGGCAAAAAACTGAAGTATAAGATTATGATGTGGGAGAGCTTCTCCACCTTTGAACTTAGTTGTTCGTGTAGACTTATATAGTTTAGTTTTGGTGTTGCTGCTACTATTTCAGATTTTAACTTCTGATTCCTACTTGACACAGATACACAACTTTCGGTCTTTCGGTGATTAGGACAGTATTCATAAATTGGTAGATTTCAGCTCAAAAGATAATAACAATGTTGAGGCAGGCATCTAGTAGGAATCATAGGAGCAAAGGATTCAAGATTAAAAATGCCCTTCAGATATTTCTCTTGGTTGCTATATGCATTTGGTTGCTTTATCAGGTTAAGCACTCGCATGAAAAGAAGAGAGCTTTTGAAGAGAGGAACTCCCAAATTTCAAGCAAGGTAGCTGAGAATGAACCAGATTTTTTCAGGTTTGGAAGGAAGGATCTTCCTCACATTAAACCTGAGGAGACAGGTTTTGTAAATGAGATTCATGAGAAAGAAGCTGAAAATGAAGAAAATCAAGAGGAAGAAGAACATGAAACCAAACACGAAGCTAATGAGGATGAAGAAGGGAAGGACACTGTAAAGGATGAAATTGATGAACACGATGAAGAGAAAGTTGATGAGGAACCGGATCACGAAGAAGAATCTACTGAAGAAGAGGACAAGGATAACCATGATGACGAGGAGGATAAGGAGGACGCGGAGAACAAGGATAGTCATGATGATGAGGTGGACAACGAGGACAATGAGGACAAGGATGGAAAGGATGAAGTGGATCTCTTCGAGAGTCAAGACCATGAAGGTGGGACCCAGGAGGCACGGGAAGAAAATTATAGAAGAGATGATGCTTCCAGCGCTGTAGTTCATGAATCAGAGAATGGAGATGAAAAAAATGTAGATGAGGATCAAACACTTGATAAAATTGATGATGGTACAACTACTAGTTCAGATGGTTCAAAAAATGATGAGATGACAGAAAATATTGAGGAGAAAGTTGTAGAGGTAGAAAATGTAACCAATGGAACAGGAGGTGGTTCTATTATTGGCGATCATTCGAAAGATAATGAGACCATGATTAGTGACAACTCTTTTTCTAACGTGACAGGTACAGAGAACAAGGATGTAGAGTTTTCAAAACCAGAGAATGAGACTCTCTCCAATTCAACATCAAATGAGGATTACAGTAAAATTGATTCGATAAAGGCTGCTAAATCAAACACCCAGTTGGAACAGCAAGCAAATTCCCGAGGATCTGTGTCTGATAATTCCACAGCGGTAGATGAAGTAGGAGTTCCTGTGTCAAATGACACTGTTAGCTTGAATTCGGCTCAGGATCATAATAGCTTGAATTTGGCTCAGGATCATAACAGTTCAGGCTATAACAAGTCAGATGAAACCCAGGTGGAGACTGAAGTGAATTCTACTAACACAAGTAAAAATGAGAATGGAGATGGAGAACAAGGAGAATCTAATTTATCGCATGATGATGTTATCCCCGAAGAAGTCAGAGAAGCGCGAACAGATGTGTCAACCCTACCAGACATCCAAAATGAAGTGAAGATGACAGACGCTGAAACTGCTGAGTGATTGTAATGTTTCATACAGTGAATTAAGTTCCAGAGACTGCAATTGTAATATAAACCCTGATAGTGTAAGAATGTTCTTGTTTTTGGCTTTTGAGGTGCATTGGAGCATTTGCAATGTTTTGGTTCTTCTACTGGTTGTCGTGGTTATATGTGGCTTATTGCAAAGCATTCTGGTATCCTTGACATAACACTTGATTACCATCCATACGCAGTCTAAGAGCCATCTGGCTTCATATCACAGGTTTACCCTAACTTCTCATGAACTGCACCATAAATTATTTTTCTTCCCTAGCAAAGTCTTGTCATTATCATATCTTCCATTAAACTTTCTTTACGTGTCTTATTTAGTTTCATTGTTGAGATGATCCTTCATATAAGATCCTCTTTTTTATCCTGGTACTGATTCAACATTGTGCATATTCATAACTGGTAAAATCTGACTCCGTGAGTATATGATTGCTAATGATGTACGAAATTGTAGAATGAAACCCCAGTTTACACAAATAATTATCATCAATTTATCAGGGAAAATAAATAGCTTGTCAAGGTAGGACGTACAACACTGCAATACAATCAGTCAATTGTAGTGAAATATATATATACTAGATTTGCCCATGGGCACGTGCCTACGGCACGTCTTCGGAACGATACAACACACGAAAAGTCCTGTTTATAAACAGTAAAACAACAATTATGTAGTTCAAGTTTGAATAGTATGATAATAATTAGTTGTAAATAAAAGTCCATGTTTCTATTAGTATATGTTGAAAAATAATTATAAATGAGGGTGTTAAATCCAACTTCTTAGAACTCTAAGTGTGAAAAATGATGAAATTTAACTGTTAAAGAGATATTTGCTATTTTCAATATAACATGTGCAATAAAAAAAACATAAAAATTCTGAAAATTTTACAAACCTGAAATCTTAAAATCTAAATTTCTAAGTAATAAAGAAAGAATGGAAGAGAGAGAGAGAGGGAGAGAGAGAGAGAGAGAGAAATATGAAAAAGAGAAGAGAGAAGAGAGAGATAGTAATAAGTAATGAGTTTTTTAGTTTTGGGGGGAAAATTTTGATTTTGGGGATTGAAATTTTGGACGGAAAAGTATGTTTTGTGAGTATCAATCTAGGCCATTGGTTTTAGGGGAGATTGAATGAGAGCCACTTGATAGCTTTCTTTGTAATATATATATATATATATATATATATATATATATATATATATATATATATATATATATATATATATATATAGGGTAAAAGGGATATGAGCAACTTGCTCATTTAGTAAATGAGCAATTGATTATGTGGCATGCATGTGATACATTGGACAACTAACCCTTTAAGGATTTTCCAATCACATGTTTGACACATCATCAATTGCTCATTTACTAAATGAGCAAGTTGCTCATACCCCTTTTTTCCATATATATATATATATATATATATATATATATATATATATATATATATATATATATATAAAAGAAAATGTGGAATATAGCCATCATGTTTCATTAATAAGAATTTAATAAAACAAACCCAGGATACTGTGCTCAATTATAAACAACTACAGAGCATGAAATAAAACATTGATCCTCCAAAATGCATAGGAGGGTGTGACAGATATACCAAAATCAAATCATACAAGAGCATCAAAACGAGTACAACAAGATAAAAAAGAGGTCCCTGCAACAGTGTCCTGGAGGGTGGGCAACCACGTCGTGAAGCACCGTCTCAAAGTCGTCCAGAGTGGGACCAATCTCCACCTCCTCATCAATGTACTCCACCTCAAATGCTCCGGCGATTCTCTCTCATGGACCTGCCGCCGTAGTTGTAATCCAAAAGAAAATAAGTTGCATAATATAAGTAAGATTATTAGAAATATTATTACAAGTTCCATGGAAGTAAAAGTTATTTCTGTCAAGCCATAAAAAACCAAGTCGTTGTGGTGATTGCAATATATCACGCTTCCCTCATCTCATGTCTCTCGCTAGAAAAAATTTGACCATATCCAAAGGTCTTCATTGACCTGAGGATATACCGATGATCCGAGGGCCATCAGGACCTCGCTCAGAATGGCGTTACTTTTAGGATACTCTAAGAAAGATGAATTTTCATTTCCATTTGTGCATTGCACAAACAAAATTTAGTTGCAATGTGCGGTTGTCTTTTAGCCAGGTTCTCTCTTGTCAAAATCGCATCATTGTGTACTAACCATAAGAATAATCTAACTTTCAGTGGAGCTTTGACCTTCCAAAGAATTATAGATCATTTCGGACTATAACCTCTAAAGTGGATACTATTGTAAAGAGAACGAACCGTGAAGGATCCATTCTTCTCTAACCCCCAAACCTTCTGATTTGGTCCCTGAGAGCATATAACTCCTGAATGAACAATGAAAGATTGTAGAGCCCCTAGTCTTAATTAGGATTGTCACGATCTAAAGGAGGGTCTCCAAGCTCCCCTTGTCCAGTTTTGGCCACTGTAATGTTTGGTTGGGAAGTTAGTTAAAAAAGATTAAGGAATAACTCTCCGAGAGTGATCTATACACCACTTGTCCCCCATAATCTGGTCATCCTGCCATTGCCAATGAATGATGTGACACAACTGTGAAACGGGACATAGGGTTTGGCTACCCGTTGTCAGAGCCAAGAAACTTTAGGTCCTATCCGGAATTCAAGTCTTCGCGTCCCCTTACCTAGATGAAGATAGTCTTGCCAGCCTTCTCCATTTGGGTGGAATACTTTCCACCACCATTTGCCGAGAAGTACCAGATTCATGTCTCTCGGGTAATGATACCAAGCCCACCATGACTCTTCTTCATGCAATCTTTCTCCCACTTGATAAGATGGTAACCTGCCTCTACCCCTTTCCAGAGGAATCTTTTTTGCACCCGGTCGATCATTTGAATGACCCATTTCGGGAATTCAAAAAAGGACAAGTAATATGTCAGAAGATTGGACAATACCAAGTTGATCAGGGTCACACTTCCTCCTAACGAGAGGGTCTTTCCGTTCTGCCAGCCTGGCTTAACCCCGGCCAATATTCGAATTCCAATCCGATTTCTATGTTTGTCTGGCCAAAGTGGTAGACCCTGGTACTTAATAGGAAAATTATCTAGCTTATAGTTCAGACTAGTGATGTGTTCACGTGCTCTTATGGAAGTTCACCCTAAGACCCGATCAAGCTTCAAAAGAACAAATGATTCCTTTGAAGGTGATAGTCTCCCCCAAATCTCCATTCCCAAATAGAAAAGTATTGTCGGTGTATTGTATATCACCTTGTCTCAAAACTCTTCTATAAGAGAATGCCTTTCCGTTGACCAGTATAGCCGACCTACTACTAAAAAAGGTAGTGCCAAATCCATTTGATCCATCTGACCCCAAAACTCCTACCTCTAAGCGCTTCTAGAAGACTGTCCCATTCAACGGATTCGTAAGCTTTCTCGAAGTCCAGTTTTAACAAGTAACTCCTGTCGTTCGAAATATGACATTGGTGAATAGTTTCTTCTGCGGTAGCTATGCAGTATAGGATACAATGTCCCTTAATGAAGCCAGTTTATTGTTACTAATCAATCGGTCCATCAACTTGCTTAATCCATTAGTGAGGATCTTGGTAATTATCTTGACCTAGCAATTGAGGAGGCTGATAGAACGTAAGTCATCAACTCTATGATACTCATTGATTCCCCCAAGGCAGGAGTCAAGTGTCGGCCCTGACAGACCATTATAAAAAGATGTATTTCGTTAATTCTCCCTAGTCAAAGATTGTGGTCGTAGAACTCGGTAAAGTTTGATAAATTAACATCGGGTATCCATCAGGGTTAGGAGCTTTATCATTACTAGCATTGGTATCGGGTTGGGTCCTTCACTACCCGGACCCGAACCTGGTCCCCTGTAATACCCCGTAATTTCTAAATAGTATAATGAATATATATATATATATATATATATATATATATATATATATATATAGTTGGAGAGAGGAGGTTGAAGGGGGGCCCACGGTAAAAGATGAGGAACAACACTTGTGTGCTGTTTGTGTGGAGAGGTGACGATGACGTCACTGGTTGAGGGGGGCCCACTCAGAAAGAAGGGAGATAAAGCACTGTCGTGGGTTGGATTTCGATGACGTGGCACTTGTATGTGCACACGGGATTCGAGGGGAGTATAGGTTGAGTTTATCCCATATCGGGAGTATACAAAGAATAATTTAATATAAATAAAATTGCCTATGATCAAGAGTCACCTAATTGGTTAACCACCTTTTGAGAGGCAGCCTGTGGTGGGCAGTTGTACTATAAGTATTAATTTGTCTTCTAAAAATAACAAAAATTGTCTGAGTATTAGGGCTGGGCGTTACAATGGTATCAGAGCCTATGCAATACCCCGTAATTTCGACGGGAATATATAATATATATAGATGAGAATGGCAATTATGTAATTAATAGGAGAGATGATGTGTAAGGGGGGACCCACGGGTATGGCAACAACAGATGTTGTGGTGGTTTGTGGCTGATGACGTCAGCAGGTGTGTGGGGGCCCACCCGATGAGATGAAGACCTGTTGTGTCTTCATTGGTGATGTGTGCATAGATGGGGCCCACGAGGTCTTTACTGTGTACACGGGATTGGATTAGGGGAAATAGAGTATTAGAGTTATCCCATATCGGGAGTATTCAAGGAATAATTTAATATAAATAAAATTGTCTATGATTAAGAGTCACCTAATTGGTTAACGACCTTTTGAGAGGCAGCCTGCGGTGGGCAGTTGTACTATAAGTATTAATTTGTCTTCTAAAATTAATAAAAATTGTCTGAGTATTGGAACGGGACATTACAAATGGTATCAGAGCTGACTTTCGACACCGAGTGTGGGAGAGGATCTCAGTATGATCTGCGGTGTGAGATAGTCTCCGGAATTATTGAGGTATGTACCTGCGATGTGGGACTAATCTCCGAAATTATCGGAATTAAGGACGACCCCACACCGGCTAGAAAGAAGGATCCTGCACTAGATGGCATGCCCCGTACTCAGCGAGGACGCTGATTTCTAAAGGTGGGGTGTATGTAATATCACGTAATTCGAAGGGAATATATAATATATATAGATGAGAATGGTAATTATGTAATTAATAAGAGAGAGGATATGTGTAGGGGGGACCCCCGGGTATGGCAACAGCAGATGCTGTTGTGGTTTGTGGCTGATGACGTCAGCAGGTGTGTGGGGGCCCACCCGGTGAGAATAAGACCTGCTGTGTCTTCATTTGGTGACGTGTGCATAGATGGGGCCTACGAGGTCTTTACTGTGTACACGGGATTGGATTAGGGGAAAGAGAGTATTAGAGTTATCCCATATCGGAAGCATTCAAGGAATAATTTAACATAAATAAAATTGCCTGTGATCAAGAGTCACCTAATTGGTTAACCACCTTTTGAGAGGCAGCCTGTGGTGGGCAGTTGTACTATAAATATTAATTTGTATTCTAAAAATAATAAAAATTGTCTGAGTATTGAGGCGGGGCGTTACATCCCTTACGGGTCCAAAAATTGGACCCGGACCCGTGAGGACCGGGTCTGGTTCCGAGACTGGGTCCTATTAAAATATTCCTACCCGTTCGGGTAGGAGCGGGAGTGTAAGTGGCGAGCGGAGGCAGTGAGTGGAGGTTTAGAATAGAGGAGAGAAGAAAAAGACATGAGTTTGAGTTTGGAAGAGGGAGTTTTGAGTTTGGAAGAGGAAGATTTAGAATTGCGGAGGAAGGAGGGGAGGGATGAGGAGAGAATATTTATTTTTATGTTGTTTTTTTTGAGTTTTTTTTAAGGGTCAGGGTCCGGGTCCGGGTCCGGGTCGGGTCTCTTTTGAGCGGACCTGAAACCCGACCCGAAAGTACAACGGATCCCATTTTAGGAACCAGACCCGGACCCGGATAGGTTGGGTCGGTTCCGATCCAATGCCGAGTCCGGGTGGGGTCCGGGTCAGATCCGGGTTTTGGGTATTTATATCAATGCTAATCATTACCCATTTGGAAAACCACCTATTTTACCTCCTCCTTCGTGAATGGGGATTCAAGCGATTGTAGGGACTGATCGAAACCCTCTGATATGTTCTTCCAAAATTCTTCACTAAGCGAGATCTTGAAATCTGTTTTACGGACAAACCTGTTTTTGAAATGGGTTTGGAATGCAAGATGAATTTCCTTTTCATCTTGAATCACCCCTGATTCTATTTGGACAGAAAGGATTATGTTAGATTTGTGACTCGCGCTAGAAACTGGGTGAAAGAATGTCATATTCGTGTCTCCCTTTTTGAGCCACGAAATTCTGGAACTTTGTTGCCATTTGATCTATTCCAATTTGTACAATTGAGATATGCCATCCCTTAAGGATAATAGTTTATTACGTTCTGTTTGGGTGAGGTCTCTAGATTCCTCTAGCCTCTCTAGACCATCAATGTCTTCCAGGATGAAAACTTTAGCTCTCCAGATATTCGCAAAACGCGTTCAATTGCACTTCTCAGCTTAGCCCGAATTCTAATGAATTTTTTCGCTCCAAATTGCAATAGCTTCATTACCCCTAGTTGGCAGTGCCCAACTACCCATTACCAGGTGATAGAAACCCTGAATTTCTAGCCATGCTTTCTCGAACCTGAATTTCTTCAGGTTGCTAACAAGTCGCTCTGCAGCGTCAAGTAATATGGGAACATGGTCAGAAGTGGACCTTGGGAGGGATTTTTCACTTACCAGTGTGGCTTCCCAATCCATTAAGACTAGCACTCTATCCAGCCTTGCCAGAATATGGGAAGCTTGCATATTTGACCATGTGAAGATTCGATCATGAATTGGGATACCAACCAGCTCAAGGTCAGTAATAACTCGATTGAACTCCACTCTCTCAGCGTCGCTACCTCCTCTACGCCTATGTTTGAATGCCAATCTAGTGATGTTAAAGTCACTCCCCACTTGGCAAGGGTGGTGCCAACGTGTTTGATTAATTAGAGCTCAGTCCAGAGGCTAGGTTGAGAGGACGCATGATTCGGTCCATAGACAATCAAGATAACCTGTTTCAAGTTATCGATACGCTGCAAAAGAAGAATGGACAACGAGAATTCCCCCCAGAATTCATCCATAGATGAAAACATATCAGGGTAGAAGCCAAATAGCGATTCCACCCGGTGCCCCAGCGGAGGGGTAGATCTTCCATTCAGAGATCCTATTCCCCAACTCTCCTAAGACCAACTGCATGCGAGAGTTTGGTTTCTTGGAGACCAACAATATCAGATTTAGAGGTGTTGATAATATCTCTAACCATCTTCGACTTTCCCTGCCTCCCCAAACCCCTAAATTGCATAGAAGAATCTTCATTAAAGACATGGCATGGGTTACATTGGGAGGAGGGTTCAATTTTCGATGCTATGATTATTCTCTCAATTTCCCATCCTCTAATTTTATTCAAGAGGAGAGCGTTATGCTCAATAACGCCTATTGCAAGACCACAAGTTTCGGCAAGATTAAAAAACTTCAGAATCAGACATGAAATAGAAGATAAAAGGCAACACATACCTCCACCATCGATCTGAGCAGATTTGGCAGCACTTGCAATCTAAAAAATAGTCCCCTAAGGACTCCACATGAGCCCTCTTAGAAGTTTTGTAAACCTTAAAACCTTTTGAATTTCTCATGTGATCATAGTTGTCTTGTGAAACATTCAACAACGATGGAAAGGTAGACAGAACAAAATCTGGGGCAGGCTCCGAAGAAGGGAATAACTGTGTATCAACTACAGACTCTAGTTCGGAGTCAGAGACTTCATCCTCAAAGAGGTCGTCGTCTTCCAAATCAAGGCATAGCTTCTCATCTTTGTCGTTTCTTTCAACCAAGTTTTGTGCAAATGGGGAGTGAGACACCTATTCAGCCCACTAAACAATGGCCCATCAATAAAATAAGAATTAGAACAAGACCCCATCTTGGGCCTGTTAAACATTTGCAGCCCAAGCCCAACCAACTCTGAAGACCCTTTGGCTTCTCCTCAAACCACGTGCCAAACACGTGGCGCCTTCTCATTGGAGCTCACCTCTGGTGTCATATGCTTAGTGATAGACTCGAGCCGCTTCTCCCTCTCTTCGCGCCTGGCAAGTGGCGCCCTCTCATTGGATGTAGCTTTCAGGGTCACATGCTTCTTGAAAGACTCGAGTCTCTCCCTCTCTTCTTCCCCATCTTTAGCGATAATCTCTTTTGTACTGTTCCTCTTCTCCAAAAAGAAAACTTTCTCCACTTGTGAAAGCTCGATCACTGAGAGCTCTCTATTCTCTTCTTCCTCTCCACCTTTGTGAGTCACATGCCTCTCTTCGTACACGAGCTCCTCGATCTCTTCTTCTCCAGTGCCGTTTAAGCTCTTACTACTCCTTTCCCCAAAAGTTGACCTTTCTAATTTGTGAAAGCCCAACCAACGAACTCTTTTCCTTGAACCCTTTCAACATCTTTTAGGCTACTATCCAAGATCACGTAGCTCCCATCATTTGTTCTCAAAAGCTCAAAGTGGAAACTCTCTTTGCCCCTCTTTGGTTGCGGGTTTGACTGTACCAACAACCCCTCTTTTGGTCCCTTGACTACATGTGCCCGGTTAGAGTCCCTCTGACTCGAAATCGACATGCGCAGTGGTTGGTTGCTTTCTTGCTGGTCATCTAGGCCGTTGCAGAGATCCAAAGGTGGATCTGATTTCTTGGGTGTTTTGGAGTTTGTGCCCAGCAGAGTTGGCTCCTGTTGTTCACCTAACGCCACTCGAAGGAGCTCTCGATGGGCTCTTTCAAACTTGTGGGAGCCATCGATCGCAGTTTCAATCTCGATAGCAACCTGTTAGTAAGTGCATCCATCTCTAGGGGAATTTAACTTGGTCATCAATTGGACCTCTTCTGTAGGCAACACTATCTCTAGGACGAACTGAATCAAATAAGCATCTTCAACTTAGAAAATCTAGTCATGAGATCTATATTAGGGCTTCTAATGAGGACTCTAGCAGATACTAGCTCCGATCGCTTTACTGTCTTGGGGTCCATTGTCACCACAGTTTCGAATTCCATAACAATTTCTTCAGTGGCCTCCTCCATCCAACAATGGAGATGAATATTGTGGATCCAAACCCAATAGGCATCTCCTTGTGGTAGTTCGAAACCAAAATAGGGACTCCATTATGAGAATTGAGTTGTGAAGTGGCCGAAATCCACCACCTCCATAGTGATCACATCTGCTAGCTTCTTCAGTGAGGGGAAAGAAAGTAGGAATTGTAAATGAATTTTTTTTTAACCACCCACTTTTGGTGACCCCTCATTAGCCACTAAGAGTTAAGAGCATCTAAGAGGTGATTTTCTGCTAGCCTACCTGATTTACTTTTAGCAAATCCACACTATTTACGAAGTCACTATTCTTCATGTTTGACAATGGGAAGATTGTTCACCAATTTGATATGCGTAGGATTCTCTGGTGATATCCCCCTTAAAACTGCTCTTTTCTCATCAATGGGATTGGAAGATATATTAGTACAAACTAGGACATGTGTCCCCACTTTAAGCACAAGCACTTTAAGCATCGAACCTCCTTCGTGCAATCCGCCCGAATGTGGCTTGAATCACCAAACCTGAAGTAAGGTACATATTTCTTTTTTCCTTTTCGGAAGGTCATCATGACTCCACTGGAATTCATCTTCTTACCAGATCTTCTTGTTGTTTTGCTCTCTACTCTTACCCATTGTTCCTCTATCGCTGTAACTTGGCCTGAAGTGTCACCATTAGAGGCGTGGACTTCGGTAAGCGAGGCTGGACTCCCTTCTGGAGTCCTAGCAGCCACCGAGGGAGGCTCAGTTTGTTGAACTTGTCACACATGAGTGCCAGGTTGTGGTTGGTTTTGATGTTGGCATTGTTGGATAGCGGGTAGTAATGGGATGGAAGGGGGAAGTAGAGTGGTGAAGCTGTTGATGGTGAGAATTGTTGTTATGTGAGTGTCAGATATTGTGGGAAGAAGGATGGGAATGAGTTAAAGTTGGGAGAGTTGAAGGTTTGTATTTGAAATTAAGATGAGAAAAGCTCTATTTCAAATTAGGTTTGAGATGTTTGTTCCGGGTATGCTGTTTGGGATGAGATGATGAGTGTGTGTGATGAAAAGCTCTCTCTTCTTCAACCCTTTTCCTCCCATTGTCGACTACGATTGTAAAGCCACCTGAAGTACCTCCTTTCGCAGCCATAGAAGATGGGGTGAGTGACCATCGACGATCATTGGGGTGGGGGGTGGGGGAGGGGTGTTCTTTACGAAACATCCGACCTGTAGGAGAACCTCCTCTAGGAACTCATTCTCTAGACGGAGAGGTTGAGCAATGATGACAAAGACGAGAATCCATTTAGGCCCATCGATGATGATTCCTATGTGGCTCGATCAGAGACGGAGAACTTCTTCTGAGCTCTTCCTTCCTCGAATGGGGGATGGCGATCGTCGGTCATGACCACGTGGACTTGTTAGGCTAGAATCTGTACTGTCTTTTTTTTTTTTTTTTGAAGGAGAAGGAAGGAGGGGGGGGGGGGGGGTGGTTGAGGAGCGGCTAAGAAAAAAGAGGGAGGCTCAAAACAGGGAGGAGGATAGAGTGGAGGGATCTACATGTTCAGAGTTGAAAGTATTGAAGGAATTAGTTATCCATGTCTTGGGGGAGAAATCCCATCTGTTTCTTCGACCGCTCCCAGCAGTCTTTGTTCCCCCTCGCGTCCCATCTCTGTAGACTTTTCTTCTTCTGCCCTTGAGACGATCTCGGCCCCTTCTGCAGCGGCTGCTCTTCTCCCTGTCAAGCGTGGTCTTAAAAAGAAAGTTTTCGATCGTTCCTCGATTCGTGTGAGTGCCCGCCTTCTTGCGAAGAAAGCAGGCTCCGTGTCGGCTCGTTGACTTCCTTGGTGGTAGCAGTGTCCTTCCGCCATGGTGCCTCTAGAGTCCCTCTTGACTGCTAGTGGAGTTTGTTTTTCCCCTGTTGTCTTCGGTTGGATTGTCGAGTCTCCGGGCTTCTGCTTCGCTCGCTGGTTTTTCTGGTTGGAGTTTCTTGCCGGGTTTTGCCCTCTGAGTTGTTTACTGTTATTGTATCGTATGTATGTATTTTTTTACTCGCTTTATTCTATTTTACCCCTTGTAAAACCATTGATGCTTGTATGTTTTATTACTGTTTTATTGATTAATATATTTTTGATGGCTGGAGCCTTTGGGCTCTATCCGATTCATCAAAAAAAAATGTCTTGGGGGAGGAAACAAACCCTCATACGGTTGTTTTGAATTTGTTTTGTTTGGTTGGAGGGTTTTCAACAAGTTAGTGAAATATTTTGGGAGGAGTATACACAATACAATCAGAAAATAGGGTTGTACCTTGCCAATACATGTCTACTAAGTTACACATAACACAGTTACAAGCTTAAAGAGGCGTGTCCTCTCTCTTACAATCATCAAAGCTTAATTACAACAGATCTACACATCAGACTCGAACAACATCAATCAATCATACATACATACATACATACATAAATACATAGAGATTGTAATAACGACGAGAATCGAATCTCTGCAAGCCCCCTCTTATGTTGGACCTTTGTCCACCATGAAATGAAACTCTAATGATCAAAATGCTTCTTCTCGAAGAGACCATCAGGACCTGAACATAATATACAAGGGAAAGGATACCGCTAAGCAATAGGAGTTCATACATACATACAAACAAATTGCAAAAAGTAGAAAAGTCAGAGATTTACCCCAAGGGAATTCCTTGTTCCTTATGTGCAGATATGGGTAAGCCTGCAAAACAACACAGAAAAACTTCCATCACTAATTACAGTAAAAGACTAATCCTAAGTAAATAGAGGGGGTATTCATGTATAATTAATTACAGGAGGTGGATCATAGTGTTGATGGCCTTTGGAGAGATTATAGATGGCCAGAATGGTGCAGGTTGCGATCCCGGCGTACGTTATCTTCTCCCACTTCTCAGCCTCGTCTGCAGTGATGACAAAAGGAACCAGATGTCAAGGAAAACACTTACAAGAAATTATAAGAAGAACATGATAAGAGAGACTGACAAGAGTCGTCGTGATGAGTAGAGGAGGCGTCAGCGAAGTTCCTCCTTTTGAAGGTGTTTACTCCTCGTTGCCGAGGAAAGATGACTGAAGTTCGTCGCAGAAGGTTCCATTTCCACACTGGCATCGCCATTACCTCTTCTTCTTCTTCTTCTTCTTTCTTATTCTTTTTGTTAAGTTTAAAGTGAAAGTGACGAACCCATGCTTCGATTCTTCTCGAAATCTCGGAGCTTCTACGAACTTCGTCAGTTTTCCATTAGTGGGCTTAGAATTTGGGCTTTAAACTGTTACGGGTTGAGCTAACCCCATACTCTTGAGCTAACTCAATTCGTAACAACTTCACCCTGCTCAGATTATGCTTGGCCCAAGATCAATCTGATTACTTTGCTTTAGTTTTTCATTTTATTTAATGTTGGACTGAATTGAAGGGATTGATCATCTTTGTTGTTTTATAAGTGCCTTGGTTTAGTCTATACGAAATAAACCAATTCAAACTATATAAATAAATATCAATGGTAATTAAAACTATATAAATAAATATCAATGGTAATTAAGCGTTCCAACAATGTACTACTTTTTTTTCTTTAGCATGTCGGCATCACTGCCTATCAACTGGAAGACGAAGGCCATGGAGCGAGTGAGGGTGTTTTTTTTTTTAACCTTCTAAGGAGAGTTTTTACAGACTTTATAAGTTACTTAGAGGATTATCTTTAATTAGTCTTTGGATCATATTTCGATTAATGATTTAATATGAGGTGCCAAAGACAAGTTTCATTCATAGAAGAAGCTTTTCTTATAGGATTACTGGTTTCTATGTTATATATGTACAAGAATTTTAGGTTTTAGTATGTAAAAATTATCTATCAATGTTCCATCATATATTAAAGACATCTTAAAGTAGCTGATATATTGAATGAAACTGAATATTTGTCAGAAAAGAAATAAGATTTCTACGGGCTGGCACACTACAAACCGCTAGGCTTTTAGCGGCATTTCTTAGAAATGCCGCGATAGGTGAAGGAGAGTTTTATTTTTTTATAAACATACTTTCTATACCAGCGTTTGCAATGAACGCCGCGATTGGCTCCACTTATAACAGCGGTTTACACAGAAACGCCGGCACAACCTCACTCTATCGCCTATTATAATTTTTTTCCCTTAATTTTCATTTCCCCTCCCCCAAAATTTCTCCTCTCACTCTCTCTCTCCCGCTCATGAACCCTAACCCCCATTCGCCGTCCCCGTCCCCGTCCTCTGTCGTCGTCGACCGCAGCCCAGCGTCGCCGTGATCTTCGTGCTACCCCTACGTCGCTGTGCTCCGACCATCCTAGCCCCCACGTCTCTCTCTCACAAACTCTAACCCCGACCACCATGGCTCCACGTCGCCGTCGCCGTTCCCGCGCCATCACTCTGGTCATCATCATCTTCCTCCCTCTCTCAATGCTAGGTATGAATTTGAGAATTTGATAATATGTTAATTTTTAAATTTGAGCATTTGGGATTGTGATAGAAAAAATTAGGGTTTGTGGAATTGGGGAAAAATTATGGCTTTGTTTGATTGTGGAAATTTTTGTTTTGGAGAGAAGAATGATTAGGATTTGTGAATGTTATGATTATGATGTATTAATAGGTATTTGCAATTTTGCCATTGTACACTATTGTTGTTAATGTCAGCTACGACCACAGAGCAATTGTCATCGAAGGCAAACGCAGGCTCCTCATCTCCGGCTCCATTCACTACCTTCGTAGTACTCCTCAGGTTTTAATAATTCTTTTCAATAAACACCTTCATGTTCAATTTTCTCACAAAAATGAAACACGTACAAACATTCAACTACCTACTATATGTGTATATGTAGATGTGGCCGGACCTCATACGGAAGTCCAAGGATGGCGGCATCGACGTGATCGAAACTTATGTATTTCGGAACATCCATGAACCCACTCGTAATCAGGTTACTTAGTAATTACTACTTTACCATGTCTTGGTTTGTTTGTGGAAGAAATTAATATATAGAGTCATTAATTGGTGTTAATTTGTTGTCATCCCTTTCAGTATGATTTTGAAGGGAGGAATGATTTGGTGGGTTTTATCAAGACTGTGGCTGAGGCTTGACTCTATGTTCACCTGAGAATTGGTCCTTATGTTTGCGCCAAGTGGAATTACGGGTTTGCCCTTACTACTATTTTTGCAGTCCTAGTTTTTTCTTCAAGCTACCAATGTTGTGTTCGAATTCGGAGAATTTATATGTGAGTGTTTACGTGTGTATGTAGTGGGTTTCCCCTTTGGTTGCATTTTATACCCGGAATCAAGTTCAGGACTGACAGTAAGCCATTCAAGGTAGGAATTTAATCTGATTGCTAATTGTTGTTTATTGTGGTTGAACTTGGATGTTTAATGGTTTCTTTTACGTTATTCAGATGGAGATGCAGCGGTTCACAATAAAGATTGTGGATGTGATGAAGCAGGAGAACCTCTATGCATCGCAAGGTGGACCAATCATCTTATCTCAGGTAATTACTTTCTACTATACTAAGAAAGTATAGATAATTGCTTCATCATCTGAAGATACATGTACATGGCAGATTGAGAAAGAGTATGGAATTGTGGATTCTGGGTATGGGTCAGGAGCCAAGCCATACATCAATTGGTGTGCGTCGATGGCTATTGCTCAAGATACGGGTGTTCCATGGGTTATGTGCCAGCAAGCAGATGCTCCTATGTGAGTGGATAGTCTACCCTTGAATCTTTTCTTATCAATTATAAAGAATATGATCAATTTGATCTGTTTTGCTTATATTACAATGATTCTTCTTTTTGCAGATCAACATATGTAATGGTTTCTACTGCGATCAATTCACTCCAAACTCTAATAACATGCCCAAGATGTGGACAGAGAACTGGAGTGGATGGTAAAGTCCTTTGGATCTTTAGATTTGAATAGCGAAAAGTAATTATTTTTTAAGATTGATTTTGCCATTTTGTAAGGAAAGATTTGTCTAGTTCAATATGTTTGATTCCAAAATTTAAGGCTAACTAGAGATACCTTGACTAAATGTAACTCAATCTAGATAGTGACATCTTGTACACAGCTAAAGAAAAAGTTAGAATTGCCATTCCTTTTCTAATTGAAAGAAGTATTATTGACAGTGAGGAATCGATGCTCTTTGTATTCAAAATAGAAAGGTTACTTTCAGGATATTGCAAAGATGATGTCACACTGTTTACTGTGGGGCTGAATTGATCATTATTTAGTCAGGGTCTAGTAAACAAATATATGATCTTAATTCCTATTCTTTTTTTATTTTTTTTTCTTTCATTTTTTTTCTTTTTTTTAAAAAAAATTTTAGTTTGTTGTGGACAATTGATGTTTGTTTTTTATCAGTTGCTTAATCAAGCTGCCTGGTTGACTGATGTATCTGCATGCTTGCCTCATTGATTTCATTGCTGTCTTAATTTAGGATTATAAATTGCTTACTATTATTTTTCTAAAAACTATTAAACTTAATGAATGCTACAAGTCCTTGAACTTCTTGTCATTAATCTTTTAATATGTGAGATCACTGAGATGAACTGATCAAAGTTTTCTTTTGGAAGAAAATATAATTGTTTAGTATTGTTACCATTTTTTTACAGATGATGGATAATTTTTTTAAATGAATAATTTAATTAGATCCGTTGTTTGCTTCTTTTCTTATGCAGGTTGTGGTGATTGAACAAGTGGATTCTTTTATTTTTAGGCCACATAGGACTGCAAGCGAAATATCAAGCTGTATGCTTGAGTCATCTGTAACATCAAATATTGTATCTTTTTTTAATTGTGAAATACATGAACTTATGATATTTCTTCTAAATTTTTTTTCTATTCAGCTATTATTTTTTGTGATATGTGACTTTTGGTTGTTGATTATGATGTTATTATTTTTTTGATAATGTTTATGATGTTATTATTGATTTTAAGATTTAAGCATTTAAATTTAATATGACTATAGGTATTTGTAATATGCGATTAATTATAGGTTTTTTAATTTGAAATTCTATAATAAAGTCTCAAAAAAAATGAAACCTATCCTGGCGTTTACCTTAAAATGCCGGCATAGATACCAGAATTTTCAAAAAAAAATAACTCTATTGCGGCGCTTCAGAAGTGCCGCTATAGGTTATTTTTTTTTCTTGGAATTTTCATCTTCCACGACGTTTTTGACACGCCACTATAGCTAGTCCATTTTTTTCAAAACAAAAGAGAAATGGGCCCCTGCCGGCATTTTAGAAACGCCGTTATAAATTAGCACATATAGTGGCGACGACATAAAACGCCGCGATAACCTATATGGCTATAACGACGCACGTTCTAACGACGCTTTTAGCGGTGATTTTAGAAACGCCGTTATGTGCTATAACGGCGCCAAAAACCACCGCTATAGCCTTGTTAAAGTGCCGCTATAGCCCGTGTGTTTTGTAGTGCGTAGGTACATAAAGACAATCTCTTAAAACTAAAATTCTAGAATTTAAAAATTGCAAAGAAACATCTTTTACTGCTTCCACCTCAATACTAGAGTCTGAAATGAGATGGATCTCCCATATGCAGGCTTTGCTCAGATGTAGCACATGTATAGGATTGCAAACATGGTTAGTGGTAGGGCGAGCAATGGGCCAGATTTGGGTCAGACCCATATAGGCCGGGCCTGAGCTCGGACCCGAGTTAGGCCCAAACTACTCATACATATTTTAATATATAACTTTCTAATAAAAAAAATATATCGGAATTATTCGGGATGTTATTCCATCTATTGCCAAAATGGGTGACTATGACTTAATGTAAAGAAAATTTAAAAATAAACCCACCTACATTGAGATCTGTTCAACTGGATGCGGTAGGCCCACATATTATGACTTTTTTCTTTAGTTGACCCACTTTTCGAAACTATTTTCGAAGACGACCCACTTTCCAAACTAATTCTTAGGGAGTGTTTGGTTGGAGGGGAATGGAGGGGAGGGTTTTTAAAAACTTTTCATGTTTGATTCATTTTTTAGGATGGGAGGGGAGGAAAATGGGAGGGTGCAACACCCCTCTTGAGCCAATTTTGGCTCCTCTCCAAAAGTGGGGGAATTTGGAATGGAGAGAAATTATATCTAATTTTTTAATGTGAATGGACTAAATTATCATTTTAGTTAGTTTTCTTTAATATTTTCTTCACCCCTTATGTTCTTCGTGATTAGATAACAAGCATTAAAAATTAGTGGCTTCCCCCTAATTTCAAAGCACTTACAATGCATCAGGTCATTTCAAATCCTTTATGAAAGACTCCAAACAATATTACTTCGAACAAATATTATCTTATTTTCTTTATTGGTTTATCATCAAGTTATGGGCAACATTAACCGACCTTAAAAAATTATTCTAATTTTACAAGCTTTGGCACTCATCGAATACGGTGATGCCTTCTATTGGACTGCTTAGATTAATGTCGTCATGATACACTTCAGCTTTCTTGATCAATCAATAGGATACACTTCTGTTATATTAATCAATCAACACCATGCTATCGGAAGCTTCCCATTAAAACCAGCTTTATAATTCGTAATATATCTTTAACCCCATGAAGTATCTGCAATTCGAAAGATATCCTGTAGTTGTCATTGTGGTTTTAAGAACCACAGTGATTATGAAATGTTTGTTAACTTGGCGATTACGATGATTAACAATGTTTAGTTACATAAAATTTAAATATTTTGTACAAAAGAAAAACTTTCTAATTAATTTTGGAAATATATATAAATCTTTTAAAAAAACTAACCTTGTTGTTGCAGCTGCAATTGCAATTACAGTAATTGGGCAAGTTAGCAAGATATGTTGTAAATGCAAATCAACTTAGGAAATATTACTCAATTTGACTTGCAACTTATTTGCATTCATTGTTTAAAGAAAACTCACTTGTACCAAACAATTTGGAATGCAATTAGGGAATGCAATTGTGAAGGGTATAAAAGTAATTTTATTATAAAATCCATTCCATCCCTTGTGAACCAAAAAAGAAGATAATTATTTTCCCTCTCATCCCCTCCCTTGAACCAAACAACATCTTCATTAAATCCCTCCCCTCCCCTCCCCTCCCCTCCCCTCCCCTTCTTTGAACCAAACAGAGCGGTGAGGTCGCAGTTGGAACTGCGGCATCTTCACAAATGTGTTTTTTCAAGGCCGCAGTTCCCAACTGTGGCCTCAGTTCATTTCATATTCCCTCAAGCCAAAAACCTTGAGCCCGAGCTCGGCCCAAAATAAATATTATTAGCCCAAGCCTGCCAATAACTGGGTCAGACCTAGTCGGGTTCCGGCCAATTAACACCCATAGTTAGTGTCATCCGAGTCTACACACCAAGTTGCTATAGATCCAACCACAAAATATTTTTCCAGCAAATTTACAATACCCATACTTGTGCCTTTCTTGGCTAGGTACTTCTGCCACTATGATTTTTAGTGACATTTCACTCCATAGTAAAAATATATCCCACTCCCAGCTTTCTTCTTTTTCTTCACCACACCAATGGATGGTCCTAAGATCTTGCAAGACTTCACACCCCTGTTTCCTCTTGCCTTTGGCTTCTGCCTTGTGCACATATACGTTCCTCTATAAACATTCCCTTCAGATTTAGGATATAGAGCCTTTAAAATTATCAACTTCTCTGCGTCCTAAAACATACTCACCAATTTGGATAAAATCAATGACATGTGATTCATGCCATTATCCATCCTACATGTGTTATACCTGCTCGACAAAGATTGCAAGATTCCCTCTTTCAGAACTAATTTTGGCACCCAGTAGTTCAAGCTCACTCAAGTGCGGCATCATATTCAGACAGTGATTTTGAACGGGTAATTCCTCAGTCATTTTTGTATTCCACAACTGCGTTATAATATGTTGCCTACCAAATCGGCTTTGGTTAGCAAAAATCTGTTCAAGATACTACATCATTGCACTAGCAGTGATAGGAGGCTGAAGCTGAGACTGTAAAAACATTTGAAACTGATGTTATGAATTATGATATAATATCTAGACATCTTATTAGTCTTTTGCCACTTTTTTTGTGCAATGTTCTTGCCGCTTCAATTTCCATTGCACTTGATGGTGGAGGACAGAGCTCCGTAATCACAAATTTGTACTCCATGTCGGTCAACACAATATTAAGATTTTTCTTCCAACCAACGTAGTTTCGTCTAGTTCATTTCTTATTTATGAGTATCACAGCTGATAAAAGATTGAACGACGACATGATGCAAAGCACTACAAAAAGTACATGGATAATTTATATCATTTATTTAATTATGAAAATTATATGAAAGATCATTTATTTAAAAGTACATGGAATCCACTTTAAAAAAACAAATCTTTTATTTTTTAAATAAAGTGGCAAGTTATTTTCTCAAGAAGAATCTCCTTTGAGTGGAGTCAATACAATAAAATCCTAAATCAAATACAATTTCACCTAGATTAAAAATCTCAGAAGTTGCAAAATCCCACCACAATACTTTAGTTTCAACAATATTTCTTAGTAAACTGTTCCTTTGGGAAATATGCTAACAAATTTTTTGTCAATTGTAAAACCATTGACTAGATCTATCAGGATTCGCTAGCCGCAGCTGAAACCTCCTTTGGGACAATTTCTCCTTTGCACACGATCCATAGATCTAGCATTTTGCAAAAACTAGCTAGACAACGAAAAATTGTTATACCATCTTTGGAAGTGAATAATATTTTTAGGTCTTATGCTTTAATTCAATCTGGATTCGCTAGTCATAGTTGAAACCTCATTTGGGAGTATTTCTTCAATGAACATGATCCATAGATCTAGCCTTTAGCAAAACTAATTAGACATCAAGAAATTGTTAGACCTCCTTTCGGAGTAAATACTATATTTAAATCTTGTAGTTTCGTCAGTGGAGACCATAGAATTTCACAATCCTTCTCCGAATTGATTTTCAGGTTTTAAAATAAGATTTTTATCTTGAATGTTACATGATATTTTCGAAAATCAATTTTTTGTAATTAAATAATTTCGAAAAGCACATGTGACAAATAATCGTGACATTCTCAAAACACAATATTATACTCAGATAAAATAAGTTCTAAAAAAAATCACATGATTAAAATATATATTTCATGACTTTCGACAAGGGCGCAATTTTAATTTTTCTACAACGAAAAAATAATATCAAAAATCACATGTGACAATTAATCATGACGTTCTCAAATACACGATATTTTCTTTCCTACGAAAAATAGATTTGAAATTCTCACATGATTAAAATAAATATTTCATGACTTTTAAAACAAAAAGGCAATTTTTCTGGAACAAAAAAACCAATCTAAAAAATTGCATATAAAAGTTAGCATATGTAGATCCCATACTGCCATGGTTTAGCATGATAAATCACAATAAACATGCACATGAATCTTAGTAATAAAAGCACATCAAAATAGATATCAACCACAATATGCTTTCTCTAATGGTCAAGCATTTCAATGATTCCGAAATCTGCCAAAAAATCGACCGCCTTTGAATTCACCAAAAAGCCTATTCCATCATTCGTTCATTGGTGATCATCTTCATCATATTTGATCACCAAGTTGATAGGATGAACATAAATTGTATTTGTAATTTTGCACTCATTCTTGAGGCACATAAAATACAATAAAACAAAAAAGTAAAATAAAACATCTACTTGGAAAACACATCCACCATTATGGGATGCTCCACCTAAATTATAACATTCTTCATAGAACCTATATATATAAAATTCTATGATATTTGACCATGAGAGAAACAACACAAAAAACATCCAACACAATACTGCAAAACAAGAGTTAGCTGGTATGCATCTATACCACAAATATAATAAAGCAACACAAACCCTAATGTCAACAATCTAAGAGGGATAAGATAATCTATATAAACCCTAATCTTTATCTCAGGATGTACAATAGATCGTGCCATGATGGTTTAGCTCTGATACCAACTGAAGGTACTTTATTCATGAAATTTGTTCTTTTACAATTTCTATTTATGCAAAAAATACCATAGCGGAAAATTTTCCATAAGGTTTAATGTTCAAAAGCAATAATAAATTTGAACACATCATAGAGATTAGACTATTATGGTTTAAAAGAAGGTTCTCACCTACACTATAAGTTAAAAGTGTATTCCAAGAGTAGGAGAAGAAGTCTACAGATTTGTAGACTTATCAGTTCTTTAAAGACCTCAAAACATTCCCAAGTATTATCCTTTTGCATCTTTGAAGAGTTGGATTCAGATCTTGACTTTTGGGAGAAAGAAGGAGAGGGTCATATATATAGATGTGGAAAACCCTAGCCATACATGACTGACCGTAATATGAGTTTTGGCCCATTAAGGATCCCAACCCAATAGGATTAATCCCTAATGAACCAATTAACCCATATAAGATAACCATAAAGCCATAAATCAAATATTTGTTATTATACTCCCAACGGATTTGGTATAAGGGCTCATAATTTCCAACACTTTCCATCATTGATGATCGACGGCCGACGGTCCTTACCATATCCAGTTACCAATTGAATTGTAAGGTGGTAAAAAAGATTTGGTTGTTCGTGAATGTTGGTATCGGATTGAATAGCAGTGGTATTAAAATCATGATCTTTCTATTACTAGGTCAATCGCAATATATTTTTTGACTAGTTGGAATTTACCGTGCACCAAGTGCACGTAACTTGGTGCACATAAATATTGAAAATTTTATCTAAACATATTTTCATTTAGCAAACCCATATTCTTCAAACTACAAATTTGACTAAGTCAATCATATTAAAAAGCAAATCATGAATTTCAAAATTACTCCAACGACAACAAGCTCGTCGAAATCATATTTGTAGCAAGTACTAAGAACCCAAGTTTAGTCAATTATAGCAAATTTTAAATTAAAATAAAGCACAAATGGATCAAAATTCGAACGATGTAAGAGAAAGCTATATGCGTAATAATTTCATCTAAAACATAAAGATATAATCATTTTATTTTTCATAAGATTAATCATCATTTTGGACTTTAACTTTCTTGAACTTAAAATTGATATTAAAAAAAGTTATTACAAAAACCAATTAGTAAATCCTAAACTGGTATTATCGTATTTTTCATAGGATCAATCATCACTTTCGACTTTTAACTTTCTTGAGCTTAAAATTGTTTGTAATATCTTGTTCATACTTATAATAATAATATTTCCGACAATTGCTTGTAATTGATTATAATATTCCAGAAACCCTAATTTCAACTTTTCATTAAGGAACAACTTTCCAGAAAAAGAGGCAGCTTTTAGCAAAAGATCGAATTACATGTTTTTATACCTGACAGTAACATGTACCTTAGCTTACTGAAGAAAATATCGCATACAGAAATGAACAAAGCTGATAAAAATGGTTTAACAAAATCTTGGCAAGATCCGCAGAAATGTATGCTGACATTAATCATTATTCCAGTTCTCACATTTGGATCCTGAAACCTAAAGGAAATCAGAAATCAACAACAAAAACAACAAAAACAACAAAAAATAAGTGAGAAGAAAAAGAAAGAGAGAAACATCCTTTTGCAAAGCTATACTTTGGTCACATCTACTAATCATAAACTCTATTGTGTGCATGTGTTGTAAAAGAGAAGATTAATGTTAACTGAATTGAAGATATGAATAAATATAAGGAGAGAATGTTGTGAAACTACAGAAGTATTTTAAAAAACGAAATCTTGCAGAGAGACTGAACCAAAGACGTACATGAACAAAAAATATGATAGGAGTTGAGTTGATGGGATAAAATAAAAAAATATAAAAATAATGCACTTTGTTAACATAAATATGCATAAGAAAACTTCAACAACCTGCTCTATATATGTTCTCCATCCCTGTGGAATTTGCACTTCATGCAAAAGTCATGATTTAAACATAATACTGATCATCAAATATTCCAGACTACTGTGGTGGATCCCCTCTTCCAAAACTCGCATGGCCTGAAATTTATCACTTGCTTCCCGGCTAAAGCCATTGCAGCTAAACTTGGAAACTGTTTGGCTTCAAACTTTTCAAGTGCCTTATTTGGGATGAAATAGAACTGCTTTCTATGGACTTTTCTCTTTACTATCACGACACAATCTCTGAACCCAATGCATTGATTTCACAGAATCCCCATGACTGACCCTACCATTCTTTGCCAAAGAAATTGTCCCATCGAGCTGCTGCTACTGCTCCTCATGCAAGTCAGATATGGTTATGGTGTAATTCACTGCTCTACTAAGCAGATTTTGTTAATACTGATTTGGGGAAATTAGGGTTAGGGTTAATCTCTAGCCGCTTAAGATATTATACCCTGCTTATCAGTATTGGAATGTCACAGAGCACTATCTCTAGACCAGCTTATAAAGAGATTAGACTGGGTTTAGGGTACTGGACTTTTAGCCCACTCAACCCGTTCCAATAATTAATACATAACACGTGTAAACCCGTGTTGCCCTATAGAATAATATACACAATATTATCCTATTATACTGAGAATATACTTATACATCCAACAATCTCCTCCTATATTCTCAATATATTAGGCTAAGCAATGTTATAATATTGGATCACAAAAATTCAAACATTATTGAATCATAAAGAACATGGTTCATAGGCTAAATCAATTATAACTTGAATAGTTCAAATATGACTAAACCAAAATAATCAAATAGTTCTAAAACCATAAATGAATAGTTCACAAAGACTAAACCAACAAGAGGAAACTGTCATAGTTTCAAAATCAACCAAAGCAAATAAACTTCAAGAATAAAATATGAGTTTTAAGCTCATGAACACAAGAGTCTTAAACTCAACAGAAATTTTATCAAGCAAGTGACAAAGTTATTCCTCAGAGAAATAAACCAAGACTATATCCTTGCAAACTGCTTTATGTTTACTCCTCCATTTTGAGCAAATCATTATTTTGAAATCTATGTTGACAGATTCAACTCCTCCATCTTTGCTAGCTTATTGAAAGCAAGAATATCAAGAGACACATCTATAAGAATTCTAGCAAATTTCATAAAGTATCTGGTTCTACTAAAGAACTTAGTACAATTCAACGATAGCTTAGCAAAATGTAACGCAAGCATCACAATCAAGTTTCTTTAATAAAATAAAGAACAAGAACTATTATAGTTTCTACACAAGAACTATACTATGTTTCATATTGGAATGATAGAACAGTCAAATCAATTATGGTTAATTCTGAATCATCAAAATTGGAATGAAACATGAATCCATAAAAGAGTTATATCATCAGAATTGGAATGATATAACAACCATTCTAAACATCGGAAACACATCGACAAGTTTTCATGCTTTCTTTTGGAATAATGAGATGATTCTAAGTAAATTATGAAAATACATAGCATCATCAAAATTGGAATGAAGTTATATATTAACAGAATTTACATAGAACTTTTTAAATTATCTAAAGCATGCCAACTGCCTAAAATTGATGCTTCAGTTTGAACTTCTCTATGGCTCCAATTGGATTCTAAATTTCAAAACAACTTGGATGTTAAAGCTTTTGACTCAATAGCTTTTAACTCCATTTTCCCCACAGTTTTGATAATTAGATCACTTTCAAGTCTCTTAGCAAGAGCATTGGCCATACTTGTCACAATTGCACTTTATCTATGAGAAAGTTCAACTAGGCTTCTTTCAACCTTAATATACTCCTCTTACTATTATAGAGTGAGTTATGAGCTACAGTGCATTATAGCTTGATAGTCGCATAACAGAATTGAGAATTTACATTAAACTTCTCAAATGGATGATTAGCAATAAGTTATTCAATCCACTCAGCCTCTTCCCCTGCAGAGGATAACACATAGAGGTCTGATTTCTTGGATGAGAACGCAACACTTGTTTGCCTATTAATCTCCATAATTTTTCTGCTCCTCCTAGTGCGAACACATATCCACTAGTTGTCGACTTTCACTAAACTTTGAGTAGCACAAAGGAAACTCTTGAGTACCACTCAGGTATCTCATTAGCCTCTTAAGGGCACTCAAATGTGTATGGGATTATTAGTAAATCTGCAGATCATACCTACCTCAAAGGCTATGTCTATTCTAGTGCAGATCTTTGTATACACGAGACTTTCAATTCTTTTAGAATGATCTACTTGTCTCATAGTTGCACCATCATAAGGTGTCAACCTTTGTATCATAATCATAAGGTGTTTCAAAACACACTTTCGATTACTATATCCCCACTTTTGAAACACATTATTGATTTATTGAGTTTGACTAAGGGTTATCCCTTGCCAACCAAAACTCACCCTTATACATAATATGGTGTCCACACCACTTAGGTGCTAAATTTATTTGGATAGCACAATTTTAACTCTATTTAGAATAGAGATGTCACTTCCAATCAACAAGCATGTCAATAAAACCAAGTAAATAATAGCCATTATGTTTGACACACCACAAAGTTAAAGGCACTGATCTGAATTACTTAATTCATATACTAGGCTCTTTGAGAAATTTGTCAAAATATTTGTACGCTAGCTATATTACATGTTTTAAAGCATACGATAATTTTACTAAATTGTAAATCTAGTTCACTAAACATATTAGTTCAAAACTTTCCAGTACAAAACTGTTCAGTACAAAATATCAAGTACATAACTTTTAAATATTCTTTATGAATGACAAAATTTTCAATAGATGTAAGGGTAAGAAGAATACTTATTGTAGCAATATGACAAACATGTGAGTAAACATCAAACAAATCTATCCCATTTTCTCAGTCAATCTGTTTGCTACTAAAAAGCATTAAAATTGCTACTGAACAATCAAAATTAAGTTTCTTCTACAAAACCCCACTTACTTACTATAGTTTTAGCCTTTTTTGGCAGATCAACTAAATTGAAGTATTATTGTATGACACAAAATCATCTCATTGTCTACTAAAGACTATTCTTAGTTCATTTGTCATTCAGAATTTAAGTGTCAGTAAGGCTGGTTCTTGATTCCAACTGTGAATCATTGAACGTGTCTGTAGGACTAGATTATTTCATACATTTATCTTTGATGAACACATCTTCAAAGAACTTTGCAAGTCTAGATTCTTCTAACACAAATTAGATAGATCCAACATCTGTCCACAAAACTACATTCTGCACTTTCTAAACACACACAAATATTTGTTGTAAGTCCTACTTTAGGCCTTCTAGGGTCATGTACTCTAATAAAAGTATCACAACACAAAATCTCACTTTCACAAAATTATTTGTGTTTTCATACCATGATCTATAAGGTGTATTCAATTTAGAGTGTAGTAACACATTAGAGATATGATTAACAATACAACATCACTTATTATTACGCAAGACAAACAACAGTCAATAATATAGAATTCAACATTTCACTAAGAGTTTGATTCTAACTTTTATCAATACTGTTTGATTGTTGTAAGTAGAGTGCAGTAGAGATTATGCCCAATGCAAACTTCTCTAAAGTTGTTAAACATATTCACCACCTCCATCAACACTGAACCCTTGATTTTTAGCATTTAACTAGATTTTAATTTATCACAATAACGAGTGTTACAGCCTCCATATATGTATGACAAACATTCAATAATCATCTACATAGGTGATTAAATACTTCTGACCAACAATCGTCTCATATAGTCACAAAGCTATGGAGATCACAAATATCAAAATGTATTGACTCAAGAAGTTGTGTGCTCCTAGAGACCATACTAAATGATTTTTTAGTGATCATAGTCTGAGCACAAATTTCATATTTGTCATATTTAATTGAGTGTCATTTAGCAGAGTTATGAGTTTTAACAAGACCAAACAATTTAATATATAGTTCATAGTGATTCTAAATTTCAAAACAACTTGGATGTTAAAACTTTTGGCAAAATAGTTTTTAACTCCATTTTCCCTACAGTCTTGATAATTAGATCACATTTCCTCACAAACAATTGAATATATAGTTCTCAAATCCTAGCCAAATATGCTATTATTCAAGAACACAATTAGAACTATTATTATTAATTATCTCATTTGTTAAACTCAGCTTATACATGCGATTGACAATATATGTACCTTATAAGAGTTAATACAAAATTACTCTATTACATTTTACAAAGTTGTTTGCTTTCTCTAGTGATTCTACAATGTCCACGTGCTCAAACAAATTGAGCTATATTTTTCTTTATTCGTTCTTCATCATCTTCGAAACACTAAGCGAGATAATGACCCATATTTTATAATTCAATTTTGCACACACAGTACAATGAACGATAAAGAACAAAACGTAAATAATGGAGTCATATTCTGCATTACAGAATGCTCCTATCTAAGTTACAGACATTTGTTATAAATCTTATACAAAAATTTTAATTATTAGAGAAGCAAATATATAATCTCACACAAACTGCAAACAATGGATTTGTCAAAATATCTATACACATAGTATGATAAAATACTTAACAACCCTAAACATGCTAGTTTTAAAGCAAGAATAACTGATGTGGCCAAAAACAGGGGTTCAATCGAGACCGTCCAAATGGGGCACGAATCCTACAGCTCAGGGGCAAGATGGTAATTTCACATAACAGACAGATCCACCTCAACTGGGCACGGGTTCCAACCCGCTGCACGCCCGGTCCAGCAAGATACGATCAAGGTCCCTGATTAGATCTAAATCAACGGCCATGATTCACGTCTATCTCTTCACGGGGGATTAGGGATTAAATTCCTTAACTGATTACAGGGAATATACCTTATCAGATTACATGCCTTATCTGACTACGAGGAATATTCCTTATCTAATCACGGGGATTACATTCCTAAAACCAGTCCCTAAGACGCCTATAAATACCCCTCACCCATCTCCATTAAGAGGTAATCAATCTTTCTCTAGTTAAACGCTCTTTCATAATCAATTCTGGTTACTGACTTGAACGTCGGAGGGTGCGTCGCCGGGAACAACCCCGGTGTCTCGCACTTTTTGCAGGTCTACGGCGGGAGCAACGATCAGAGTTCGACGGAACAGGTATACAGGTTCTCCTATTCAGTTTCCCCAAGAACTCACAAATTCATCTGTTTGCCCCCACACCGAATTTAGCGGCAACAGATTGGCACCGTCTGTGGGAAACTAACGAATAGAGACCTCTCCTCTTCCCGGTGGAACAGGTTTTCTCCTGCCATGCCGCCTCGCAAAGTTAGATCTAGGGGCTCCAACCGAGCGCCCAACCCTGACCAGCAAGAAGTCCTTCCTGATCCCGCTCAGCAACAAGGGCAACTCCCTCCTACCGTGGAAGAGCCGCTCCAACGGAACCCTCCACATCCTGATCCAAAGGGGCCTAACCCCCAGAAACAGCCTCTTCACTAAGAGAACATCCCCATCCACACCGCCTCCAGTGCCTCCATGGCCTCCCATCATCCCCGAGCCTCTGGTCGCCACAATGCCCCTCCCAAATGCACGGAAGACGATGACCTTCGTCGCCATCTGGATGAAAAGCGGGCTCGGGGGGAAGCCTCCCGCCAGCGAGAGCAATCCCCCCGACACCGAGAGTGCAGGAGGTCCCCCGTCCGAAGAGGGAGAAAGGACTCCCCCGATCACTACCGAAGGAGGCACTCTCCAGCAGGTCGGCAACAGCCCAGGAACAATGAGGCACCCATCACCCGTGCCGAGTTCCAACAACTCCAAGCAATGGTGCAACAGGCCCTCAACCTCCGTCAGAACCCCAATGAGCAAAGGGCCCCATCCCCTCCTCCGGTCCGGAGCCCTCGCCAACGGTCCCCTTCTCCTCGACCCGCTCCTACCAATTCCAGACGCACCCCAAGTCCTCGTCGTTCTCGAAGCTACCATCGCCGCAGCCCTCGCTCCCCCTCATACGAAGACGAGTCCCGTGGATCGGCAGATCACCGTCGGAGAGATGACACCATGAACCGCCGTCTGAACGAGGTGGAAAAACTCTTGGGACAGATAAACCGAGAAGAAGAGCTCAGGGGGAGGACCCTACGTCCTAGCCGACCCCCGTTCTCCCGGACCATAGTAGATGCTCCTGTTCCTTTCGGTTTCAAACCTCCCCAGTTCGAGAACTACACTGGGGAGACCGATCCAGTTGACCACATCGAAAGCTTTAAGACCTTGATGCTCCTCCATCAAGCCTCCGATGCCCTCCTCTGCAGAACATTCCCAGCAACTCTCAAAGGCCCAGCTCGAGAATGGTACTCTCGACTTGCCCCGGCGTCGATATTCTCCTTCGAACAGTTCGAGACACTGTTCATCACCCATTTCGTCAGCAGCCGAAGGGCCGAGAAGACCAGCATCTCACTATTGCACCTCCGTCAACAGAAGGGGGAGAAATTGAGGGACTACGGGAAGAGGTTCACAGCTGAAGCCAGAACCATCGCATCCCTCGACCAATCCGTCGCCACCGCGGCGTTCCAATCCAATATCCTCAATTCCAATCTCCGCTCCTCCCTCGCCAAGAAACCCCCACACGACTTTTCTGACCTCCTCCTCCGAACTGAAAAGTACATCCGAGCTGAAGAGGCCTAGGAACGTCCCAACTAGGAGGTGCCTGCCTCCGGGTTTAAGAGGAAAGGAACGGAAGAAGAAGGAGCCAAGAAGCTCCAGAAAGATAATGCCGGCCAGCGCCGACCTCCCCCTAGATTTGAAAAGTTTACTCCCCTCACCACGAACATCTCCGCCATTTTCATGGAAGTCGAAAAGGAAAGGGTCCTACCTCCAGCTCCAAAGATGAACACCCCAGCTAAAAGAAGGGATAGAGAGAAATGGTGCCGCTATCACCGGGACCACGGGCACGACACTAACGATTGCCGAGCACTAAGAAACGAGATCGAGGCCCTCATCCAGAGGGGGCAGTTGGCAAAATTCGTGAGAAAGGACCAAGGCGAGCTTCCCCCCCAGCCTCGGGGGGCTAACAAACGTCCAGAGCGAGAAGAAACGCCAGAGTTTGAGGAAGAACGAGTTCTCCACCTCATCCACGGGGGCCCAATGGGGGGCTCCTCGAACTCTTCTCGGAAAGCTTTTATTAGAGAAGTGAACTCTGTCCGAGCCACCCCTCCTCCCAAAGGCCTCGGGGTGCCCGTCACCTTTTCTGACGAAGATCTCGAGGGAGTCCGCACCCCCCATTGTGACGCACTTGTCATCAGCCTTCACATGGCCAATTTCAAAGTCGAAAGAATCCTAGTAGATAACGGCTCCTCTGTAAACATCCTATTCCTCGATGCTTTTAAGGGGCTGAAGCTCTCCCGAGACAGACTCAAGCCCGCCGGGTATACGCTCCATGGGTTCACGGGAGTGCCGGTGACGATCGAAGGGGTGATTACCCTCGATGTCACAGCAGGCAAAACTCCTACAACCCGCACGGAGTCAATGGATTTCATGGTCGTAGATGTCCCAGCGGCCTACAACGTCATTTTGGGTCGGCCCGGCCTAGTCGCCCTTGAAGCCGTCCCTTCTGCTTATCATCTCAAAATGAAATTCCCCACTCGGGCTGGAGTGGGAGAAGTAAGGGGCAACCAGGAGCAAGCCCGCAAGTGTTATATGACTTCCACCCTCGGACCCGTCCTCTCCTTAGAAACACTCGAGATCCCCCAAGATGCTGCTCGGCCGACTTCCGAGCCGGTAGACGAGTTGGAAGAGGTACTCTTCTCGGAGCAGGAGCCGACCCGCAGGTTCTTCGTCAGCAAGACCCTCCCATCCGCACTATACGTGGATATTGTAGAATGCATCCGAGCCAACCAAGACCTCTTCGCATGGACAGCTGCAGACATGCCCGGTATCTCCGAAGAACTCTTGGTCCACCGCCTCAGTGTTGATCCGGGGTCCAAACCGGTCCAGCAGAAGAGGCACAAGTTCGCTCCCGAGCGTCAGCTCGCTATCAAAGAAGAGGTGGACAAATTGCTGAAGGCCCGGTTCATACAGGAAGTAAATTATCCAGAGTGGTTGTCAAACGTAGTGATGGTGAAAAAGTCCAACGGTACATGGAGAATCTGTATTGATTTCACTGACCTCAACAAGGCCTGCCCTAAAGACCCCTTCCCTCTGCCGAGCATCGACACTCTGATTGACGCAACCTCGGGACATGAGCTCCTCAGCTTCATGGACGCTTTCTCGGGTTACAATCAGATAAGGATGTTCCCCCCGGATATTCCGAAGACATCTTTTGTGACCGACCAAGGGCTCTACTGCTACAGAGTCATGCCTTTCGGCCTAAAGAATGCCGGGGCAACGTACCAGCGCCTTGTTAATAAGGTATTTCAGGCGCAGATCGGTCGAAACATGGAAGTGTACGTGGACGACATGCTTGTGAAAAGCATCCGAGGCGTTGATCATGTGGCCGACCTTCAAGAAGCGTTTGATGTATTAAGAAAGCACAATATGAGACTCAACCCGAACAAGTGTGCGTTCGGCGTCTCATCAGGGAAGTTCCTCGGCTTCATGGTTAGCCAACGAGGAATCGAAGCGAATCCAGAAAAGATCAAGGCCATACTGGACATGGCCCCTCCTAGAAATGTCAAGGAAGTTCAAAGGTTGACTGGTCGCCTAGCCGCCATAGGGCGCTTTCTGTCGAAGTCCGGGGAGAAGTGTCTCCCGTTCTTCAAAGCCCTCAGGGGGGCAAAGGGATTCGAGTGGGGGCAGCCACAACAAGATTTCTTCGACCAGCTTAAGGCTTACCTCGTCAATCCGCCCCTTCTCAGCAAACCCATACCGGGCGAACCCCTCTACCTCTACTTGGCAGCCTCGGAACAGACATTAAGTGCGGTCTTAGTCAGGGAAGAAGAAAGAACTCAGAAGCCCATTTACTACGTCAGCAAAGTGCTCCGGGACGCCGAGCTCCGGTACCCGAAAATTGAGAAAATAGCCTACGCCCTGATAATGGCTGCAAGAAAGCTTCGGCCATACTTCCAGTCTCATTCGGTGGTCGTTCTTACCGACCAGCCGTTGAAACAGATCCTTCACAAGCCAGAGACTTCCGGCCGCCTCATGAAGTGGTCGATCGAGCTGAGCCAACATGATATTTCTTATCAGCCTCGAACCGCCATCAAGGCGCAGGCGCTGGCCGAATTCATAGTGGAAACAACTATCCCCGACCCCGAGCAGACAACGAAGGGACCGCCTATCTGGTCGGTATATGTCGATGGATCCTCTTGCAACGAGGGGAGCGGGGCTGGAGTCATCCTTGCGGGCCCAGACGACTTTGTCCTTTAATATTCCCTCCGGATAAACTTTGAAGCCTCGAATAACGAAGCCGAATACGAGGCACTCATAGCCGGCCTCGGGATGGCCCAAAACGCAGGGGCGCGACGCCTGCAGATCTTCAGCGACTCTCAGCTGGTCGTCAACCAGGTCCTCGGCGAATATGAAGCCCGCGATGACAGGATGATAAAGTACTTGGCTAAAGTGAAGAGCCTCATGGCGCTCTTCGAGGAGGCCCTCATCCGAAGAATCCCCAGAGAGGAAAATGCCCAGGCCGACTCCCTGTCCAAATTAGCTTCCTCATCCCTGCAAGGCCTCGAACAAACTGTTCTGATAGAAGTCCTCCTCAAGCCAAGCATAGAGGACGAGGCTTTCAACTCCGTCGGAACACTGCCACTCCCCCTCGAAGATAATTGGATGAAGCCCCTCGTCGAGTTTTTAAGAGACGGACTCCTCCCAAGGGATCCGAAGGAAGCCCGAAGGATAAGGACCCAAGCCGAGCGTTACATACTGGTCGAAGGCATTCTGTATAAGCGCTCCTTCACACAGGTGGATGGTCGACCCTACCTAAGATGCCTCTCCCCCGGACAAGCCGATTACGCCCTGTAAGAGCTCCATGAGGGCATCGGCGGAGCCCACTCCGGCTCCAGAGCCTTGGCACGCAAAGTGTTAAACTACGGGTATTACTGGCCCACCCTCCTACGGGATGCCGAACGACACGTTCGGCAATGCACCTCCTGCCAGAAGTATTCCGACATCCGACGCCTTCCACAAGCACCACTCTCCTCCCTATCAAGTCCGATCCCCTTTGCAATGTGGGGGATGGATTTACTTGGGCCATTTCCACCGGCCCCCGGACAATTGAAGTTCCTAGTCGTGGCGGTCGACTATTTCTCGAAATGGATAGAGGCCGAGCCCCTGGCTACAATTACCGAACATAGAGTCGTCCAATTCTTCTGGAAAAATGTAATATGCCGGTTCGGTGTTCCCCGAGTCGTAGTTACAGATAACGGTACGCAGTTCGCTGGAGCTGCCTTCCGAGCCTTATGTGAAGACCTAGCCATACAGCACCGCTTCTCCTCCGTTTCTCATCCCCAGTCAAATGGCCAAGCCGAGAATGCCAACCGACAGATCCTCTCCGGCATCAAGAAGAGACTCGACAAGAGCTCCAAGGGATTGTGGGTCGATCAACTGCCCAATGTGTTGTGGAACTACCGAACCACGAAGCGGACCCCGACAGGCGAGAGTCCGTTCAATCTCACCTATGGGTCCGAGGCCCTCATCCCGCTAGAAGTTGGGATACCCTCTCCTCGCCTGGTAGCCTTTGAAGAAGAACAGAACGCCAGGGAGCTCAGAACGAGCCTGGACTTGATAGACGAAATCCGGGAAAGGGCAGCCATACGGCAGCAAAGTTATCGGAGAAGAATCGAACTCGCTTACAACAAACGGATCCGCCCAACCGACCTGAAAGAAGGGGATCTGGTCCTCCGAAAACTGGCCATTTCGTCCCCCGGACAGAAGAGCAAACTGGCCCCAAATTGGGAGGGACCGTACAAAGTCTCCAAAGTGATCCGCCCCGGTGCATACAAGCTAGAAGATCTTAAGGGTAGAGAAATTCCCAGGACTTGGAACACCGACCATCTTTTGAAATACCAAGAGAAGGCAACCCCGCCTATCTAAGTAACTCGAGATGTCGGGCCACTCCTCTCCTGCTACTAGTAATTTTTCCTTTGTTCTTTTTTCATTGTAATAACGGCTAGCAACTTTAGAAGCAGCCGACCATTAGATATTAATAAATAAAGTTTTTTACATTATCGCGTACTTCCGCCTCTAATTCCCTTACCACACGATGGTTCGGAGTCCAGCACTCGGCTCGACTCTTCCTCCTCGGCTCGTCTTCAGACGGGCCGGGGGCAGATCGCCGTTCGAAATTCCTCCTGCAGCCGTTGAATGGATCGGAGTCCAACACTTGGCTCGATTTTGCTTCGCGAGTCCGCTCCTAAGCGGACTAGAAGTAGCTCGCCATTCGAAACTGCTCCTGCATCTCTTAAACTAATCACACAATGGTTCGGAGTCCAGCACTCGGCTCGACTCTTCCTCCTCGGCTCGTCTTCAGACGGGCCGAGGGTAGATCGCCGTTCGAAATTGCTCCTGCAGCCGTTGAATGGATCGGAGTCCAACACTTGGCTCGATTTTGCTTCGCGAGTCCGCTCCTAAGCGGACTAGAAGTAGCTCGCCATTCGAAACTGCTCCTGCATCTCTTAAACTAATCACACAATGGTTCGGAGTCCAGCACTCGGCTCGACTCTTCCTCCTCGGCTCGTCTTCAGACGGGCCGGGGGTAGATCGCCGTTCGAAATTGCTCCTGCAGCCGTTGAATGGATCGGAGTCCAACACTTGGCTCGATTTTGCTTCGCAAGTCCGCTCCTAAGCGGACTAGAAGTAGCTCGCCATTCGAAACTGCTCCTGCATCTCTTAAACTAATCACACAATGGTTCGGAGTCCAGCACTCGGCTCGACTCTTCCTCCTCGGCTCGTCTTCAGACGGGCCGGGGGTAGATCGCCGTTCGAAATTGCTCCTGCAGCCGTTGAATGGATCGGAGTCCAACACTTGGCTCGATTTTGCTTCGCAAGTCCGCTCCTAAGCGGACTAGAAGCAGCTCGCCATTCGAAACTGCTCCCTCATCTCTCGAAATTAACCTCACAATGGTTGGGAATCCGTTTCGACCATAAACTGTGCCGAACTAACAAGGTACCGACCCTCGTTTTTGGCAAAAAATCATCCCGAAGGCAACTCGCCGTTAGATCCTCTCAGATTGTGTGCCAGAGCGTGATGAATGGATCCAGTTGTGCCACGTGCCCACAAAACGACAAGATAACGTTTTCTTGGGACTTGGGCCTGCCTCTGGATTCGTGCCACCATCCAACGGCTGTGGACACCCCACATCGATCGGCACCAAAAGCCGAGCAACAGAATCAGAGCAACACAATGGTTGGGAATCCGTTTCGACCATAAATTGTGCCGAACTAACGAGGTACCGACCCTCGTTTTTGGCAAAAAATCATCCCGAAGGCAACTCGCCGTTAGATCCTCTCAGATTGTGTGCCAGAGCGTGATGAGTGGATCCAGTTGTGCCACGTGCCCACAAAACGACAAGATAGCATTTTCTTGGGACTTGGGCCTGCCTCTGGATTCGTGCCACCATCCAACGGCTATGGACACCCCACGTCGATCGGCACCAAAAGCCGAGCAGCAGAATCAGAGCTGCGACAAAAGACTCGAGAAACAGGCAATAGAGGACACTTTGGATAAATCAACCCCAATTTTATTAATAACTTGGACGAGATTACAAAAAGATTACAACAGCGAGTTCAACGAAAATATCAGAAGGCATGACCCGCTCATTTCCTCCGAGGAAGGGGGACACTTCGGTTCAACGACACTTTGGGTCGGCGCTTCTTGGCCTCCGAGCTCGTCTCCAAGCCGACGAACCGGGACGCCCCCTCGCCGCTGACCCTCACAGTCGCCCCGACCGAAGCACCACTTGAAGACACCGCCACACCACTTTGTGCGTCGGCGGCTGACCTACCTATGATAGGAGTCCGGGTCGCCGCTTGATAGAACGTGATCCCTCGCTCAATCTCTTCGCGAGTACATGAGGTGCTCCGAACGTTGGCCCTCACCGGCTGAGGCTTGAGCCGAGCGACCTCCTCCTCCAGTTCGACGATCCGGTCCTTCAGCGCCTCGTCCCTCACGACAATTTTGAACCGAGGAAGCTTCGCCGATCCGGGGTACTCAGCGCTGTCAGATATGACACGGCGCAGATGGGTCACCTCGATACTCTTGTCGACCGTCACCCTTTGCAAATGCTCGACCTTCTTCACGAGCTCATCTCGTTCGGCCAAAACCGAAGCCAATTCTTCTTCCTTAGCGAATAGCTCGGATTCGGCTATCCGCAAGTGGTACACTTCGGCCAACAGCTCTCCGTTCTTCTTCTCCACATTGTACAGTATCCTCCTCGTCAGGTCTATCTCGCCCTCGAGGCGTTCCACGAGAGATAGATGAAACAGCTCTACTTGCCGCCGAGCCATCGCCGTGACGGGGGCCTATCCTACGACCGAACCAAACACTTAGACAAAATTTCAAAGACAAAACGTTCTTTCATTCATCAAGAAGCGGTGGCCAGTCCGCAAAAGGCGTTACAAGGTTCGGAAGAGAAAGTAAAACAAAAACTACAAAAAGTTTAACGAAAGAATCAGGGGTCCACCTGCGTCTCCGCTCCGACCCCGGACGCATCGACGGACGGCCCCTTAGCCGGTTCGTCCTCCCCCCCCCCGTCTTCACCTTCAGCCTCGTCCTCATCATCCCCCTCCTCATCGTCTGCGGGCGACTCGGGCCACAGTCGATAGCCGACTCGCTCGAAGCCGGGGACGCGAGCCTGAACGTGGTCCAGGGCCATCTGATAGGATTTCTCCATATTCTCAGCCATATGTTTCTTCGCCTCAGCCTCGATCTCGGCTTCAACCTCGGCCCTGATCCTCGCGGCCTGCGCTCCCCTCTCCGCCCTCTCGTCGGCCAAGGACTTCACCGCCGCAGCAAGCTCTTCGGTGGCCTTGGCGGCTTTGGCGGACTCCGCTTCAAGGCTCTCCTTTGCTTTCTTCAGGTCGGCAGTAAGGTCGGCCACCCGAACGTCCAGGGCCTCGGCTCGCCTCTGCTCGGCCTCGAGCTCCTTGACCGCCCTGACCTTCGCTAGCCTGTCTTTCTCGCTGGCGGACTTCAGCTCCTTCTCCTGCTCGGCGAAGGCCTCGATGAGATGGCCGAAGTGAACGGTGGCCTACGAAGACAACGATAAGTACAAAGTACAAACCGAGTAACAAACTTGAAGAAATTTGCGAACAATTACCGAAACAAGCCCCCGGGCGACTTCATAAGTGTCGTCGCCGACCCTTCCTGCCTTCAGCGCAGCCTTATCCTTCGGGGTCGCCAAGTGCTTGACGACCTGCATTGACATCTGCGAGTTGCCGAGGAAACCATCATGGTTCTTAACCCGCCAGTTCGGCACAAACAACTGTTTGTGCTGCTCGGTCAGGATTTCCTCGGCCGCCTTAGTCAACGGGGGAAACTCGAGCGCTAGCGCCGCATTGACATCAAAGACACCCTCGTTCGCAGACGGGGCAACAGGGGCCGAGGTCCCCTCCACCACCACAACCTCCGAAGGCACCTCGGTAACCGGGGGAGGCGGGGTAACGTTAGTAGCGACCGCGGGCTGCGCACCCGAAGATGCACCCTCGGCCGCCCTCTTCCTCTTTCTGGCCCCGGTCAGCTTGGACCTATCGGCCATCATAGCTTTAAAGTCAATCTTCATCAACTCTGCATCAACGGAAAAAGAAAACGAATCAAGCCAGACGGATTGAAGACTTGAGAAAAAAAAATGAATGAGATGTCAAGAGCGTACTCGGGTCAATGGGGCTTAGTCCGGACCCGAACAACACCTCTTCAGTCAACTCCCTCCAACTCAGTACCGGAAGGGCCGTGATCCTCCTCGCTACATCCTCCTCGGCCTCGGATAGTGCGGGGTCGCTTCGCGCAAATTTCGGCACCTCCACCTTCCACCGGGACGGAATATGCCGAATCACTTCACCCCTTATGATAAAATACTTCTCCCTCCAACCCTTAAGTGAGTCGGGATTCTCTACAATCTTAACGCCTCTCCTCGGCCCCAAGTAGTACCGGTACTCCGTCTGGTGTTGCCTGTTTATCCGATACAGGCCCCGGAAAACTGATAAGTCCGGCGTTACCTCGGCTCGGTGGCACTGAAGCAAGAATGCGTTCACATGATGCCAAGTGTTCGGACTGAATTGAGTCGGGGCGAGACAATACCAGCCGAGGATCTGGAGTATGAAAGGGTGCAGCGGAAAACGCAGTCCCGCGTTCAAGGAGTCGACGTCAAACATGCACATGTCCGACGACGGCAACTTAGAGTTTGCTCGCATCCCGGGGCCAGCGACCATCAGCTTGTACTCCGACGGGATAGCGAAGGCCTTCCTGATCCGGAGAAGATCCTTCTCAGACAACGACGAAGTGAGCTCGTCGGCTTCGGAGTGAAGGAACGGGCTAGGCTCCTCGACGATCTTCGACTTCCCGTAGATCGCTTTCTCCAGAAGATCGCCCTCGTACTGCCTGACTCCCGAATGCCCGGACAGGACGGAAGGATATTGTCCCATCTCAGGGGCTCGCTTCGGGTTCTCCACAATCACCCCCACTATGGGGGGCGAAGTCTCCCCCGTCCTCCTCTTCTTCCCGACCCTCGACTCGGTAACCAACGGTTCGGCCATTTGTTTCCCCTTTCTTCGAGCTTCCGCCCTACTCCTCTCCCCGGCGCTATCATCGCCCGAGGACGAGGTACCACTCCCCGAGCTGACCCTTGACATCTCTTGAAAAAGCAAAGGCAAAAGCAAACTAACCTTTGAAGTGACGTTCACGGTCGGAAAATGCTCGCCGGAAATTGCCTGGCCCTCGCGACAGCTAACGTCAACACCGTGGAGCAAGAGCGCCGCTAGCAGAAGACTTAGAGAACAAAAGTAAAATCGTGGAGTGAAAAGTGAGAAATGAGCTCAGGGGTGAAGAAATGGTAACTTATAACCCCAAGTGGTAACGGGCCTCCTTGGGAATCCCAAAGGCCCACTAAGAAGCCAAAACGCCCAGCGAGAAGGGGGCGACGGTACGAGAGATGGAGGAACTCCTCAAAAACACAAGTAACGACTCGGCCACCGGTCTAACGAGTCGAGCTATCGAACGAAAGGCTCAGTAACCGAGCTACCGAGTTGACCCAAAAACACTCAACTCGTTCCCCGGGAAACGGCGCGGAGGAATGCAAACCGAGGTGACGAGATACCGACCCTTGTTTTTGGCAAAAAATCCTCCCGAGGCAAAGTCGCCGTCGGATCTCTCCGAAATTCACGTCAGAATTTGATGGACGGTTCAGATTGCGCCACGCCCACAAAACGACAAGATAGCGTTTTTTCGTGATCTGAACCCCATCCTCGTGATGCGTGCCAAGATGAACGGCCCAGATCCGTCCACGCAGACTTTCCGAACTGCCTGCCATCGGCTTGGTCGGCCGAGCTACCGAACAGCTCAGCCGAGCAACCGAGGTACTTAACGCGGAATGGCGGAACCCTCAAAAACACAAGCAGCGACTCGGGGACCGGTCTAACGAGCCGAGCTATCGAACGAAAGGCTCAGCAACCGAGCTCCCATGTTGACCCAAAAACACTCAACTCGTTCCCCGGGAAATGGCGCGGAGGAATGCAAACCGAGGTGACGAGATACCGACCCTCGTTTTTGGCAAAAAATCCTCCCGAGGCAAAGTCGCCGTCGGATCTCTCCGAAATTCACGTCAGAATTTGATGGACGGCTCAGATCGCGCCACGCCCACAAAACGACAAGATAGCATTTTATGGGGATCCACGCTGGAGATGGACGGCCTAGATGATGCCACGTACCTCGGATTCGCCGAACCGAGGTACCGACCCTTCAAACCAAGTCGCCGACCCCTCGAGCCGTGGCGCTACACCTCCGAGCCGGGACGCTGGGGTACCGACCCTCGTTTTTGGCAAAAAAACGCTCCGACCCTTATGAGCCGTTAGATCTTGTAGAAAAGCGCGCTCGTCATGATGGACGACCCAGATCTTGCCACGTCCACAAAACGACAAGATAGCGTTTTATGGGGATCCACGCTGGAGATGGACGGCCTAGATGATGCCACGTACCTCGGATTCGCCGAACTGAAGTACCGACCCTTCAAACCAAGTCGCCGACCCCTCGAGCCGCGGCGCTACACCTCCGAGCCGGGACGCTGGGGTACTGACCCTTGTTTTTGGCAAAAAAAAAAAAAAAAAAAAAAAAAACGCGCCGACCCCTTGAGCCGCGGCGCCACGCCTCCGAGACGAGGTGACGGAGTGCCGACCCTCGTTTTTGGGAAAAAATACTTCCGAGGAACAGGGATCGTCTGATCGTTCCGAAACTCGCGCTCCGCCTTGATCGAAGGCCCAGATGACGCCACGCCATAAATAGGTATTAAAAATTGATTTTTATTTATTTAAATCGTTTTACTTATTTAAAAAATTGCGAAAAATCGCTAAAAATTCGGGAAAATTAGCTAAAAATTCCAGGAAATAATTAAAAATTCGGGGGATATTTCTAAGCCACAGAACGAGCAATTATTGCCTAGAATATACGGTTAAAACCCCCGAACAATTAGCCAATACATCGCAAAGTTAAATAAACAATCCGAAAAAATAGATAAAAACTCGATACAGCTTTGGAGCATCGTAGGGCATCAAAAAAGGAGGAACTAACCTACCCCCGCGCTCCAGGATTCAAAAATCACCCATACAGATTACGATACAGCTCCACTGGCCACTGAGTTAGTCGAACTACTCCTCAAAGACTGATCACCCTCAGCCTTTAGGAGTGGGGGGCTCGTGATGTGGCCAAAAACAGGGGTTCAATCGAGACCGTCCAAATGGGGCACGAATCCTACAGCTCAGGGGCAAGATGGTAATTTCACATAACAGACAGATCCACCTCAACTGGGCACGGGTTCCAACCCGCTGCACGCCCGGTCCAGCAAGATACGATCAAGGTCCCTGATTAGATCTAAATCAACGGCCATGATTCACGTCTATCTCTTCACGGGGGATTAGGGATTAAATTCCTTAACTGATTACAGGGAATATACCTTATCAGATTACATGCCTTATCTGACTACGAGGAATATTCCTTATCTAATCACGGGGATTACATTCCTAAAACCAGTCCCTAAGACGCCTATAAATACCCCTCACCCATCTCCATTAAGAGGTAATCAATCTTTCTCTAGTTAAACGCTCTTTCATAATCAATTCTGGTTACTGACTTGAACGTCGGAGGGTGCGTCGCCGGGAACAACCCCGGTGTCTCGCACTTTTTGCAGGTCTACGGCGGGAGCAACGATCAGAGTTCGACGGAACAGGTATACAGGTTCTCCTATTCAGTTTCCCCAAGAACTCACAAATTCATCTGTTTGCCCCCACACCGAATTTAGCGGCAACAATAACTATGATCTAAAACTCTCAATCATATGATCAAACGCACAAAACGTTAACACATTCATTACATGAAAAATACTAAGAAAGTTAGAGTAGATCATACCGACACTTCAAGTTAGAAGTGTTTTTCCAAATTCGATGGAGAAGCCTGCGTAATGCAGACTTATCATACCGTGATGCAAATCCATCGTCTCCAACATACACAATCTTTAATTTAAATCTGATTCAGTCCAAACATATTTGGATATTGTTTTAACAGCATCCTTCTTGCTTTCACCAACTGCATCCACATCTCATCTGTGCTTTCTCTTTCAACTCATTTTGCCCATGATTGGAGCAATCTACAGAGGCATTTCAACAAACACCTTTCGAGCACAACTATTTCACCCCATAATTGGTACTCCATATTGTTGGGTGTGAGAAGGTGATGGGTGCATCTGTAATGGGAGTAGGTTTTGCTGATGAGCTACCTTGCTCAAGTCTGGTGGAATTCCGAGAGGTTGCGACGCTGTCCAGCGGCGGCGATGCTCAGTGACGGCGATGCTCAGCAACGACGCCGCCCGGCGGCAATGGCGCTCAGCAAGGCGATCCCCATCGACGGTAGCGCTCGCCCCCCCAGCGACAGCAGCGACGCCCAACGACGTCTCCACTGGCGTCGCTGAGATCCGAATGCAGACGCCTCCACTTGATCTGACGCGGGGATGTGGCGGCGGTTGCCAGCGAAAGCTGCGAAGGCGAGAGTCGACGCCGGCGATGGCTGCGGTTGGCGACGACGACGAAGAGATCCCGACGGACGGTGATTTCGACGACCTCTCTCTCTCTAATCTTGAAATTAGTTTTTGTATAATATCTTAAGATTGTTAATACTGATTTGGGGAAATTAGGGTTAGGGTTAATCTCTAGCCGCTTAAGATATTATACCATGCTTATCAGTATTGGAATGTCACAGAGCACTATCTCTAGACCAGCTTATAAAGAGATTAGACTGGGTTTAGGGTACTGGGCTTTTAGCCCACTCAAGCCGTTCCAATAATTTATACATAACACGTGTAAACCCGTGTTGCCCCATAGAATAATATACACAATATTATCCTATTATACTGAGAATATACTTATACATCCAACAGATTTTGCATTGCACCACTAACAATTAGCATCTCTGATCTTGAATATCTTAGGAGTAACTACAATAGGATCAAATGGGTTAGAGTGGAGGCGCTTGACTCATTTATTATAGCTTGGTTCTGGATCTATGGGTTAGAGAAAATACAGGCAAAGGAAGAGGAAAAGACTTAACCTGCAGGAAATATCAAAGGTACAGTCTCTTCTGCTTGTTCAATAGTTTTTTTGGCTCATCCTTCTAGAATGTTTTATTAGCATATGTTTATTAACTAATGTCTCTTGTAAATTATATAATATAGGAAAGCCAAGAAGCTAAAATTAAAAAATTGAGGAAGAGTTTGACGTTCAAAGCTACTCCAATGCCAAGTTTTTATCAAGAACCTGGTCCTCCAAAAGTCGAATTGAAGAAGGTAATGTTTGCTTTTCCTTTTGTATCTCATGCTTGGAAGGTGCATGCCAACTCTTACAGTTTTACTACATATTCTACTACTATTGCTGCTTGGAAAGCTGCAAACACTATAGATGATCACTCCATCAACAAATAGACATTATGACTAATCTTACTGTATTACTGAACTCTTGCACTTGCTTTATGTTTTGCCATATAGCAAACATTACTGCACTTACATGTATGTTACTCTAGTGTACAGCTCTTAGATATGAGATAACAAGCATACAATTCTCAAAGTGTGGACATGCTCTCAATGAAATGTACGAATAACACATGTATGTTATTTTCTAGTGAAGGAAGTTCTGTATATACATACATAGCCATGCTAGTGCTTTCAAACGCTAGTGTCTACTATTTGTATAAAAGCTATATATTTGTATATTCATATCTTATGATCGGCATATTGTATACTTTTACTACTTTGTATTTGAAACACCAGTGCCACTTTTTCTTTTTATAAGCTGTTATCTTGATGGCTTCTTTACAAAAATATTATTAGTGCTATAAACCATAGTCTATGTGTCCACATAACGGATTTGATCAGAAGTTGCTTTTTGCAGCAAATTTTCATAAAATGCAGAAATATTAAATGTGCAGCAACGTGTATAAAAATTTCCCCTTTTTATTTGGAAAACTCATATATATTGTGTATACGTAGCATTCAAGATCAAAAATGCATGGTTCTGCTTAACCCTTTTATAAATTTGATTTGATTTTGGCTGATTAGCAAAATGCAAGTGTAATTCATATATTCTTGTGGAAGTTTTATCTTAAAAATTGACTTATATATGCAACTTATGAGAGCATGCATGCTCTAGGTACACGATAACTAATAAATACTACACCAGCAAACTTTCTCATATATTTTCCCGTTGGTATTCTTAGAGAAAGAACTTGGACTCTGAGAACTACAATCATTTTATGTTCATAATCTTTGTTTATTTATGCAATCAGCAAAGTAGTCGCTCCTGAGTTATTTCAGATTTTATGTTTAGACCTTTTGATAAATCTATGGCAAGATTTTTTGTTATATATCATCACATCAATTAATTAGATGCTCTGAAATGAGTATTAAACAGAAAATTCAAAGAATAATTCTCTTGTCAATCACACAAACAATAAAATACTTTGCAGGATTTACTTTGAATACATCTTCAAGGTTTAATTTCATGTTTATTATTGAGTAGGCTGACAAGTAAGAGTAGTTCGTTGAGATGAATGAATGTGATTAATTTTATATGATTCTTCTCCCTATATCCTCGTTCTTCCTCATTCTTCAAACAAACTTGTTCCTTCTCTTTCTTTTGCTAGAATTAGAAACCAAACCAACCAGTCAGCTTCAGACAACCTTATTTTGATACAGTCCTAAATCATCCTTCAAATTTGTAACCAGATTTGTTGACCAAACCAATCAGGTTTACAGAAATCTTCTAATCAAAACCTTTGGATGATATAGCTCAGTTACTTCTAGCCTGGTTTATTATATCTAAGCAACTGCAAGTTATAATTGAGGATACCTAGAATTGTTCATATACATTGCATATATCTGAAATCAACTGCGAGTTATAATTGAGGATACCTAGAATTGTTCAGATACACTGCATATATCTGAGACAAAATCTCCACTATATTTTATTGAAATGTGGATAATCACATGTATTTATTTAATGTTTTTTTACAAAAATGTATTATCTGCCAGTCTAAATGCTAAATTAATTTGATCTGAAATTGAATTCCTTTCATATGGTAAGTGTCAGTATGGAAAAGTTGAAATCTGAATTGTCATTATAGCATAGATCAAAACCACTCTAAAGCTGACCTTTGATACTTCAGTACATGTTATCAGCACCGTTATCATGTTCTAATCTCCCTGTTATAATTGCATGTTCTCATCCTGAATTACATTAATAATTGCAATAGATCTCAACAGACAACACAAGCAGATCCTGAATTATAAGGATGAGATTTCCTCATCACAAAGCTAATTAATTTCCATCATACCCAAGAAAAATCTAACCCAAAAAATTTCCACCTACTATCTGTATCATGTCATGACATTATCATGACATGTTATTGTCTGACATGCTAGATAAATGAACAAAACTTCATCCATGTACAACTCATATAATACAAACTTATTTGCTTTCACTATCCTGAGTGGAAGTCCTTTCGTAGGACCTCCTCTCTTAATCAAATCAAAGATGGCAGTCTCCATATTCTGAGTTAATAGAAACTATTATTCTATACAATTTTTCTTCTAAGCTACTAATCTTAACGGATTAAAAAAATTCAGAACATACATAATTTTGACAGGTGAAATTCTTAACTTGGTAATGAAGAGGTCTAAGGAGGTAGGCGCTCACCTACGATCTATGCAAACCTCTGCATCAACTTTCAAAATTTTAGATTCTTGAATCTGATTTTAATCATCTAATTATCAATCCACAAGAAGAAAAAGAAAAAAAAACTAATTATCTAGTTGGAACGACAAAGAATGCTAGCAAGATCCTAACACAAAGATGACGTGCACAAATCAAGAAAAGGTTCCAAAAATTCTTACATGTTATGAGCTTAGAGAACCCATCCTGCCATGTGAGTCTGCTTTGCTAATCCTACTAGATAGTTGCAGTCACATTCAATTCATTAGAATGATATCTGCAAGAAGCCCCTGCAATAATAGGGATGCCAGATAAACAAAATCTACACCTTACATGCAAAAGAAAAAAAGTCTTCTTACATTACCATATGCTTCAAAGTTAGTGTCTCAAGATATGAACATGACTTCCTAAGTTAGTTCTCTAATCAGAGCATCCTGTGAAATTCTGAATAAGGTTACGAAGAGCTTTTATTTCAACAACAGTGGATTTACAGAGAACAATATAGGCCATCTGCGAAAACCAAATGAGTAATGCTAGAATGCATGGTGTAAGAGAGAATTCTAATATTAAAGCTTCAATAGGTAACTCAATGTCAAAATAACATGACAAAAGCCAACAATAAACATCTGCACAAATGAACTTCAAGAAGATTATATAATTAAAAAGCTTTTATTGAGCTTTTGACCACCGAGAAGTGCCTTTCTTGGGTATACTTACATACATGTTCATATGATCCTCAATAAATTCAAAATTCAAAATTTAAGTGCAATGTGGCAAAATAAATTTATGCACTTTGCAGGGATATCGAGGTAGCTGGTATTCAATCCCTTGTCACTTAACAACATAGTTAATCCATCTAGGAACCTTAGGGTATGTTAGTTTCTAAAAAAATTCATGGACTCACTAAGAATTACAACTGCAATGCGTACATGACCTTTCCTAACTAAAAGAGAACAAAATTAGTTAATATTCAAAGATCCATCCTCCTTTTTTCTCCTGGTTTTGAAGTGTTATTTGTCAAAATTTGTTAGAAAGTTTTTATAGACTGAAAAAATTATTGTTCGTTTCAAGATTGTTGATGCCAGAAGTCGGACTGGATGTCGAATCATGAATCATAATGAATCTACCTCACATACTGGGTTTAAAAATATGACACAACTTATTGGCAGATATAGAAAATCCTATAAATCATAATGTACAAATGTAATACACAAATAATGAAGTTTTGTACAGATCTACCTTACCTGTTTAGTACTCATCACCCCTCATCAACCCTAGCTGCCAGTTTCTTGCTACACACTTTCTTACTGGAGAGTTTTTGCAAAGAAGAAGAGGATGATGCATCAATTACTTAACAGAAGCAATTCATTTCTAACTTTTCCAAAGTATGTTCAGGTTTGAAACAAATTTCTTTGGTTTCTTCGCCATTTTCTGCTTGTTTTCCTTTCCATAATTTCATATGTGGCTTAGGATAGGGCCAGCTTGCCTGATACTTCACCAAACTTTGGCGTTCCTTCAAGTAAATTGCTAGTTCCGATTTTTCAAGGTGATCTCGGATCGCCTATGCTCAATTCCGACCCAATCTATTTCGACCGAGTTTTAAAACTATGCCCATTACCTCTCCATGGCTATCTAAATATAGAGTATAAAAATTAAGACTGTTTTTACTAAAGTAGACATTATTGAAACACAATAATCATACAGTTAGCAAATACACCTTACATATAGGATACCTCACATGAGATCATTAGTTCTCTTTCATGATATCATGTTCAAGAGAACCCTCCTATACAACTAATTAGTATTTCCCTTTTGCTAATATATAAATGAATTAATAATCGAAACTATCTTGAATTACTTTATCTCTTTACTAATTTGACTTGCTTTATATTTTTATTGGAGCCAAAGAGAAAATCTTGTAGAACCCAAAACAGATATGAAATGTTTTCACTAATCATTTCATTAAGTCTCTCATGTCTACCAAAACTGTCAAGTGAAAACAATAAAAACATGAAACCTAAGTATATTCCTAATGAGAATGGAATATGCATTTCTTCAATCAACGCTTTAACTCTTTAAACTTATTATATTGATTGCAAAAACTATTCACTTTTGCTATACCCTGAAGAAGAAATTTAACCAGACACAATGCATGAAAGAGTTTTTTAAGGGCTATAGCTCAAATGCATGCTTCCATTTTTCAGGTTGTTAGCATATCAGATGAATGACAAATTTCCTAGTGTTTCCTGTCAATTTCATCAATTAAGTCCCACAGTAGATAAAGAGTTTCCTAGCGTTTTATGAATCAAACAGTGATATTTTCAAGTAATCACTTTCTGTAGTTTCTTTGGAGTTTGAAAAAGGGCTAACTAATAGGTGTTTGGATTCTTAATTCTTTTAGGTTCTACCGAGAACTAATTCTTAATTCTTAAATTTCACAGTTGGTTGATAGAAATCCAGATGATTAAACCAAACATATCTTACAAGTTACAAGTCAATCTAGAAAGCACCTTACACCTGTTCTCTATTGATTCAATTCCTTGTGCGTCGCAATCATCAAATATCTTTCAGGCTGCGTAAATAATGTCGCATCAATATAAAAAATTTAGAAATTTAAAATGAGCAAGAATAACCAACATAATCCAGAAAAGAACAAAAGAAAAAAAAAGTTCATATATTAAAACTCATATGTTTAACCATACCATTGTCATAAGACTTGGGGATCGTTTTATTTATTCCCACAACTTTGTTCATTTACAAAAGAAAGATCGTTCGGTTTTGTTTTTATTGGGAAAAAATGTTTATTTTTGAGTGATTTTTGTGAAAGAAAAGATTTTGGTGTAAGAATAGGTTTTGTTAAATCAAGACAATATCTTTTTGTGGGTTATAAAAGAAAGATAAAGTTTTTAAATAAAGAAAGTTGGTTGCTTTAAAAAATTGGTTAGTTAGGGTATTTTGGGAAAAGGTTGATCTTTTTGACAAAATATCATGTTTTGTTTGTTTGATTTTATTCATAAAAGGGGGTGATTTTTATTAGTGAAAGTTAGGTTCTTTAAGAAAGTTTTGACTATTTTTGAGTAAACAGTCTTTTTATGATAAATCATATCTTTTTAATTCAAAAATACGAAGCGTGTCTAATTACAACGATTCATCCACCATCTAATGTATAGATTGTACCCTAAACATGTTTTGTTTGTGAGGATCACCCAAGGCTTAACCCATTGAAAAGAAAAGTCGAAAGAAAGGCTCCTCGGTTTTGAGTAATAACGATAGGTACACATATAAGTAAGAGGTCCTTAATTCAAGTGTTTTTCAATCATAAAAATCCTTAGTCTGGGTTAATAAAAATTGTATTTTTTATTAAAAAAACAAACACACTTGCATAGATATATTATTGGAAAATCGAATTAAACTTGCACATGCACACGTGCCTCATCCCCTACTTTGTGAATATACAAAAAACCCATGAATTCATCTACAATCACACTCATTTTATCAAATTTCCAACATAATAAACCTTCAATCAAGCAAAGAAACTTAAACTAAATCATCGCAAACCACATATGATCACAAACTGACTTCTAGTCATTCATAAAGAATCATAAAAAGCAAAACTTTTTATTCATATTCAACTCATTGTTCCTCTTGTTCATCATGGAGAAATCAATATCATTCAAAAAAATAAAAGAAGAAGAAGGATACCGAGGGTGATCGGGATTGGGGGAGTTTGTCGACGTCAGGCGTCGGATGCGGGCATGGCTGGTAGTGGGGCGGCGCACGGATCGAGGCAGTGGGGCGGCGAGCGGGGTTTTGCTGCTTCTCTTCTTTTTCTCTCTCTGTTTGCTTATCGACAACATCAATCAATCAGCTGCCCATCAAATCCCCCAAAAATCCATAATCGCTATCCCAAACCCTAAATCGCGATCTAATCGGCCAAGATCCTAACCCTAAACACATTGCTCGTCGGTAAGTCTTCACCGGTGCCACTTTTGATGCTCTTCTCATCCCGACCACCGCCGCCAACAGCCACCTGCGCCGACGCCATCAAGATTCGCGACTAGATTTCAGCTAGTGCGTGGTTTGCATCAAGAATCGGGACCGGATCTTTTGGAGAGAGGAGGTTGGGATTTGAGATTTGGGGGTGAGAATTAGATGAACGAGGATAAAGTAGATGACTAATTGAGGAGTTTATTTTGGGTATACGGTATTGGGAATTTGTACGGGTTGAGATATTTTTTTTGATGTAAGCGGATAGAGTCTACCGACTCCAGCCCGATCAAAAAATATATTGATAACAAGAAATAACTGTACAAGACAATCATCGATGGTTTTACAAGATGTAAAACAATAGCGTCAGCCTAACAATCGCCGAAAACAATCATAGATAATAAAAACAAGCGGGAAATAAAGATACAATACAGCCTGAGACAATAATAAAATCAGTGAGGAAGACGGTCTGGTCGGGAATCAGGAACGCAAGCAGCCACAATAAATGCTAGAGACGCCTGAGCATGGGGCGAGGATAAAGCTCTCAGACAGTCGGGGTTCCGATACCAAACGCGACAGACAAGGGGAAGCTAGTCACTCCCGGCTAGGCTGGGGCCAGAGAGGCGGTGAAGCAACGTCAGAAGCGGGCCTAAATACACGATGCCTGAAGAAGCCAAAGGAACAGGGACGCGCTCCTGAAGCAAATCAAAAGCGTCCTGCAACTAAGGCTCAGGAAAGCAAGAACCAACCCAAACAAACAGCCAGCATGACGAAAGAATACAATAGCATGAAAAACAAACAATAGTTCAGCTGCCTAAGAAGGCACGTGGAAGCTCATAGTAATCCTTCATAAGAACATCACAGAACCAAAAGCAATAAACCCATCGCAATTCAAGAAACAGAGTATAAAACTGCACAAGGGAGGAGCCTGCTCCAAATATCAAACATAATAAAACTGAACAGAGAGATGCCATAGAAGGTTATCACCAGTACGGATTACAAGTTAAGGAGCTAGAACGCAATTAGATACAATCTCACGCTCACCCACCTAACTTGTTACCACGGGTAACCACAAAAAGAGAAAAACAACCAAAGAGAAACCATAGAAACCTAATAAAGGAGCTGCCCAGCTAACAGCGATCCGCGCCAGAGAGGAAACCCGACCAAGACCAAGGCGTCAACAAAAAAGGTGAGTCAGCGACTCAACAGAACATCGCCAGCATCAAAAGGCAAAAGAAGACCACAAGGGAAGGTCCAAAATCAAAGCGATCACTCCTGCAAATTTCTCAAAACACCAGAAAAAAAACAATGTAAGAAGATGAATGAAACAATCCATTCGTCTGCAACGCAGAGAAACGGGGAAATAATTAAGCAATGATAGAATAACGAAGCTACACAGAAAATATAGCAAGATAAAAACATTGCTGTAAAGAAATCAGGAAAGAATAATGTGATAAGATAAATGAAACAACCAATTCGTCTGCGAAACAGTGAATCGAGGAAAATAACTAATCAAAGATAGAATAAAAAAACAACACAGAAAATATAGCAAGAAATATTCATAGTGCCTTGAGTCTGGAAAGAACATTAAGGGATTCATCTAAACGGTGATAGTAATAATACTGACGATTATCATCATTAAGCTGAGAAGACCAAAATTTAAAAAGAAATAATAGATCATCTATGAAGGAAGAGCAAGAGGAAGCTTTATGCGTGAAAACTCTGCGATTCCTTTCCATCCAGACGATCCAAATAATAATGTGGACGGAAAGGTTCCATCCCTTACTATATCTAGGGAGATACGAGGGAGATTTCCAGCAGGAAAGAAGGTTAATTGGAATAGCTGGGTTGACCCAAGCGAGCGACACTAATTTTCAAAGGGGACGAACGAAAGTGCAGCCAACGAAAAGATGATCGACATCTTCCGAGGCTACCAAACAAAATGGGCAGAGTTGCCCCCACGCTAAGTTTCTTTTGTTCAGCACTTGGACAGTGAGGAGCTTGTTGTTGAGGGCCAACCAAGAGTTAATTTTAACCTTGAGGGGAGCGCAGGATTTCCAGATGAAATCTGCAGCAGGGGATACTATGCCTCGGAAATTGAGGAACTTGTAGAACGATTTAACCGTGAAGGATCCAGAGGCATTCCATCGCCAAGCTATGTCCTCCGAGTGTTTCCACTCGAAGAGGGAGAGAGACGCAAGCAGATGTTGCTGTTCCGATATAAGATGGGAAGGTAACTGGATAGAAAAAGGAATGCTCCAAACCCTAGTAGAATTGATCCAGACAAATGATTCCTCTACTGAAGCGTCCGGATTGGCAGCGAGACTGAAGAGAGAGGGGTAGGCTGAGGCAATGGAGGTGTTTCCTAGCCAAAGATCGGTCCAGAATTTGGTTCTCGATCCATCAGCACAAAGTCTAAAAATACTGGACTGGAAAGCCGGGGAAACCTTCCAGACTCCTTTCCAGAAAGGAGAAGCGAAACGATGGATAGGGGAACAGAACTGCCACCAAGGGGTGGAACTAAAATAATACTCTCTAATGCATTGAACCCACGATAACTGAGGAGATTTATGGAATCTCCAAAGCCATTTACCTAAGAGGGCCAGATTATGGTCACGAAGGTTCAATACACCCAACCCACCGTTCGCCTTGGATGAACAGATGATGTTCCAATTGCACAGATGCGTGCCCTGCTTATAAAAAGCTTCGCCTGACCAAAAGAAATTGCTACGAATTTGATCAATCCTTTTGAGGACCCAAGACGGGAGATAATAGAAAGACATCATATAGAGAGGTATAGCAGAGAGAACCGAGTTGAGAAGAATTAATCTCCCTCCTCGGGAGAGTAATTTACCAGTCCAGACATTCAGCCTGGACTCGATTTTATCGATGATGGGGAACCAGTCAGATCTGTGGAGCTTACCCCATCTTAGGGGGATACCCAGATAAGAGATGGGGAAGGAAGCGATACGGCAGTTAAAAAATTGAGAGATCTCAACATGGCGATTATCATTTCCACCAAGCCAATATACCGAGGATTTGTTGAAGTTGATGGCCAGACCGGAAGCCTGTTCAAAGCAATAAAGCAAAAGTTTAAGATTGCGTAATGAAGCGCGTTCCGGTTTGGTGAAAATAATGGTATCGTCTGCGTATTGCAGGTTGAGGATACCGTCGAAATGACGGGAGCGACCAATACCCTCAATGGCATGAACTTCGCGAGCATTGCGAAGCAACCTGCTGAAAACGTCCGCTACCAGAGAGAAGAGAAGGGAATAAAGTGGGTCTCCTTGGCGGAGACCACGTTTGATTTTAAATTTGTGGCCCTCCGAACCGTTGCTAAGAATAGAAGAGGTACCAGCGATCAAGCTGGATTTAATCCATCCGATCCATTTCGGACCAAAGCCACGATGAAGCATGATATCGAAGAGAAAGTCCCAATTAACATTATCGTAAGCTTTTTGAAAGTCAAGCTTGAGAAGGATACCTTCTAATTTGTGATGGTGGCTAAGAGAGATAATCTCTTGAGCGGCCGCTACGCTGTCAAGAATAAAACGCTCTTTGATAAAACCTGATTGGGCAGGATCAATCAGAGGCGGTATAATAGCACTGAGCCTGACCGCAAGGACTTTCATGATAATTTTGAACGTGGTGTTGATAAGGCTAATGGGTCTAAAATCTGCCACTGACTTGGCACCCGCCAGTTTAGGGATAAGAACTATATGGGCATAATTGATGCATTCGAAGGAAAAGGAACCCCGGTGCAGATCTTGGAATAGATCGAATAGATCAGCCTTGAGCCAAGACCAAAATTTTTGGAAAAAGAAAGCCGGGAAACCGTCCGGACCGGGCGCTGAATCACTTTTTAGAGCAAAGACAGCAGACTTGATCTCATCCATCGTGAAAGGAGCCTCTAGAGAGGATAGGTCAATGGATGGAGGACCATAGAGTTGCTGCCAGTCAAGAGAGATCATGCGAGGTTTAGAGGAACCGATAAGGTTTTTGTAGAAAGATAGGAAGGCATGGTGAATATCAGAATCAGAGTGCAGCTCCGCACCCTGATCTTGAATCGCCGAAATATGGTTGCAGCGCCTGCGATGTGAGGCGAAGTGATGAAAGAAAGCGGTGTTACCATCACCCTCTTTCAGCCAATTGACTCTGGCTCTTTCAGCCCATTTAGAATGATCTTGAAGGAGAATATCGGCATATTCGCGCTTGCAGGCTAGATTCTCTTGAAGAGCGTGATGAGATAGAGGCTCTTGCTCCTCCATTAGGTCAAAAGCCTGAATGGAACCGAGAAGAAATTCTTTGAGGAAATTGGTGTTGGATTGATGTTCGCGGCGCCAAATCTTACAACCATATTTGATGGCGTGGAGCTTAAGAAGCAAATTGCTAAGGCCGCGAGATCCAGAAATGGCAGAGAGGCATTCCTCGATCAGTTTAACAAATAACTGATCTTGAAGCCAAAATTTTTCGAAACGGAATTGGTGGTGATGGGGAAAGTGAAAGTCTGAGAAAAGAGCGTGGGCACGTGATCCGACGAAGGATTGGGGAGGGCTTTAGCGTAGGAGTTGTGAAATCTAGTGAACCAAGAGTGCGAAACTAGAAACCGATCTAGTTTGGCGAAAGAAGGAATAAGATGCTGATTCGACCAAGTAAAACCCCTGCCATTGATAGGGATTTCGGATAATTGGAGATCCCGAATGCAATCGTTGAAGATACACGATTGGGAATCCGAGGAGACAGAGTTCGACCTTTCCGAGGCGAAACGAGTAATGTTGAAGTCTCCACAGAAAAAGCCGATACCTTGAACGAATTGGTGAAGGGAATGGAATTCATGCCAGAAAAGAGGGTGTCGATTAGAGGTCGATGGTCCGTAAATAGAGATAACCGTTAAGACACAGTCGAGAAGCTGCCAGTGCAGTTGAACAATCAGAAAGAAATTAAGGCGGTGGATCGAGATAATAGAGAAGACCGAGTCCTTAAAACCTAAGAGAATCCCGCCTCTAGAGCCTATGGCATCAAGAGAGATCCACTTGGTGATAGAAGAACCTCCTAACGAACGGAACAGGCGGGGGGAGGGAGATTTGATCTTAGACTCTTGAATAGAGATAATATCACAGTGAGAAGAGGCAATAAGGTCAAAAATGGCCCTTTTTTTGGCGGGGCAGTTGAGGCCCCGGATATTCCATGAGATACTAATCATGGAAAAGAAGGTGCTCCTGGAAGCGGGTACGTTCTAGTTCTCTAAGGCAGGAGATCGGGATAGAAGAATTGGAGGAGAGGGAAAAGCCAAGGGATTGGGCGAGTGATAAAATCTCGGAGTCCGATAGGTCATCAAATTGGTGATGATAAAGAGAGCCCAAAGGAGGAGGCTGAGAGATGGGGTCGGAGAGGGAAGCGGCTATCGAGGTAGCCGATCGTTTCGCCTTAAGACGGGCACTCGATTGAATTAATCGATAGGGGGTAGAAGACGACACGAGGGAGTGTAAATTTCTAGAATACAAAGGCTCCGGAGTGGAGGAAGGCAGCGAGCCTGAACAATCCAACACCGGGCAAATGTAGGGATCCTTAAGGGGAGAGATGGGCGTCGAATAGAACGGTTTAAGGGCATTGCGACCCTTAGTAACCGTGAGCAACTCGGGAGGCAGAGCCTTTCGAGAATTAACACAACTGGACAGAAAGTCCGAAGAAAGTTTAATGTGAGATAGAGAAAGAGAGGAGATAGAGCACCAGGTCTTAATTAGACCAACAGATGCCATCTTAAAGGTTGGAAAGGCAATTTCCAGCATTAAAAATGAACGACTACCAACAATCGATAAACAATAGACAAAGCTGTAATCAAAAGAAGATGAAAAGAAATGAACCTGTTTGGACACATGTGTGAGTTCAAGCTCAGCAACTTCATCGCCAAGCAGATCATCCTTAGCCATCCAGTCCTGGGCCTTAGCAAGAGGGGGAGCCTTACAAGGCAGAGAGGCATCAGAGGGACGGGTGGAGCTGGAAGTCGGGAAGTGAGCAGAGCGTTGGAAGTGTTCCCAGTCAGATGCGAAGGAAGGGTTGACTTCCCAAGCTGGCCAGATCTCAGATTTGGAAGGAGAGGGGGACGGAACTTGAGCACTGGAAGTAGGCACAGGCGCTTGAACAAGCGGGAGAGAAGAGGAAGGAGAAGTGGACTTCGAAAGAGGCTGCGAAGATCGATCAGGATTGATCCAAACTAGATTGGGCGACTTAGCAGGAGAAATCTTAGGGGGAACAGCAGCTCCAGTAGGCTTACGGGGGAGAGTAAGAGACCTCTTAGCACTGGGGGAGGAGGGTTCGACTTCCCTGAAGGGGGCAAAGACTTGGGGCCAGCAGAACCCGGATGAAACTCAGGGGGGGGAATAAGGACGAATCCCGGCTTCGAGGAATCCTGCGAGGTGGAGGACTCATGGTACTGAACAGAGACAGTGAATGACGAAATACCATCGTTTAGGCAGTAAGCTTCAATACGCTCCTTTGGGGAAGGGCAACGAAATAAAGCTTCAACTTGAATACTGTCCGAAGCCAAGCGAGCGCATGAAGCGATACTAATGATCTCTCCAATACATTTGGTGAAAGAAGCCACCAATCTCAGAGAGTCACAGAAAGGTGGAAGACCAACCAGTGAAACTTTGGTGGGGATGAGATCTAGAGCTTTAGAGGAGGAGGAAAAGGAAAACCATTTACGGATGTTCATAGAAATCGAACCGATAGATAGCGACTGGTTGGCGCAGAGATCGTCCAGAACCTTTGAAGAGGGGCATTGAATAACTGCGTCTCCGTTAGTGCAAGAGTAAAGAACCCAATCCCACTCTTTAACATTACAATAGTTGCAAAGAAACGCATTGAGGGTATAGAAATGGATGGAACCTCCGGAGAAAGAAATCGCACCATAATTACTGTAGATCTTCAGACGATCAGAAAGCTCTGTATTAGATAAAAACACTTGAGTCACAAGCGGCTTAACAAGAGGGGGGGAAGACGCCGTCAACTTCAAGGGGGTCGGGGCATGAGGGGGAGACCGTTGGGGAACGGAAGCAGGGGTGGGTAGGAGAGGAGAACGAGAAGGGGCTTTCTGCTTCTTCAACTTAGAGGAAGGCAACTCAGCCAATTTCTTTTGTAAAGCCGGAAAATCCAGTGCCTCTAAAACCGAGTCAGCGATCGGAACACCCACTGAAATGCCCAAGAGTTTCTGAAGAGAGAAACAACGGTGACGAGCGTGGCCGTCTTTGAGACAAAATAAACACTTCATTTTGGCTACGCAGAAGATTTTCAGATGACCCGGCTGGAGGCACCGGAAACAGTAAGAAGGGGAGCGGAGAGAGTGATTTAGAGAGGAAGAGGAAGACGAGACGGTGGAACGAAGAAGAGGGCGGGAGCTTATAGTGGAAGAAAGATCTGGAAGAGGTGTACGAAACGAATTCGTGGGCCTAAGGCCAGAAACTCCAAATCCTGAAGTTGGTTTTGGAGTAACATCTTTTTTATATCTATTTTTTTTAACAATCTCGACCCAAGAGTGCTCCATGGGCCAACCAAAAGCCCACAACAGAAAAATGGCAACAATGGCAATCACAAAGCCCAAAGGGCAAGCGTCCCTTGCTGGGAGCAATGGAAGATGGAGCTAGGGGAGAAGGAGACCAGGAAAGGGGGAAGAGAGAGGAAAATGAGAGATGGAGACGATGAGAAAAAGAGATAAAGGGAAGAAGGAGAAAGAGGTAGCCCCAGGCCACAAGGCGCTCAAACGAGAGAGCTCAAACCCAAACCAAGGGTAATCAATACCAAAAACAACACACAGTAATCACAGCGATAACACACCTCAACTAGTACACCCGAAAAAAACGGAGTAAGTCCCCAACGAGCAATAATAAAAGCATGAGGAAGAATACTTACAGTGGTCGGCAGGGGTACCAACGTACAGGAACTTGGAAAAGAAACAACCTGAGAGGAAGCGCACACTGCCGAGAAGCGGGACAACCCAAGAAGCGAGAGCAGTGGAACCAGCAGAACAGAGGCAACTGTCGACTGAAAGGGGGTGAGGACTCAGAGGGCACCGCCACACGAGCGAGAGAAACGACGAGATCTGAACGTGGGAGGCTCAAATCGCGCTGGAGGAAGAGGTCGAGCGAGAGGGGGGGAAGTGGGAAGAGGGGACCACCGGTGAAAAAACGAAAAGGGGTTGAAGAGAACACCGAGGACACCAACTTTAAAGAAAGGGCAAGGGGTGAAGACGCCACCGATCCGGCGGATCTAAGGGGAGGAAGGAATGAAGAGAGGGGAGAAATATCGCTTTTTAAATGAAGATACGCTATCTTTTTTTACGGGTAGAGATATTTGAGATAAATAAATAATCCGAAATAGATAATAGCCATGGATTGGTTTGGATGGCTGAGATTTAATTTAGATTCTCAGATCTACGGTCCAGATATGCTCTGAACCGATTTATTGTGGCTTTTATAATAGAAAATAGATTAATTTTTTAAAGGTTATACTTCTTAAAATCTAACTATCCATCACTACTGTTGGGATTCGTGCACTTTCTGCCTATTGTTATAGCCCAGAATATTTATTAATATATTGTTGGTATTAATTATCTCTAGTCTCTAATATTATAATGGGAGAAGGCTTTAGTGTCATTTGTAAATATTTTGTCATTCTACCAACCCGTGCAATACACGTACAGTTAAAACCATCAATATAAACTCATCCAACCCGTAAACCGCACGTGCATCCAACAAAAACCCAAAATCTCAAATGCACGTCTATTCCTCTCCCTCTCTCAAAAAATCAATCCTCTCTTTGCCACCAGCCGTCCCTTCATCGGTCGCCGCAATCAACCCCACAACCGTCGCTTCGTTCACCGTACCACCATCGCTTCGTCTGCCGTAGCCGGTTCGCCCGTCATAGCCGCTACATCGGCTGTAGCACCGACGCTTCGTCCGTTTTAGAGTGGCTGCTTCCTCCACCGTAGTCGCTTCACTCGTCGTAGTCGCTGCGCCCGCCGCCACACCCGTCGTAACCGCTTCGCCCGACGCTTCGCCCGTCGTAGATGGCTCGCCCGTTGTGGCCGCTTCCTCCGCCGTAGCCGCTTCGCTCGCCGTAGTCGCTGCGCCCGCCACCACACCCGCCATAGCCGCTTCGCCCGCCGCAGTCGACCATACGCCATTAGGGTAAGCGGCCAACAACTCCAAATCATGCTGTTTTCTGAATCGGTTGTCAGATTCTGGGAGATTAAGTTTTTCATGAATCAATTAACTCTTTTATTGCTCTTTTACATATATATTAATTCATTATCTACTTTCTTAGGCAAGCTACAATTTTAGGGTTATTATTTTTTTGAATTTAGTTGATGTTAAATGATCTTGGTTCTTCATCAGTGATGGCATATGGATATACTATTCAATGCATTGCACATCTACTGCACATCCATTAACTCTTTTATTGCTCCTTTAGGTATATATATTAATTAATTATCTATTTGCTTAGTCAAACTTCAATTTTATGAATTTCATTGTTCAGATTACAGATTAGAGATTAACAATTAGAGAGAACTACTGTCTTTTTTTCCATCTTTGGTTTTGCTGTTCATTTTTGACAGATTAGAGATTAAAAATAGGATATTAGAGACTATATATATATTCGTTTTTTACAGATTAGAGATTAAAATTAGATATTACAGATTATAGATATGTTCATTTTTTACCCCCGTTCTCAATGCTACTGATCATTTGTTACGTCCATGGTAATTCTCATTTTCTAACTTTCTCAGATCTATAATCAGTTGCAATATTCATTATGAATTTCATTGTTCAGATTACATATTAGAGATTAACAATTAGAGAGAACTACTGTCTTTTTCCCCATCTTTTGTTACACTGTTAATTTTTTACAGATTAAAGATTAAAAAATAGATATTAGAGATTATAGATATGTTCATTTTTACCCCCATTTTCAATGCTACTGATCATCCGTTATGTCCATGGTAATTTTTCACATTCTATAAGTTCTATTTATACCAACTTATGATTTTTTACGTGCAATAATAAAGCTAACTTTTAAGTTCACATTGTTTCTATCAAGAAAAATGGACACATTGATTGGCACAACAATGGTAAATGAAGGAGACTTGCAATATAATTGGGAAATTCAATCATCAACTGAAATATCTTAAATATCAGAAACTCGACACGTTGATGAACGCAGAGAGAGACGTAGACAATATCAAATAAATAGAAGAGCCAACATGACTGCAATATAATTGAAAGAGTTAAGACGAAGACAACAAGAATATGCTATAAATTGATGATTATCGATGTCTGAAGATCAAATAGCTGAACAAAGAGAAAGGAATAGATAGAATCAAAGAAACTGGCGCTCCAATATGAACGCCCAACAATTGGCTGATGAAAGATCGAGAAATCAACAAAATATGCAGCGTCGAATATCTATAATGAACGAACAAATAGCTGAACGTAGAGAAAGTCTTCACCAATATTGAAGCGATCGAAGATCTAATGGAAACTCTACATTAAGCGAAGGTATCAATTATCAAAACATTTTCCATATTTCACTAAATCTACTCATCCTATGTCCTCACTCATAACTATTTTTTATGTCACAAAGTAGTACGAAGGGTTGATGATAATGATCTGGATAGTGCTGCGTTGCAATTTACTAATACAAACATCAATGTAAATAATTCTGTTATGAATGAAGGTATGATTTAACACCCCACTTCATTTTCCTTAAGATTTCGTAGTTGTAATAATAATAAACATGGAACATTTCTACCACTACTACGAATTTTCTGATCAATAAATCATTGTATCGATACTGTTATTTAATTAGGTGTGTTTGTGGCTAATACAGACAACAGTGAAGAAACTTCTATTGTGAATGAAGGTATGAATTAATTCTGCATTTTATTTTACCAATACTGTTTTTTCCTTCTTCTGAACTATGTCATATTTATAAACAATTAACACACGAACAACTGGAAATAAACAAGTTCCAAGAAGAGTTCGAACTATTATGAGGCACTGTAATTCTGCAAGAAATAATGTTGACTCATTTTCACTGTCGACAATTTCATCTACCACCTACAACAGCCAACAGGACTGCAATACAATTAAAAGAGTTTAGATGAAGACGACGAGATATGCTAGAAATCGACGATTATCGATGTCTGAAGATCAATTAGCTGAACAAAGAGAGAGGCATAGACAGTATCAAAGGAATCGGCGCTCCAATATGAATGCGCAACAATTGACTGATGAAAGATCGAGAAATCAACAAAACATGCAGAGTCGAATATCAATAATGAACGAACAGCAAATAGCTGAACGTAGGGAGAGACTGCGCCAATATCGAAGGGATCGAAGAACTAATTGACACTCTACATTAAACGAAGGTATCAATTATCAAAACATTTTCCATAATTCACTTAATCTTCTCATCCCGTCTTTACTCATAATTATTTTTATCTTATGAAGTAGTACGAAGGGTTGATGATAATGATCTGGATAGTGCTGCGTTACAATTTACTAATACAGACATCAATGAAAATTTACTAATTTCGCATTTTATTTTACCAATACTTTTTTTCCTTCTTCTAAACTATGTCATATTTCTAAACAAATAACATAGGAACACCCGGAAATAATCAAGTTCCAAGAAGAGTTCGAACTATTATGCGGCACTATAATTCTGCAAGAAACCATGTTGACTCATTCCGCTGTCAACAATTTCATCCACTACCTACAAGAAGGTGCCCGCACTGTGCGGAAAAATTATTTTTTTATGAATCAGCTGATTTGTGTTGTCAAAAAGGCAAAGTGCAGTTGCCGTGAATAAAAGTTCCTCCTGAATTGATGAGCATTTATCTTGATCAGTCCGAAGAAGGAAGAACTTTTAGACAACATATATGTACTTACAATCATATCTTCGCATTTACTTCCATCGGGGTAAATCTTGATGATAGATTTTCAAATAATAGAATGGGTGTTTACACTTTTCGTATTCAGGGTGCCATATATCATAAGATTGGGAGTCTTATTCCGCATAGTAATTCAAGGCCTCGATATATGCAATTGTACATATATGATACCGAGCTTGAACTTGATAATAGGTTAATGGAAAGTGATTTGGTGAGGAGGCTAGTTGTGGAAAAGCTTCAACGAATTCTTCATGCACATAATCCATATATCCACAATTTGCAGTGTCTTCCACGACGCTCTAATCTCGACAGTTGCAAATTAATACTTAACGAAATACCAAACCATGTAGGACAATATCATTTGCCTACTTCTTCACAAGTTGCTGCAGTTTGGGTTCCCGGAGGTAATCCTTATGATTGCAATGAAAGAGAAATTGTTGTTGAAACTTATTCCAACCAACTTCACAATATTTCAGATACTACTGGGTATTATGATCCTCTTCAGTATCCTCTTTTATTACTGTTGCCGCTAAATCTGGTGTGGGGGCAAACAGATAGTATTTGTGGATTCTTGGAAAAACTGAATAGCAAACCTGTTACCTGTTCCGCCGGAGTTTGACGTTATCTCCTGCCGTACGCCTGCAAAAAGTGCGAGACATCGGGGTTGTTCCCGGCGACGCACCCTCTGACGCTCAAGTCAGTAATCAGAAGTGATTACGAAAGAGCGCAAAAACTGGCAAAAGATTGATTATCTCTTAATGGAGATGGATGGGGGGTATTTATAGGCACCGCTGGGGTCAGATTAGGAATGTAATCCCCGTGGTTAGATAAGGAATGTAATCCCTAATCCCCAGTGAAAGGATAGATATGAATCAGGGCCGTTGATTAGGATTTAATCAGAAACCCTAATTCTATCCTTTCTGGACCGGGTCTGCTGCGGGTTGAGACCCGCACCCGGTTGAGGTGGATCCGTTCGTGGGTTTGTGGGTCTTCGAGGAGGAGAACCAGAACCCGCTTCAGACCCATTGGTAGGTGAAATTACCGTTTTACCCCAGGGCTTCAAGATTCGTGCCCGATTTGGAAGGTTCCGATTTAACCCCATTTTTAACCATATCAATTACCTTATGGGAGTCATGGTTGGGATATCTACATTCATAATAACAGACGAAAAGTGTCATGTAGAGAATATTATGCATTTCGACTTCAGGTATTGACTATAGTTGACTATTTTATTTTATATTTCTTCCTAATCATTAATCAACCTATCAATAACGCTCTAATATATTTTTTGTTAGATTCGTGAAAATGACACATCTGTTTTTCTTCTTGGTGGGCGATTGCTACAACAGTTTTTAGTAGACAACTATGTTAAAATTACCACACATAGATTGCATTGGGTTCGCGATCATCAACATGAAATACGTGCTGAAATGTATCAGGGGTTACAGGATGCACAAGATGCAGGTGAAACGATTGCAGGTAAATTATATATCCCATATATGATTCGTACGATATGAAAAATATTTTCTACGTAAACCAACATTCTAAAATTTCCACTATTGTTATATTTGCTAGGAAATGTGGGTCGTAGAACTGTGCTACCTACGTCTTATGTTGGAAGTCCCCGAGATATGCAATGGCTTTGGTGCAAAAATATGGCAAACCTGATTTATTCATTACTATGACCTGCAATCTAACATGGATTGAAATTTCCAGTGAATTACTACCTGGGCAGCTTCCACAAGACAGACCAGATTTAACAACAAGAATCTTTCATTCTAAACTTGAAGAGTTTAAGAAAGATATATTTGATAGAGACGTACTTGGGAGAGTAATTGCACATGTACATGTCATTGAATTTCAGAAGCGCGGATTGCCACATGCGCACATTTTAATCATTCTTGATGATAGAGATAAAATTATTTCTGCAGATGATTACGATGGAATAGTAAGAGCAGAAATTCCAGATCGAGAAGTGGAACCTGAACTATACGAAACTGTGTTGAGACATATGATTCATGGACCTTGCGGTCATTTTAATCCTAAATCAACTTGCATGAAAGATGGAAAATGCAAAAAAGAATATCCCAAGCAGTTTGCTCCGTCAACTTTGCAAGGAGAGAATTCATATCCCGTATATTGCCGACGAGATACTGGTCAATATATCTCTCGGAGGAAGAACTCTAATCAATTGATCGATAATAGATGGGTGGTTCCTTATAACCCATGGCTGTTGAAAAATTATAATTGCTATATTAATGTTGAAATTTGTTCGAGTATAATTTCTGTAAAGTATATCTATAAGTATATTTACAAAGGACCCGATCGTGTGTCTTTTCAGATCCGACCAGGTGATGCTACAGATGAAATATCACAATATGTTGATGCCCGATGGGTATGCCCGCAAGAAGCCACCTGGAAAATCTTTGATTTTCCTATGACTCGAATGAATCCATCAATTCTCCCATTGCAAATTCACTTGCCGAATCGGCAACAAGTTTTATATTATGCTCATCAGTTAATAGAGAATGTACTTACTAATGAACGAATGCAAAAAACGATGTTGACAGAGTTCTTTACAAAAAATAATGAAGACCCTGAAGCAAGACAATATTTGTATAGGGAGTTTCTAGAACATTATAGGTATGAATTATCGAAGCATTTTGGGTAATTCACTAAATCTTCTTAGAATATATCTTTACTAGTAACGTTTATGCTTTTAGTTATGAAAGAGACAAATGATAATTTTTTTTTTTGCTTTTTAATTATTGATTGATAACATCTACATATTTAGGTGAAAGAACAAAGAACAAAAATGGAGCAAGAGACAAAATAGTATTCGTCAAATCGGCAGGATATATGCCATTTCTCCTCGAGAAGGTGATCGATACTATTTAAGGATGTTGCTAAATCATGTTAGAGGTCCATTACCATTTGACCACTTGCTTACAGTAAATGAGATTAGATATCCAATATTTAAGCAAGTGGCTGAAGTGTTAGGTTTGTTAGAGAGTGATAATAGCATCATCAGTTGTCTTTTAGAAGCATATAATACTCATATGCCATCAGCTCTAAGAAGACTTTTTACGACACTATTGATATATTGCGAGCCAGTTGGAGTAAGGCGACTCTGGGACCAATTTAAATCATATATGTCCGAGGATTATTCATCTGCAAGCAACCTTAGTGGATTATGTGAAGTACGATTGCTGAAAGAGATCAACGGTCTCTTAAACCAGTATGGCAAGAGCATTGATGATTATGACTTACCTGCAATCAATGTTGATGAAGAGGTCGATATCTCGCAATTGATAAAAGATGAGAAGTCAATACCTATTTCAGATGAAGATTTATCCGAAATAGAAAAACTTAATGTGAAAAACAGAAGTATGCATTCAATCTTATCACAGAAGTAGCCGTTAATGGGGAGAGTAAAGTCTTTTTTGCTGATGGTCCTGGAGGTACTGGAAAAATATTTCTTTATCGCTGTATTTTATCTTTTTTACGTCATAGAGGTCATATAGTATTAGCAACGGCATCCTCTGGAATAGCTTCTATAATGATGCTTGGAGGTCGTACAACACATGCAAGATTCAAGATTCCTATAAAGTTATGTTCCACTTCATCATGCATGACTATCCAATCTGATGAGGCCAAACTTTTACGTCTCTCAAATGCTATTATTTGGGATGAAGCAACAATGACCCATCGTCATGCTTTTGAGTCTTTAAACAAGACAATGAAAGATATAATGAGAAATGAAATGCCATTTGGAGGAAAAGTTATGTTTTTAGGTGGAGATTTTTGACAAATTCTTCTAGTTGTGCAGTATGGTACAAAAGCACAAACTATTGACTCATGTATAGTTAACTCTGCAATTTGGAATGATGTAATTGTTGTTCAGTTGACAGAAAATATGCGAGCCAAGGAGGATTCTGATTTTTCCATCTATCTCATACGCATTGGCAATGGAAATGAACCATATGTTGAGGGTGAAATGGTTAGAGTGCCAGCAGATGTTGCTCTTTCTAGGGGAGTTTCAAGATCTACTACGAAACTTTTAATCAAGAATGGACATCTACCAAGTCGGCAAGGCATTTATACAAAAAATGTTGTTTACAAGGATTTATTGATGAAATGTCATGGGACTTCAAATTAAATGGTAAGTTATTATTTATGTTTACATGATATTTTCAGTTTTACGCCTTAATATATATATATATATATATATATATACATACTGTGTGTGCATAAATGTTCAAGTGAAACTGTTATAGTGATCAAGTTCAAGTGAAACTGATCACTTTGGGACTAGGCTGAGGGAAATAAACTTGTAGATTCAATAACTACATATCTCGAGGCATCTGTTTCTTCGGATGTTCTTCGTCGTCTTCTTCTTCTTCTTCTTCTTCTTTGCTTCATTTGTTGTGTGGTAGTCCATATACAATCAGTTTTTAAGTCTGAAGATGTTTGTTGTAGAATAAGGTTACTTTGTTACTAAACTATTGCAATATACTTTTCCTTGCTGTTGGAAGATTAAACTACTGCAAGATGTGTATCTTCTTCTATACTCATATATTAATTTGATTTATTCATATTATATATTCTTTTTATAGTAGATACATGTTGGAAGGCATCTCATATTATATATTCTTTTTATAGTAGATACTCTGTACATCTCTTTTGCTTCCGCACTTCCCGTCATTGCATTTGGGGAGCAGCTAAGTAAAGATACAGGTCCATTCCACTCCTTTTACCAATGATTTTCCTGTTTCTTTGTATAAAACTACATGCATGATTTTGGTTCTCATTGCCTATGCTTATGAATGATGGGTGCATGACGATTTCAAAAATGTAAGAAATTTCTATGTTGATCTATACACAGATGGTTCACTGAGCACAGTAGAAACACTGGCTTCTACTGCTTTATGTGGAATCATACACAAATTGTCCTATCAGGTATGCCTAATTCTTTTGAAAAACCTATTTTAGAAACATTCTTATATATGATTAGCAGTCAAAAGACTATGTAAGCAATTCTCATTTCTTAAAAAAATGTTCAAATTTCTCCCACAATACCTGCGGTCTTCACATTGTAATATTTAACATTTTACAAGCTTCCAGCGATTTAAAAAGGCTCATGGCCTTTGATTTATATGCTCTTGTTACCACAATATGAAAATGTAACTGAAGAGCTTTGGACCATTCTAAAAAAATGTACACAAGACTATTTCATCTGACCGAATTCTATAATCTCCATTATGATCAGAACTCAATAAATTGTTTATGCGATTGTAGTGGTTTCGATCCTTGCTTTCTCCAAGGACGAGGTTCAAAGTTGGAGGTGAATGGAAGCGCATGCTATAGAGTACTCAGAACCCCATCTACATTTCGCTCTTTGCTCAGGAAGCCATTCTGACCCTGAGGTAAGCTATGAACTATGTATAAGTTTATAATTAGTTCAAATTAAGGTGTGTAATGTTTCCTTAACTTGACTGCGATTTAATTCTCCTTAGGTTCGTATATATACTTGCAAGAGAGTATTTCAGCCAATGGAATCAGCAAAATAAGAGTATATATGTGCAACTTTTGGTATGCGAAATGAAGAGAAGGTTCTATTGGCGAATTTCATCGACACTTATGCAAAAGACACCAACTTAAGCTCTCAAGGTATTTTGGATATGATCAAGTGCCATCTCCCTGAAATTCTTCGGATGGCAATGCAGAGATGCCAGCAGGGAAGATCTCACAAAATCATCGAGTGGCTTCCATTTTGATTGGAACTACGTGGCGGTAGGCAAAAAAAATAGAAATGGTTTGGTGGAGGCTGATTGGAGTTGACAGTGGATGAAGAACGCAGGTAAGCTTTGAGACCACACTACACTGGATTCTTATTTTTTCATCATAGAGGAGCCTTAGATTAAGTTCATCATCTCAAGGAACTGGATTGGATAAATTTCTGAGCTATTGAACTGCAAATCAAAGGCACACAGAAAATATTGTACTAAGTTATTTTTTCTGATGTTGATTAGTTATCTTTGTAGTATACAAACTCTGAACAAGTAGAGAAGAGCTGAACTGGTAGTAATAGTTATTTTAAATGATGGAAGTTTAAGTTGCTGTCATTTTGATACAAACTTTTTTTTTGGCACTTGGTTAGCTACAGCCGGGTACAAACAGATTGAAACTCACTTCCAGAATTAGTTTCAGTTTATTATAAATTAAGTAAAAATATTTAAATTCTGTTCTTGCTCTTTTTTCTCTTTTTCATGAAGACGATATGATTGATAACGAACAAGTGTTCATAAAAATCGCACCCAAAACAACGAACAACCGCAAATGTAAGTGTCACCTAACCTATTACAAGTTACCACTAATTCACAACCAGCAAAAGTGTAATGGAAGCATAGAAACTGTGGAGGAAGTAAGGTTATTGAATCCTGCGCATGTAGAAAATTATTCCACTACCGTTGAAAATGTAGTAGTGTAGATGTTTTGAATGCTACGAACCACAATGAAGACAACTGATAAATAGACCACAACAAGAAGTGAAGGATTTTCAAATTTTGATGAGCTCCCTGAACAAATTGCTGTTAAAATCCTGAATGGAGAACACTAATGCAAGATTTTAGAGAGGAGAGATAAGAAAGCTAAGCAAGGCAATTAACTCTTCTGGAGCCTCAAAGAATAGTGCTAAGGCAATTAATTTCTGAACTTTTTATATACGTGCATTGCACGTGCATTATACTAGTCTATGTAATAATGCCATAGCGTCACCGAGTCAGACTAATTATGTTAGGCAAGGAACTACTTCTAAAATGAGTTTCAAAGCCTTCGTTCATGTGAAACTAGACGTAGAAAGTAATACATGAGTTTTTTATTCATTTAATGAACTACACAATTATGAATTTACTTTACCCGGTAGAAGACATTTGTTGTCCCAAAACCATAGTGTGTCGAAATCCGATAAAGTAATAATAGGTCAAATTTTCCAAGTTAGTATTACTACGTGCAAACAAATGATTTTCTTTGAAAGTGCTAGTGGATGTCACGATAAAATAGGATTCACCGAAACAGACGCTATAAATCACGAGAGAGACTTGAGGGAAGCTATGAAAGGACACGATGGACAAATGTTAATTGATTTTTTCGAATTGCAAAAATAGAAAGATCTGTTATTATTTTATGATTTCCAACTAGATGGCGAAGGCCGATTGTCTCAATGTATTTGGGTGGATGGTACTGCTAGGATGAATTATGAAGAGTTTGGTGATGTAGTTTTCTTTGATGCCACACATAGCACAAACTGATATGGAATGTTTTTTGTTCCATTTGATGGAATAAACCATCATTGGCTATCAACTTTCCTAGGTTGGGTTCATCCAAAATGAGAAGGCCTCTTCATTTGTGTGGTTATTTTAAACATGGTTTGGAGTAATGAAACATGCTCCATCCGGCATGGTGACGGATCAGGATCATGTAATCGGTGTTGCAGTGAAAATAATTTTTCCTCAGACTCGGCATAGGTATTGCATTTGACATATTTTAGTAAGTTACCGCAGGATGTGCATATTAAATGAAAATGATAAGTTCAGAGAAATGATAAGTTCAGAGAAGCTTTTAAGAGTAACATCTGGAATTCTGATTTTATATATGATTTTGAAGTAAAATGGAAATTATTGCTTTTGGAATATGAAGTTGAAAATAAATGGTTGAATGATTTATTTGAAATTCGTGAGAAATGGGCTCCCGTCTATGCAAGATCTGAATTTTGGCCAGCATGTTGAGTAGCTAACGGAGCGAGGGGATACATTCTTTCTTGAAGTTTCATACTCAAAAGAGTACTCGTTACATGAATTTTTCATCACCTTTGATAGAGTCTTAGCAATGCAAAGACAAGAGGAACTTAAAGAAAATCGTCGTAATCGTGAGAATGTACCAAATTTAAGACCCAATGGCCTATGGAGGAACAAATAGCACGACTCTACACATTGAAGATGTTCTACAAATTTCAAGAGGAAATTCATAAAACATTATTATATAATGTGACTTTTATTGTAGAACATGACATAGCGCCAAATGCATCCTTTTATGTGAAGCTTTATGGAAATTCAGAACCGAGGATAGCAGGAATTCAGAACCTGGGATAGCAGTTGAATTTTCCTAACTCCGTTCAATGACTACTTGTGGATGTTACTTGTTTGAATTCATAGGCATTCCTTGCAAACATATTTTGGCAGTTTTGAGGTTCACCAATCATACTACATTACCGGAGCAGTATATTAGAAGAAGATGGACCCAAGATGTCATGAGAAGAAGATATACCTCCATTCATGAAGGCACTAACGGGAATTATGCTTCTTGCTATTGTGAGTTGAGTCATCACGCAAAACAAATGGTTGATCTTGGATGTTCTTCCAATGAAAGTTACCAGGACATGCTCGACCACATGTTCATGGGCATTGGAGACGTTTATCTTGTGCAACCCGAATTTAGTGGCCATCTCGAAGGTAGTGCACAACCCGAAAGCAGTGGAAAACATGCAGAAGGTAGTGGACATGTATATGAAATAGACATTGATATGTCTCATGTTACCGCGGTGGACCCTCGATAGTACAATACAAAGAGAAGGTCTAGTGGGATGTGATTGAAGCTGAGAAAAGAGAAGTTGCAACGAAAACCTAGATGGTGCAATGCTTGCAGTTTGCGGGGTCAAAAACACGATTCAAGAAATTGTCCAAATAAAGTTGTTACGTAAAATATATATTTTTTAGTTGAAATGTTTATAACTTGCCTATAAAATACTATTGCCTAACTCAATCTTTCTTTTTTTAGTTGAAGTTGATAGATAAAACTTGACTAACTCAATATTGTCATTTATTTAGCACTACCAATGCACAAGAATTGGATCAAACTGGTGAAGAGAGTTTTGAAGATATTTCTGATGATATGATGTAAGGTACGGAGATAAAATTATAGTAAACCATACTTATACTTTTTATTGTATATGTAATTATTATTGAATTGTTATTGTGTATGTAAAATTCAAGAAAAACTTATAATACTTTTTTTCAATGTTTGGGGATCAAGATTTTTGATGTATTAAGTGTATGTTGTAGGTTTTGAATGAAACAGGATTAGGTGGTAGGAAGCTTGATCGTGGTCTTCAAAGAGATTTATAATTCTAAATGTGTATATTGTGTGTAATTGCGTTTTCGAAAATATTTTTTTTGGGAATTGTATTCAAAGTAATAGGTGTAATATTTTTGTTAATGTTGTTATTGTAAGCAGAATTAGTAAATATTTTTTTTAAGTTACACAATATTTTTGTTATTTGTTGTTGTTATTATTGTTACTAACCTAACCCGTTATTCAATGAATGAATTATGCTTCAATGAGATGATTGAACGAGCGATTGTATGATAATGTGATGTTTGTTGATTATGGACTTTTTGAATGAGATGAGAATGAGAAGATTGAATGAGATCGTATATGAAATTGTTGAAATTCTTGATGTTATTGTTGTTGCAGCTGTAAAAGCTGCTAAATGTGCATTTGTATTTTTTAGTACTATTCTCAACATCACCAGTTGTTGGAGATAACATGTTAGGTTAAATAAACCCATTATCACCAACAACGAGTTAAGTTGAAGAATTCAAACAGAGAATTTGAATTTCTTCAAAAAACCCAAATAACCTATCCCGTTATTGTTGATAACAGGTTAGGTGAAATAAACTCGTTATCACCAACAACGGGTTAAGTTGAAGAATTCAATCAGAGAACTTGAATTTCTTCAAAAAATGCACATAACCTAACCCGTTATTGGCAATAACAGGTTAGTTTAAATAAACCCGTTATCACCAACAAAGGGTTAAGTTGAAGAATTCAAACAGAGAATTTGAATTTCTTCTAAAAATCCACATAACCTAACCTGTTATTGGTGATAATGAGTTAGTTTGAATTTTTCAACATAACTCGTTATTGACAGGTTAGGTTGAGTAAAGTGTCTAAAAAAGTTGGAACATACAACAACATAAACAGCTGCATACATAGACAACAGCAACATACACAACATACTTATCACCTTCATATACATTCTCATTCCCAATAACAACAACAATGACGACAACTTCATATACATTCTCATATCATTCAATCTTCATATAGCATCAACCAATAACAATAACAACAACAATACATTCACATTCTCATCTCATTCAATCATCAAAAAAACAATAACAACAATAACAACAACTTTAATAATCTACAACACCAACAACAACACACAAATAACCTCCAATCAACTAACACCAACCAACACCAACATACATACATACATACATACATACATACATATATACATACGATTCAAATAAATAAAAAATACATACATACACCGACCAAAATTCACACAACCGCACTGTCTTCCTCGCATGACCTCCAATCAACTACAAAATTTGATAAGTTAAAAAACAAGATGTATTAGACAACTAAGAGAAGAAATCATATAAAGAAAGTTCAACTTAACTACTAAAAAATTCGGATAAGGTGAACTTCAAACAAAATTGATATAGTATTAGCTACTACCTCTTCCAATGGGGAGGTTTGCATCCACTCGGTGAGTTGATTGGGCTTATTCCTCTTCTGAGGGAAATTTTTGCATCTACTGGGACCTTGCGTCAATTGTGATATCGAATCATCTGGATCTTGCTTTCTTCGTGTATATCTTCTTCCTCTGATACCTCTGATTTTTATTGAAGCGGTTGTTGTGGCTCGGATATGCAAAGTGGTCCCCTAGTCACGCTCTTATGTCTTGATACATATACTGTCGAAATTAGAAAAGCTTCAAGTCTCGCTCCATCACCTGCCTCTTCAAGACTGTGGCGACATGGTTTTAGGATCTCTCGCATAACCTCCTTGACGCTTTCGGGCACGGTACTAGATATCGTACGAGCAACTATCCCTGCAATTTCCCATGTGTTATCAATCTATAACAATAATAAATATATAAAGTAAACAACATAGTTAGGAAATCATATATACATCAAATGTTAACTTAACAGTACATCCCTACAATAAATATGTAAGTGATCAAATTGATATGAGATAAGACATGCATTCATGAAAATGAAATTTGTTAGCCAATTCATGATTCAATCGATATTTTCCGATATGGGTTAAAATTACGCTTCAATGCGGTTTATAGCCCACCCGGCACTAAAAATTTGTGAGATTGTATGATAGCATATAAAGTGTAGCAAAATATTTAGAATCCAAGCATAATTGATAAGAGTTTGAATGAATGTTAAGGTTCCAATATTATAAAAAGTGAGCAAAAGCATACAAAACTGCACAAACGACTACAAAAATGTACAAAACATTGCGAGTAGGTCGGATTCTCCACACATAAACTAACGTAACTTGTAGAAGTGAGTTTCGACTCACGGTTTGCAAGATATGGCCATGTATCACTTTATTTTTTTATTGTTTGTTTGCAAGTGATACATTGCCATATCTTGCAATCCGTAAGTCGAAATTAATTTCTACAAGTTACGTTAGCTTATGTGTTGTGAATCCGACTTACTCGCAAAGTTTCATAATTTCTGGTTGTCATTGCGATTTTCAATGTTTTCTTACTCAAAATATCCAAATTAATTTTCTTACTCAATAACATCTAAAGAAAAGGAATTATATATTCCAACCCTATATATATTATGGCTTTGACGTACAACTAATTGTGTGATCAACATATCTAAAGAGTTAATCAAGTATAGATGATATTGAGTTGGAGGTTGGAAGGAATCAAGCCATAAATGACAAATCTAGAGGAGGATAAATGGAACTTAAGCTTCGTTGCCCGAAAACTCATTATCAACCTTCAAAGGAGATGATTAAGCCTCGAATCAAGAAATACAACTTTTAGGTGTGCTTCCAAACTAAAAGAGATGAATCGAGCTATAGAAGCCTAACTTATATGTCAACTTGACCTCGACACTTGCAATTAGGGAGAGTGTCTCATTTCATAGTAATCATGTTACTCATCAAGAAAAAGTTGGGTTCTAAGATAAAGTTTCTATATATATACCTCAACTAACAACATTCTTCTTCAATTTGACCAAACCGTATTTATCAAACCGAAATAATTACCAATAACAACAATTACCGATCAATCCTTATTCACAACAATTAACATTTCAATTTTTTCATGTAATAATTAACAATCATACAAAGCTAGGGTTTTGGATTACCTTGCACAATACGGAGTGCAACGAAGAATTTGGGTTCGAGTTTGAGATTGGGTTTCAAAAGTGGAGAGGCGTCGGGTGAGTAGTATTGGAGGAGGCAGGTGATTGGAGGAAGTGGAGGACGAGCCTAAGGCAATTTGAAAAGGAGGCACTACGGGGGTTCAATTTGTATAGAGAGAATTGGGAGAGGAGGAGCTTGAGAAGGAGAGGGGTTGTTAGGGGGTGTCATCGGGCATTCGGGGGGGAGAGAGAGAGGTGCAGTGTGTGTATTTTTGGGGTGAGGAGGCGGCAACTTGGGGGTGAGTTCGGATTTGAAGAGAGAGTCATCGAGAGGAGGAGCTTAAAAAGGAGAGGGTTGTTGGGGGTTGTTGGCGGCATTTAGGTATCGGGAGGATGAGGAGGAGAAGATGCAACAGTGGGGTTTTTGTGTTGGTGTCGTGGGTTTCGGGGGCGAGAGAGAGAGATGTACTGGAAGAGTGAGAGAAAGAGAGGGACAATGTGAGAGTTTAGAGTGAAAGGGTATTTAGGGTGAACTTCCCAAATACCCCTTTACTTAAGTGAAGAGGAGGGGAAGAGCAGAATGAATCATGGTCATTAGATCAAGAAGAACTTGATCCAATGGCCATATCTCGCATTTGCACACTCGTTTGCAAACAAAAAAAACCCGTCTGCAATGGAAAACCCTCCATATATATATATAGAGAGAGAGAGAAATGTTCCGTTGTGCACTAGGCCTCTGTGTGCACTCATGTGCACTCGGTATTCCTGCCTTCTTATCGACGATCTGAACCGTTCACATTGATCTACATATCTAAATCAGTCTAAATATGTAAAATCAAATCATGTGAAATTTATTTGCCAATCCATCACGTGACTATAAAAAACAACGATTTTCAGCCATACAATTTTGTAACACTTCAATGGATGGGAAAATAAATTTCTAATGATTTGATTCTACATATTTAGACTAATTTGGATGTGTAGAGCAATGTGAACGGTTCAGATCGTCGATACGAAGGTGGGAAGGCTGAGTGCACACACGAGTACACATGGAGGCCTAGTGCACAACTAAACATTACTCTCTCTCTCTCTCTCTCTCTCTCTCTCTCTCTCTCTCTCTCTCTCTCTCTCTCTCTATATATATATATATATATAGTCCCCTTCCATTATGCACTAGGCCTCCGTGTACTCGTGTGCACTCGGCCTCCCCACCTTCGTATTGACAATCCGAATCATTCGCATTGATCTACACATCTAAATTATTCTAAATATGTTAAATCAGATCATTTGAAATTCATTTGCCCATCCATTGAAGGGTTACAAAATTGTATGGCAAAATATCGTTATTTTTTATAGTCACATGATGGATGGGAAATAAATTTCAAATGATTTGATTTTACATATTTAGACTAATTTAGATATTTAGATCAATGTGAATGGTTCGGATCGTCAATACGAAGGCGGAAAGGCTGAGTGCACAAGGAGGCCTTGTGGACAATGGAAGGAGACTCTCTCTCTCTCTCTCTCTCTCTCTCTCTATATATATATATATATATATATATACACACACTAGATTTGCCCGTGGACACGTGCCTACGGCACGTGTTCAGAACGATACAACATATGAAAAGCCTTGTAAACAGTAAATCAACAATTATATAACTCAAGTTTGAATAGTATGGCAATAATTAGCTGTAAATAAAAGTCCATATTTTCATTAGTATATGTTAACAATAATTATAAATTGGGGTATAAAAGTCCATGTTTCCATAAGTATATATATATATATATATATATATATATATATATATATATATATATATATATATATATATATATAGTCCATATTTTCATTAGTATATGTTAACAATAATTATAAATTGGGTCATATTTTCATTAGTATATGTTAACTATATATATATATATATATATATATATATATATATATATATATATATATACTAGTATAATGCACGTGCGATGCACGTGTACAAAAAACATGTATTCTAAATAGCCTATGACAGGCATCTTTTTGCTGACATTGCCAATAATCTCAACGATGGACTCCATATACTTCTTGTACTTCTTGAGACTATTTAGAAAAACCCCAATTGTACAATGAAAACCAAAAAAGGTTATAAAGATGATTTTAGAAACTGTAATGTGTTTTTAACTTTGTGCTTAGTTTGGATGCAATATGTAGTGCTGTTTACGTGATACTACTCGATTCTGAAGAGAAGGGTTGATATGACTGTCTATATATATGGAAAGTATGTATATAAACCATACGTCTAGGTGTTTCTACCATGATGTAATAAACTCAAAACTATCCAGTTTGCAAAACTTGATGACCAAGTTCAATAAATGAGCTTCTACGACAGCACTACAATGTTGAAGCAAACAAATTTTCAGATAATTGTTCCAAAGCATGTTAAAATGAAGTACTTAGGATGTTAACTATAAGTTTAGTGCTGAAAGTATATCAAAAACATAAGAGAGAAATAACATTTTCTTACCTTTCAACAAAATTTAACTTCCATTTCTAACATCACAGCATTGAAATGAAATGAAATGAAATCCATGAAATATATAACATGTAACGCACTACTAAAAGCTAAATGGCTGATTTAGTTCACTCTCTAAAACTGCTACAGGTGATAAAATTTGTTATCAACAAACATTTGACAGTCGTAAGACTCAAAACTAAAAAATGAAAAAATAAAAACATGCACTTCCCATAATGTTGACCATTTATTCTCCAGTTCAGTAAGATAATGCAAGAACATACTGTATGAAGCAACAAAAAGGAGGAAAATAAAAACAATTTATATTCTATAAGGAAGAGGATAATCTAGTTCAATGATCTTATTCCTTGAAGAATTTTGCAAAGAATGTAGGGAAACCTTTCCAGAATAGAGTAGAGCTTACTGCTCCTATGGTAGCCCTGAATTGATAAAGTTAAGTTAATTATTGCTTGGGATAGTAATCGATATCTCATATAAGAATCACTGAACAATTAGTTATGGTATATCTCACATTGTACTTCTTCTGTTGGGAATCCATCTTTCTTAATAGGTCACTCACAGTAGAAGTTGACCATGGGTCCACTACAGAAGAATGTTCTGCCCTTTCAGTTCCAATTACAACACTCTACAAAACAAACACTTGAACAATTAACAAATTGTCCTTCCCTGCATATCATTAAATTATCAAGGAATGAAAAAGCACTGCGCATTGCTTTACAAAAATATATGCTGATAAAAATGGAAACAGAAATCTATATATTGCACCTGGCAGTCCCCTAAATTCTTTAAAACAGTTAAACAACCATTAAAGAGAAAGAGCTAATTCCATAGAAATATTCAAAATTTGACTCATTCAGTTAAGGGTAGCCACTACCGGCACAAATATAACTGCATAAAATCAAATTATCTTCCACACAATGTAAAGATTCTGAGAAGAGAGATTCCCAAGGGCTTTCTCAAAACTAAACCAAATAAACTGCAGTAAAAATATTTGCCATTCCCTTTCCTGGAAAATAATTCTGGAAATGTTATGATTAAACATTGCATCTAAATGCATGATTTTAATCACAAAATACACAACTTACTTTTTTAACCAAGGGAGAATGTAGGAGGCAGCAGTTGATTGCCGTCTAGTAAATTTCTGCATTTGCTTCTCAATAATCTTTGGGATGCCATCTCTCAAAGGCAATAAGATATCACAGTATTGCTTCTCCAGAGCTTTCATTATTGCCCTTTCTATGTCAGTAACAATCTAATAACAAACACAACAAACATCAGTACAGTAATTGATGTTGTCTCAAGAAAACCTTCCACCAAACTGAAAATGTATTATTATCAAGTTTGTAGAATCTTTACACTCTGTAAGCGGTGGTCGCGCGAAGTATATATTATCAACCCTAGCTATTTGCACGCGTGCGATGCACGCCCTAATATTTTTTTATTTTTTATGTAAACAGAAGACTACAATGTGCACTAATTTCAAATCAAACATGTGGCTGACTGAACTTACTTGTGGCTGCCTCTGGCTGACTGTTAACTTCCAAGATTTCCCAACATCTCACATGCATTCATTATTTAAAGCAGAATTATGTGGGTTATATAAACTATCAAAACATTAGATAACTGTTTCGACATGAGTTTAATAAAGTGCGTACCGTGCGATTTATTGTAGGACTGAATCTAAAGCTGTAAATGGAGTCACTAGGTTCGGTTGCACCTGCATCCAAACACGTCAAAGAAACACTCAGTTATATGCATGACCTTAAATGAATGTGCACTGAAATTTCGAGATAAAAATTGACGGATTGTTACAAATAGGTTTCATGTTTTGGGAAAAATACACTTTTTTGCTAAGCATTTGTTTGAATATTGGTTTATGGCAGTGAATTAGCATATATCGCATAAAGAAACTCTATCTTTGTCCCTTTCCTATAACTTTTTCATTTATTTTTAAATCATAAAAGTTAGTAATATAATGAAATTCCAAATAAAAAACTCTATTATCTTTCCACTTTTCCTTAGATCATCTGACTCTAATTGCAATTATTAATAGATCAATAAATCCTAAAATTACCAAAATTACCCAAAATCACCCAAAATAAAATCCTTTATCTTTCGAGATTGTTTCGGCCAGGTGAAACTGGTAGTTGCCCTCAAATTCCCCGCCCTAATAATAACTGCCTGAAAGCAAAACAAACAAATTAAAACTGAAACGAACGAAAATTTTTAAAAATAAGGGTTTTAGGGTTAGGGTTTGGTACCCTTCTTTGAAGCCGCCCTCAAATTCCTCACCTTAATAACAACTGCCTAAAAGCAAAACAAACAAAAACAAACGAATTAAAACTGAAACGAAGGAGAATAAAAAATAAGGGTTTTAGGGTTAGGGTTTTGTACCCTTCTTTGAAGCCGCCCTCATATTCCTCGCCCTAATTACAACTGCCTACAACCAAAACGGACAAAAAAAAATGAATTAAGACTGAATCGAAGGAAAATCAAAAATTTAGGATGTTAGGGTTAGGGTTTATTTTCAAGGCTATCAAGCGGCAATAACGGGTTTCGAGAGAGGTCGGAGAGGGGGAGGGGGAAGGTGAGAATGGGGTTGGGGGGCGACGCCGGGGGAGGGGGGGAGGGGAAGCTGAGGGTTTTTTTGGATTTAGGGAATAAAAGTATAGATGGTTTTGGAGGAGTGCGGATTCGATGGAGGGAGAGGAAGAGACAGTTTTGATTTTTTAGGGAATATAATATTATGGAGAGATTGAAGTAAATGTGAAGTAAAAATTACGTTTGTGCCCTCTGATTGTGTATGGATTATGGGTAAAATTTGACAGAATTAACCCTGCATTATTATTTAGTTTTTTATGTTTATGAGAGAATGATGTAAAATAAAGGAGTTGTTTTGGGGAATTTGAATTTGAGTTTTGGGAGGGAAAATGTGTTTTGTGAGGTTAGATCTGGGCCTTTTGGGAGGATTGAAGGAGAGTCACTTGATTGCTTTCTTTGTGTTTTATTATTATTATTATTATTATTATTATTATTATTATTATTATTATTATTATTATTATTATTATTATTATTATTATTATTATTATTATTATTATATATATATATATATATATATATATATATATATATATATATATATATATATATATATATATATATATATATATATATAGAATTAGAGAGATTTAGGATTTAGGGTCTCTCAATCTGAGGAAGAGCATCTGAGGAAGAGCTCATCGAATTGGGAGCTAAGGTTTCGAGAGCAGGATAATTAAGAGAGGAAACAGAGAAAGGAGAGAAGGAGAGGTAAATGAGTGATGCGGTGAAAAGATGAAATTACCCCCCCCCCCCATCACATTAAAGGAGAGAGCGGGAGAAAGGAGAGCCACCCGATCTTCATCTTGATCATGATGAAGGTTGGGCGGCTGTGCACGAAGCGCACGGGGGTGCGCATAGGCAGAGTGCGCAACTCTGGAAACCTTAGCTCCTAATTCTAAATCTCTCTCATCTCCCGCTCTCGAAATTAAGCACAAATCTGAAACCCTAGTTCACTAAAATTAGGAGCTCCCGACGACCACAACCACCCAAATCTCTCTCTCACTTCACCCACCTCCAAAACCCGAGTCCATCTCCCCTAAATCTGACGGAACCCTAGCTCATCGTCCTACCCAAAATTTTGCAAATTGGACGAGGATATATATATATATATATATATATATATATATATATATATATATATATATATATATATAACTCTTCAGTTGTGCACTCCTGTGCGCACCCCCAAATTCTCATACATGCTTTTTGTTTTGGTTTGACTTGTAGGATTTCGGCTCTCTACTATCGAAGCCCACCTAAGCTAGAGGCTCAGATTTGGGTTTCGTCAAATAGCGACTGCCATTCACAATATATCAGAGGGAAGTATTTGATTCTTATACATACTTTTAAGAATTCTGTTCAATTTCTTGCATATTTCTTTTGGTTGTGTGTGTAGGCAATGATGAGTCACACTTGGATAAAAGTTGGTTTTTAATATGATACTAAGTTGCTATAATTTGATATTTGATATAAGTTGGCAATGATGATTCACAATTTGATACTAGATGTGTAACACCCTGCAAAATTGAGTTATGACAATTTTGCCCCTCGTGTGTTACACACGTGTATTTTGTACTGTTACGGGTAATATCTGTAACGTATTTTGATATAAATATCATAAGTATTTTGTATTTCGACTATTTATACATTTTCCGTCTGCTCAAAATTCATTCTTATCCTATTTGAGTCAACTCAAATATTAATTTTTCAATCTTTGTGTTTTTACGTGCATTTCACGTGCTTTCGATATACGTGTCGACTACGTAAATTCCATCGTTACGTGTAATATTTCTACGTATTTCAATTATTTATTTTTTTATAACTTGTTCTAATTTGTTTTATAAATTGAAATTCATTTTTCTTATATTTTGACTCAAATATACGTGCAACACACGTGTTTTCTATGTACGTGTTGATTACATTGTGATATATATAATTAATGAAATATAATTTTCATATGTTGTATTTTAATTATTTATAAAGATTTTCCTGTTTATAAAATATATTTTGTATTTTAATATTTATTTTGCGTGCGATGCACGTGTTTGCAGTGACGTGTTGGTTGTATTCTCTTTCAAAATAAAATTTATGGAGTGTGTGTGTGGTTATTTTTATTTGTACATGAAAACTATAATCTATACTATTATTAAGCAAAGCCCTATTTTAGCGGCTTTTTACTATCATGCTCCCATCAACATAAAATGCTAAAAAAATATCTAGGGTTAAACAATGTAATTTGCATGACTAATAAATTAACATTTGCATGCCAAATTTGAATACCCACATTCCAACTCTTCCGTTATTTATCAATCAATCAAAGATATGTACAAATATTAAATGGTTTTGATATAATTTAGTTAAAGATGTATCAATATAATGTCGAGGAGTTTGAGTAGCTATGATCAACCAATTAGTCAGCACGTTAGAGGCAACACATTTAAGTGTATTGTTGATAAAAATCCTATCTAAACTTTGTTGAAATAAGAAACCAATTAAAAAATTAGTATCTCATGCATGGAATAATTAATAGATCATGCAGTCCTTTTGTTTTCCCAGAGATGCAGAATTTGACTAAAATGAATGGCCCATCAATTAATGGTACCTCAGTCATGCACGTTTTAATTAAAGAATTAAAGAAAGAAAAAGTTAATCTCTCAATCATGCATGACTAATAAATTAACATTTGCATGCCACCCATTTAATTATGAATGGTCTCAGTATGCTATGCTGTATGACTTTAATTATAATGAGTGATTACTAGAAGGTGATTAAAATCCATTCATACCCATTCATACCCTTTATTAACAGAAGGTGATTAACCAACTGCAGCAACCTAGGCCCAGGACCCCCTCACACTGATGCTGTCGTTTTCCCATTCACTGACTGCAACAACAGAGAAACTAAACACATGTGAGTGATGTCAAATATTATGGGTGAATTTGGTTTGTTTTGAGTTTTGATTGTTCATTGTAAAATTGATTTAATTTTACTTGATCTGATTCCCCCTAAAAATCTTCAATTTTTTTTTTCGGGGACATACAGAAGGAAGAGGATGGTGATAGCGGCCGGCGCGCATTATTGGAACCGTCGTCAAAACTGACCCCATTTCTACTATCACAAGGTATATATGTCTTACGTATCTTCTTAACTCCAAAGCCAAAAACATAGTCCATTAATTAATTCTCCTCACTCAAAATATAGCTAGCTAGGGTTACAAAACATCTGTCCAATTGGCAAAGTCAAGAAAGTGAAGGAGAGAGGAAACCCCGAAAGAATTAAGTCTACTACGAATACGTACGACAATGGGATGAGAAAGAGATCGTGCAGCATTAAGGAGGATAAGGACAAGGCACGGCAGAGGTGGTGGCGGTTGCTTACTGCAAGAAGAATGTACGATGGGAAGGGGTGGCATTGCAAGAGGGCAGCTCAGCTTCCGCAAGTGAAGGTAGGTGGGGTTGATTCGAATTTCTATTATTATTATTACAACGGGTTTGGGCCGAGGAGGGCGATCGAAGAAGAGAGGTGAGGTTAAGACGGAACAGTTAGATCAAGAGGATGTTCAAGAAGTTGAAGAAGATCGTTATGATAATGTTAAGGATAATTGTAGGAATAATGTTGCAGGCGCACGGGGATACGTATGTGCTTGATGTTTGTTACGACGACAACAATGATGATGATGACGACGACGACGACGAAAAATGTAATGGGGAAAGGAAGAGAGCAGGGATGATTAAGAAGAAGAAGGCGAGGACTCGGTTGCATAAGTCTCCTGATCTTTAGTGTGATCAATCTCTATGTCAATTTTGGTTTTGTTGTTATAGTTTGGGAAACTATATATATTCCAAATGACAAGTTTGTTCTTCTTTATCAATCTTCTTTGTAGTAGACATTTTGGTCAGTTCAGGTTACCACGTTTTTGAATAGATTGGTTTTGTGTTCTTTTGCTTATGTTTGTTTATATCTGTTTGATGTGGAAATTATATTGGTTTGATGAATGTATGTCAAAATTCTTATCGAAATATGTAGAACCTAATTGCGTAATTCGATGGAAAACTGATACCTGTACTTACGTATTTCCATTGGATACAAAATTAATCACTAATCTATAATATCTATCTATACTATTATTAAGAATTTTTTTATAGACGTGCATCGCACCTGCATTATACTAGTTATAATTAAATTAAACTAGTTCTATTAAAGACATATTACATATTATAACATATACATTTAATTTAAACAAACTGTTAATAAATTGTGTGCACACACGTTGCATGCACGTGCACATGCTTTCTCACCCTTGGATGGTTGGCCGGGAACACTAGACAGAGTGGGGGTGTGAGTAGGAGTTAGTGGAGAGCTTAATTAGGATTAGTAGTTAGTTAATTAAACTACCCATTAATAATACCTTTAAAACCCTACCCCATCCTATTTCTAAACAACAAAACAAGACAAAATGAGAAAAAAAAAAGTGTGTTTAATGTTGCCTTGCTGCCGAAGGGGTTGCTGGGATTTTTTTCTCTTGGGCATGGATTTCGAGGAGGCGTGGGGGCTTCTTTAGGAGTTCATATTTGCTAGGAATTCTCCTTTTTTAGGTGAGTGCTTCTTTTACTTTATAATTGTTTGTAGAATACATGTCTAGATAAATTGTGCTTGAAATAGAAAATTGGTATGAGTTCTTTAGTTTCAAAGCCTTTTATATGATGCATGTTGTATTGTCATCTAGAGTTTTTAGTAGTGGATAAATGTGAGAAATTAATGCATAATAGTTGAAAATTGCAATATAGAATTGTTATGTAGTCAACCTATAATTCTTATTAGAGTGTTTTGTAGTGATGTCATGCGTATTGTAGTATACCATGATTAGATCATGTATATAAATTGTATGTATATATAAAGTTGTTAAGTTATGCCTAAAAATCATGTAAAATTAAGGGTAGATTATAATGCAATGAGGAGGTGAGAATTTTCCATAAACTCAGAATAATTGCTAAAAGAAAATATATTCGTATTAGTTTGTTATAAAGAGTAGTCATGTTGATTAATAAAAGCATATGTGTATAAAAGCTCTCAAAATTACTATTTAAATTAATTTGTGTATAATTTCACTCTACTATAGATAAAATCAGTGAAAAATCATCCCTGAAAATCTAGGAGTGTATTTTATGCGCAAATATTTTGAGAGAAAACGATAGAAATTAAAATAAATGAATGAGTTAAAAGATAAGGGGAAACAGAGAGTAGGGTTAAAAGATTTTGAACTCCTATATAGTCAGATAGAGTATTTGGCTTAGTGGTTAGTGTGGGGTTTTGGGGGACTTCTTGGTCTCGGGTTCGAAGACTGGGAGGCTCTGACCTTTTGTAAAATTTTTGGAATTTAATGAATTAGCATATCTGGATTATAAAAGAAAATCCGAATGGTTTTTTATCACCAATAGTGAGTTAGCTCAATGGTTTGTGTATGGTTGGGGTGTTAGGTGGTCTTGGGTTCGATCCCGGTTATACACAAAAATGTGTTTTTATTTTCTTTTGGTTTTGTTTTAAGGGATTTTCAAGTTTTAAAATTTGGAAAAAAAAATGTAGAAATATTCTAAATTATTATTAGGGTCTTTGAAAATAATTCCACACTATTTTAAGATCTATTATGGGAATTCAAAGTTATATTCACTTTAAATAATGTATTTGATGAGTTTTCAAATTCAAATTCAGAAGGAATTATACATGATTAAAAAGATTAAAAAGTTGGGTGTAGTATACAAATTTACACCTATGTGGAATTGCATGAACATTAATCTATTGCTTTAAGTAAAGAGTTAAGATGAAATACAGAATCTCTTGTCGAGTTAATCTCAAAGAATTTGGTATTAAGAAATATATGTGAAGGGCAAAACATGAAAAAGATCTACTAACAATAGGGTTTTGAATATTGTTAAATCGAATTATTTGGGGTTGTTAACTGAGGAATTTCCTACAAGAATTTGATTGACAAATTATTATCTACGTTGGTATAAGAAGTTGGTTACTTCATGTTTTATAAACATAAAGAAAATGGATGAACAATGCATGAAATGTTTATGTTGGGGTTAGATATAACCTAAGTGATCTCTATAGTGAGATGGTTGTTGGAATCTAAAAGCTAAGCGAGATCCATAGTGATCGGCAATTTGTGAATAAAGAGATTTGAGAGCAGCTATCATCGTAGTAACCAGCAGGGGTTGAGTTGAAAGACACCAATCCATTGACATCAATCCCGACATGATTGTCATTGACATCATTGAATTCAGGGTTGAAAATGGTGTCGAGCTCAACTGCAAAGATGTGATTGGTTGAGTTGCCATTGTTGCTTGGACTGAACAAGCCTAAGTACCGATTTGCAAAAGCATTAGAGAGGTTATTGGTGGGTGAGATGAAGAAGGTGATGCCATTGCCACCGAGATAAGGGAGATCGGATTGAATGCCGAAAACAAAAGTAGTGAAGAAAGAGAAGGCTTTACCAGAAGACTTGAATTGAAGAGGTGTTGGATAGATAGCATGGCCTTTCATGTGGCCTGTGGTGTTGGTCAGCTGAATAAGGCCATCAGATGTAATCTTTCCGAGACCATCGAGGCTAAGGTTCGCGTTGCTGAATCCATTAAAGATGAAGCCATCTGTACTTGATGCTGTAAGTTCTAAGAGGAAGAAGAAGATGAATGAGAATTCGAAAAGATTGGTTATGGACAGGGATGACATGTTTAGTTCTGTAAACTATGGAAAAACACAAAAAGGTATAAGAGCATCTGTAGTTGTTTTGTTAAAAAATGGATGTATGGAAAAAATATAAATAGCAATTAGGGGGCAACACTACAGTCGTCAATAATCAAAAAATGGCTTTTTTTTGTCAAACGGAACATGATTTACCATCAGTGAAAAGTGGAAGAAAAAATATTGGAAGACGGCAGAACATGAACATCTGCCGTCTGATGAAAAAAAATTTTAAAATTTTTGTGAAGGACGGGAGATCATCTGATCTCCCGATCTCCCGTCCGACACATTTAATTTAATTTTTTTTTTACTTTTTCTCAAACGGCATATCATTTGCTGTCTAACCCATTTTATTTTTTTTTAATTTCCAAATGGCATTTCATGGGATGGAAGATCATCTTTCGAATTTTATTTTTCTTTTTTTTTAAATTTCAAACGGCATATCATATTCCGTCTCAATCTTTTCCATTCTAAATTTTTTTTCAAAAGGCAGATCATATACCGTCCGACACTAAGACGGTAAATGATCTTTCGATTTCTAAAATATGCATAATGTTATTTCTCCTGCCAAATATAGATGTTTACGGTTCATCCTATATCCATAAAAAATGGATATATAGATGACGACTACAGAACTTCTTTTTCAAAAATATCCATTAAATGGATATATAGCCACCAGCTACAAATGCTCTGACTAGTTTGAAATATTCTCTTTCTTTAGGGTGTGAAGTTTGCTTAGTTCACAATTACGTATTGACCAGGGTTGATATAGTCTTCTTTATATTGATGATTAGGACACAGACTTGTATTATGATGGTTACTTTAACACATACTAGTGTACCCTTGTGTAATGTTGTACAAATTTATATAATATAATATAATATGTAGTATAACCCGTATAATATTATACATAATTCTTTTTTAAAATAAGAAAATAACAAAACTAGCTATTTAATAAAAAAATTAACTAATAACATCTATAGAATAATGCACGATTTTTAACGCTAGATTAAGGGATTTGATTCAAATTCAAATTTTGGATGGAGAAACAGTGAGATGGTTGTTTCCTATTTATGCTCTTTTTTTTCAGTTGAAAAAGGAAAAGGGTGAAAAATCTCTTAAACCAAAAGTAGTTTAGCATAATATATTATATAAATGAGTAACAAAGGATCTTTGATTTACTGACTGTAAGGGCATCCACAGTCGTTGGCTATTTTGCCATATTTTTCTTTTTTTTTGCAAAAAAGTGTTGCATACCTGCAGTCGTCATGTATTTGATCATTTTTGTCAATTTTTTTAACTGTGCATTGCTATATTTGATAATGTATTTGGCAATTCCTATATTATAGGAGATGAAACTGTTAGAACCTGAATTTCATAAAATAGGAAACTGTTAACAATGTTTGTGAAGAAATACAATTACAGAAAATAAAAGAACAAACCAGATACTTTAATACAGAGTCGAGATTAAGATCTCTGTCCTTAAAGTAAAATTCGCCCCGTAGTGTGACAGTGGTTGACGAATTGCTTCCCATGATACAACTGTATTACCTTTCCCTGAAAAGCAGCACCCTAGCTTCAGAGATCTCAGCGAACCAGTAGCTGTGTTGTACTCTCAGATTTTGACTCAGAGGAAAAAGAAGAAGGAGATTTTAAAACTCTGTGTACTGGCAGACAAAAATCATTGGTTTTATAAGAGAAGAAGAGTAACTGAAGGGTCCATTACTCTGTAACAGCAGAGTAATGGTTCAAAAAACATATCTGATGAGCCATTACTCTGCTATTACAGAGTAATGGTACCAGTTACAGAATTTGAAAAGCCTCAAATATAAGCCAGAGCCATGCCAAGCCAGACCAAACCAAACCAAACCAAACCAAACCAACCCAAGCCGAGGCCGGAGCCGGGGCCGGGGCCCGGCCGGGCCGGGCGCGTGCGCGTGCGTTTGTGTGTTTGTAATTTTGGCTAGGTCCTCTCTCCACTACATGTTAGTGGTAACCCCAGGGTTACGCCCATTAGTTCATTTCTTTAGCTTATATACTAGAGAAATCTTTCTCATCTTCCGATGTGAGACTATCCATTCCAAATTCCCAACTTAGTGCATTTCGAGTACCCAATTTAGTACATATATTTCTCATTCATACGGAAACCATTTTTGACAACTGAGTACATTATGGAATAGTACTCGACGAGAGGAACGTAATCCAATCACTTTCTAGCGCCGCTGGTGACCAGAGCCCACCAAAATCCGGCCCAAAAAATATCCCAAAAATATTTTCAACCACCCCCCACATGAATGGAAATGACCAAACAATGCAATCTAGACACGACAGAAAAAGACATGCCAGAAGAAGACGTGACAGAAAAAACTCTGAGAGTACAATCGAAAAATCATTGCATCAGGAATGGTAGTAATTTTTCAACTTTGAACCACCCTTAGCGAGTAGCCATCATATTAACTTGACCAGCTAGTGAACATGATGTCTTGAACTACCCGGGCTTTGATGTGAACCTAGACAATAACTATCACACAGTTTCATCTCCTCTCAGAACTAGGTTCTCTTGTTGTATTTATTTTGGTCTTGAACAATCCTGGTTAATCGTGAGTGAACTTGGAGAATGTAGTCTTTCTTCATTCTCCTAGAAACGGCCCTATTTCACACTCACAAGGTGATTGCTCATAAAGAGTATCCTGTCATACCCTACTTTTATTTCAAAGCTACGGAAATCATTAAAAGCCAAGCTTATCATAACCCCTTGCAGGCAGCACTGTTTTATCATCCTAAGAGTGGGTATGAGATTTTAATCTCTCATTGCTCACGTCGATTCAACAAGATTTAGTTGTCCCCTTGAACCTAGATCTTAGGATCTCTAATTTCTTGGTAGGGTTTCTATCAAGTATCCTCTTTTGTCATAGGCTTTAAAACCATTTCTCTTGATGATTTCACAACTTGCTCTCGTGATAAACCTTTAGTAAATGGATCTGTTAGGTTGTCGGCCGATTTTATATATTCTATAGAGATTATTCTATTTGAGAGCAGTTGTCTAATGGTTTTGTGCCGCCTTCTGATATGACAAGACTTACCATTATACATACAACTCAGTGCCTTTGCTATAACCGATTGGCTGTCACAGCTTACGCATATAGTAGGCACCAGTTTTTTCCACATGGAAATATCCTTTAAAAAGTTTCGAAGGCACTCTACTTCCTCTGTCGCTTTGTCTATAGCAATAAACTCAGATTCCATGGTGGATCTGGCCAGTAATGTTTGTTTAGAGGATTTTCATGACACAGCTGTACCGCCAAGAGTGAAGACATACCCACTTGTGGATTTCGATTTCTTGGAGTCCGATATCCAGTTGGCATCACTGTAGCCTTCTAGTACTGCTGGATATCTGGTGTAATGCATCCCATAACTCTAAGTATATCGCAAGTAGTTCAATACTCTAATTATTAATTTTCAGTGACTTTGTCCTGGATTACTTGTGTAGTGGCTCAGTACATTTACTGAATGTGCCAAGTCTGGTCTTATACAATTTGTTAAGTACATCTGAATGCCTATTACATGTGCATATTCCAATTGTAATGTGCTATCACCCGTGTTTTTGAACAAGTGAAGAGTGGGATCCACAGGACTTTTGGCAGTCCCATTGGAGTAATTCTTGAATCTTTCAAGTACTTTCTTAGCGTAATGAGCTTAAGACAAATTAATTCCCTCAGGCGTCCTGAAAACTTTGATTCCTAGTATGACATCTGCGACTCCTAAATCTTTCATATCAAACTTACCACTAAGCATGTTCTTAGTTTGTTTGATAATGTTATTATTGCTACTAATAATGAGCATGTCATCTACATACAGACACATCAGAATGTATCCATTTGGAGTATCTTTGATGTAGATATATTTATCACATTTATTTACTTTGAAACCATTTGACATCATAACATTGTCAAATTTTGCATGTCACGGCTTTGGTGCTTATTTCAGTCTGTACAAGGATTTTACAAGCCTGCACACCTTGTTTTCCTGTGCAGGAACTACGTAACCCTCAGGTTGTTTCATGTATATTTCTTCTTCTAAATCTCCATTTAGAAATGCAGTTTTGACATCCATTTGATGTATTTCGAAGTTACGTAAAGCTGCAATAGCTATCAGCATTCTTATGGAAGTTATTCTTGTGACTAGAGAATAAGTATCAAAAAAGTCTAGGCCTTCCTTTTGTCTAAATCCTTATACCGCAAGTCTCGCCTTATGTTTCTCTATTGAACCATCTGGTTTAAATTGTTGTTTGAAAATCTATTTGCATCCTAGAGCTTTACATCTAGAAGGCAAATCGATCAACTCCCATGTATGATTTTGCATAATGGAGTCTATTTCACTTTTGATTGCTTCCTTCCACATAGGAGCATTAGGCGTCGACATAGCTTCCTTGAATGTTCTTAGCTTATTCTCTAACAGAAAGGCCGTTACAAAGTCAGGACCAAATGACTTTGATGTTCTAACCCGTTTACTTCGTCTAGGTTCATCATTATCATCTCCTAGTTCATCAACTGAAGTGCTTACATTCCCTTGCTCATGTGTACGTTTGGGATATGTAGCATCATTGTACGGAAATACATGTTCAAAAAAGGAAGCATTCCTTGATTCCATTATTATATTCACCTGGATATCCGGTATATCTGATTTATATACCAAAAACTGATATGCACTATTGTTGTGTGCATGGCCTATGAATATGCAATCAATGATCTTAAGTCCTATTGTGACCTATTTTGGATTAGGTACTACCACTTTTGTGAGACACCTCCACACTTTGAAGTATTTATGTGAAGGTACATTACCTTTCCATAGTTCATATAGTATCTTGCCAGTTTTCTTGTGAGATATTTTATTGAAAATATAGTTCGCAGTCAGCAACGCTTCCCCCCACATGTTTTGGGTAACCCAGAATTCAATAACAAGGCATTCGTCATCTCTTTTAGAGTTCGGTTCTTGTGCTCGGCAGTACCGTTTGATTCAGGTGAGTAAGGAGCACTTGTATGATGAACTATTCCATGTTTAGAGCAGAACATATTAAATGGCGCATCATATTCCCCTTCTCTATCAATCCTAACGATTTTAATCATTTTGCCAAGTTTATTCTCACCCTCAAGCTTATATTTCTTGAATTTATCTAAGACCACATTTTTGCTATGTAATAAGTATACATAACAGAATTTTGTGCAATTGTCTATGAATGCCACAAAATACTTTTTATCGCCTCTGGTCTGCACGTATTTTAAATCACACAGATCCGTGTGAATTAGACCTAGTGTTTCTTTCTACAGAACGGGATGGAGTTTTAGTGAGTTTGGCCTCTATGCAAACTTCACATTTTTCCAGTTGTCTACCTTAAATTTTGGTAGTAAATTCATGTTAATTAATCTATGCAGAGAATTGAAATCAACATAACCTAGTCTTTCATGCCAAATAGAAGAAGACTCAACAACATAAGCAACAGGATTGATTTCCTTATTTTGGGAACGACAGTAACAACAGATTTTGGGATGACTGTCATTACAGTGAATTTGAATAGTCCATCCTTCACATATCCTTTTTCCAAGTACACACCATTCTTTGAAAGTACAAAATTATCAGAAGCAAGAACGACCCTAAATCCATTCTTGCTTAGCAAAGATCCCGAGACCAGGTTCTTTCTAATATCTAGAACGTGCAACACATTGGTTAATGTTAGTTCCTTACCTGAAGTCATCTTTAGCACTATCTTTCCTGTTCCTTCAATCTTGGAGGTGCAAGAATTACCTCTGAACAACTGTTCATCCTTGTTGCATTTCTGGTATGAGGTGAACATCTCTTTATCTAAGCAGATGTGCTTGGTGGTCCCAGTATCGTACCATAACTCACGAGGATTGCTCCCCACCAGATTTATCTCCGAAACAACAGCACAGAGGTCCAAGTCAGAGAGACCAGTGGACAAGTTCTCAGCTATGTGCGCATGAGATTTATCATTCCCTTTTGCCTGTTTAGTTCCAGCACAGTTGTTATCCTTGCTACCACAGTCACAGATTTTGTGCCCCAGCTTACCACACTTGTGGCATTTTCCAGCAAACCTCTTTGCTGCAAGTTTTTTGTTCGAGGCATGTGGTAAGAACTTTCTCTTTTTGCCCTTCTGTTGGTGCTCCACCATGTTGGTATTTTCTATGGACTGATTTTCATAGGACTTGTCAATCTTGCGATTCTCCTCTTCGATCCGCAACCTGTCAATCAGGTCCTCAAGCGACATCTCCTTTCGCTTGTCCTTGAGGTAGTTCTTGAAGTCCTTCCATCCAGGTGGAAGCTTCTCAATGAACGCTGCAACCTGGAATGGTTCACACAGTTTCATGTTCTCTGCAGCGATTTTGTGCATTATCACCTGTAGTTCCTGAATTTGACTCACAACTGTCTTGGAGTCAACCATCTTGTAGTCTAGAAATTTGCCAACTACAAACTTCTTGGAGCCGATATCTTCTGTTTTATACTTCTTCTCCAAAGACCCCCACAGAAGTTTGGAAGTCTTGAAGACATAGTAGACATTGTAGAGCAGGTCTACTAAGCCGTTCAGGATGTAGTTTCTGCAGAGATGATCACCCTGAGTCCATGTATCAACCACAACAACTGAGTGTGCATTCATAGGTGTCAACATAGGGGCAGTTTCAGTGAGAAACCTATCTAGCTTCAAGGTGGTCAGGTAGAACTGTATCTTCCCTTGCCACTTCTTGAATTCAGTTCCATTGAACTTTTCTGATTTTTCTCCCACGGTTATATGTGTGGGCAGAATGACCGTTTGTGCCGCAATCGATTGTGCAGTTACATTTTAGGTCACTGGTGTTTGTGCACTGAGAAGTCCACTAGCATTTTCGTGTTGTGTGTTTTCCATTTACTGAAACAGTTAAAATTGAACTATTAGCTGTTTGTTTTTCCGAAATGATAACAGTACCTGTAAATAATCTTCACAAAAACTGTTAGAATAGAGGAAAAATTTTACTTTAAAATTGTTAGAACCTGAATTTCATAAAATAGGAAACTGCTAACAATGTTTGTGAAGAAATACAATTACAGAAAATAAAAGAACAAACCAGACACTTCAATACAGAGTCGAGATTAAGATCTCTGTCCTTAAAGCAAAATTCGCCCCGTAGTATGATGGTGGTTGACGAATTGCCTCCCACGATATAACTATATTACCTTTTCCTGAAAAGCAGCACCCTAGCTTCAGAGATCTCAGCAAACCAGTAGCTGTGTTGTACTCTCAGACTTTGACTCAGAGCAAAAAGAAGAAAGAGATTTTAAAACTCTATGTACTGACAGACAAAAATCACTAGTTTTATCGGAGAAGATGAGTAACTGAAGTGTCCATTAATCTATAACATGTTACAGAGTAATGGTCCATTACTCTGTAACAGCAGAGTAATGGTTCAAAAAATATAACTGATGAGCCATTATTCTACTGTTACAGAGTAATGGTATTCGTTAAAGAATTTGAAAAACTTCAACAGTAAACTGGGAAAAATTTTGGAGCGGGGCAAAAAAAAATATAGGCCAAGCCGAGCCGAGCCGGGCAGGCACGTGTGTTTGTAATTTTGGCTAGGTCCTCTCTCCACTACACGTTAGTGGTAATCCCAGGGCTATGCCCTTCTTTAGCTTATATACTAGAGAAATCTTTTCCATCTTCTGATATGGGACTATCCATTCCGAATTCCCAAGTTAGTACATTTCGAGTACCCAACTTAGGACATACATTTCTCATTCATATGGAAACCATTTTTTTGGCAATTGAGTACATTACGGAATAGTATTCGACGAGAGGAACGTAATCCAATCACTTTCCGACGCTGTCGGTGGCCGGAGCCCACCGGAATCCGGCCCGGAAAATATGCAAAAATATTTCGAACAGAAACATCATGTTTCGTCTCTATTATTTTATTAACTTTTAAATTCCTTAGAATGTTTCGTCCGACGAAATTTGTAAGTTTTTTTAGATTTAAATAATCCTCGGACGAAAAAATATATATATTTTGAAAGCTCCACGGATGTTTTGTCCAAGATGTTCTATTCAAAGGAGCCATTAGTTTAGGAAATAATTAATTTATATAAAAATTAGTTTTGGAAATGGGTTTAGATAGATAATTAGTTTGGGGGAAAAATAGGAAATTAATAATGCTTTGGTCCATCCAATTTTGTCTACAAAATTGTCAAATTTTATATTTTATGACTGCAGCAAATTTAAAACATTATCAATTTTTATTTTGCTATTTTGTCATTTTTGGCACAGACAACTGTGGATGCTTTACTAGATATGTTTTTCAATTTTCTTCAAGTTGTAGCTTCTGAAGAATTTTTTAGCCGTTTCACTTTATTAACACTATGGAAATTCCGACTTTTTACTAAAAACAAAGTTTGAACTGAGTAAACTAGTAACCGTCATAGAATTACGCTTTCGGGTTCATTATTCACTCATTATTGTAACATTGATAACCTTTTTATACCTAGTTTAAAGGTGGAAAGACTCTTGAAAACAGTAGTACAAAGGTTTAGAACTAAAGAGAGATTTTTTCAAATTTATGTCTATTTTCAAAACTATTTGTAAAAAAAAGATAGTTGTCCAATTATGCTCGAGGACTCAACAACTTTACTCGCCGTTTTCAATGGTGAGTTTAGTTATTTTATGCTCAACGTTGGGATACGGTGAGTTTAGTTCTTATTTTTTTTGGAAACTCATTGTTCCCAATGGCGAGTTGAGCTCAAAATTTTCAAACAATACTCGTCGTTTTCTAACGGCGAGGTTCTTTATACTAAATCGCTGTTGGGAACGACGACTGTACACTTTGTGAAGTTTCACAGAAGAGCTCGTTGTTCCCAACATCGAGGAAGATAAATTAAACTTGCTGTTGGAAAAAGCGAGTTTACTGATTATGAAATTTCACAGAGAGTGAAACTCTCTGTCGGATTTTGTGAATTTTTGAAAAAAACTACCGAGAAGAGCTCGTGTTCCCAAAAGCGATAGGAAATGAACTGAACTAGTTGTTCGGAACAACGAGTCTAGTATAATATGCGCATTGTTCACAACAAGCCTAGTACAACAACAACAAAGCCTTTTTCCCAACTAGTTGGGGTCGGCTACATGAATCCTGGTTTTCCATTCTGCTCGGTTTAGTGCAATATCTTCTGTGAGGTCACAAGCTATTATATCTTTTTTCACCGTTTTCATCCAATTTAGTTTAAGTCTTCCTCTACCCCTAACTCTACCCTCCATACTTATCAAATCATTATTTCTAACGGGGGCACTACTAGATCTACGTGTGACATGTCCAAACCACTTGAGACGATTTTCTCTTAACTTATCTGGGATTGGATTTACCTTTAGCATGTCTTATATATATATGCTCGTTTCTAATTCTATCCTTACTTGTTTTACCACACTTCCATCTTAGCATCCTCATCTCCGCTACACTCATTTTTTGGACATGTTGTTTCTTTGTTACCCAACACTCTGCTCCAAATATCATTGCTGGTTTAACAGCCGTCCTATAAAATTTTTCCTTCAACTTCAAAGGTATATGTTTGTCACACAAAACAACACTAGAACTTCTCCACTTAAGCCACCCTGCTTGGATCATATGTGTAACATCTTCACAAATCTCCTTATCTCTCTGTATAATCGAGCCTAAATATCAGAAATAGTCTCTCTTGGGTATCTCTTGGCCATCAAGCTTCACTACTTCCTCAGTTGTGTTCCGAATAACACTAAAATTCTACTCCATATACTCTGTTTTAGTTCTACTTATTTTAAAGCCACTAGCTTCCAAAGTTTCTCTCCACAATTCTAATTTAGTATTGACTCCTGCTCTAGTCTCGTTAACTAAGACAATGTCATCGATAAAAATCATACACCAAGGCACCTCATATTGTATTCCTCGCGTTAATTCATTCATAACCACTTATGTGTATCGTTTCTGATTACAATTATCGATAATAATCCTAGCTCTAGAATTTTAACATACGGAATACAATTACACAAATAAATGACCATCATACATACATACACAGCTCCAGACAACAACATCTATATACAAAAATCAACAAAATCGAACTTTAAACATATAATTGGCTCCAACATCAGAAAAAGACAAAAAATTAAATAATGATCATCACATGATCGCAACATCCACTATATTAACATATGTTATATGAACAACATCCTCAATTACATAAAAAAAAGCTTTTCGAAAATTCACCAAGTCTAATAGAATTTCACTCTCTGTGAAATTTCATAATCAGTAAACTCACTTTTTTCAACTACGAGTTTAATTCATCTTTCCTCGCTGTTGGGAATATCGAGCTCTTCTTTGGAGTTTTTTTTTTATAAAATTCTCATTAAGTCCAACAAAGAATTTTTCACTCCCTGTGAAACTTCACAAAGTGTATAGTCCGTTTCTAACAGCGAGTCTAGTATAAAGAATCTTGCTGTTGGGAACGGCGAGTCGTGTTTGAAATTTTTGAACTAAACTCGTCGTTGGGAACGATGAGTTTTTCAAAAAAATTAAACCTAGACTCGCCGTATCTCAACGGCAAATATAAAATAGCTAAACTCGCCGTTGGGAACGGCGAGTATAGTTGTTGAGTTTTCAAGTGTAATTAGTTTGACAACTGTTATCTTTTTACAAATAGTTTGAAAATATGCATAAATTAAAAAAAAATATTGTAAAAAGGGATCCTTTTAAAACTTGGAATTGAAGGGTCCAAGCTTAATTAATATCTCTCATATTTTAATGAGAGAGTTTGTCACCAAACAACCTTCATTTGTAACCAAACAAATACGTATATTGTAACCAAGCAAACATGTGTAATACATATGTATATCTAATATAAAGGAGGTCTTAGGTTCGATGTCAGACAATGTCTGATTTTTTTTTAAAAAAATATATATATTTATAAAGGCGTGTAAATTACTAGTATAGTATAGACAAAGCAAAGGCTGAACACCCACCATGTTTAATATTCCCTCCATTCCAAAATATAAGTCATTCTAGCGTTTTTTTTGTTTCAAAATATAAGTGATGTTAGATATTTTTGGCAAATTCTTGTCATTATTAATTTTCCATCAAGTAATTTTTTTTATAAGATTTCCAATTTTATCCTTTCATTTTTTACAAAAGAATTAATACTAAAATTATAGGGGATGACAAATTGGATATTTTACAATTGATAACTCATTTATGAACTTCAAAAATTAAGAATGTTAATAATTTTTGTTAATCCTGAATTTTTTTAAATAAGCGTGTAAAAATGTAAAATGATTTATCTCTAATATTATAATGGGAGAAAGCCGTAGTGTCATTTGTAAATTTACCAACTCATGCATTGCACGTGCATAACTAATATAAAGGAAGTCTCAGGTTCGAGGCCTCACTGCGTTAGATTTTTTTACTTACGTGCAACACACGTGTAACTCCAACTCTCCCATTATAGACTTCATATTTACTTTTAAAATATATAATTATATTTATTAAGATACTAGATTTGCCCGTCGACATGTGCCTACGGCACGTCTTCGGAACGATACAACATACGAAAAACCATATAAACAGTAAAACAACAATTATGTAGTTCAAGTTTGAATAGTATGACAATAATTAGTTGTAAATAAAAGTCCATGTTTCTATTAGTATATGTTGAAAAATAATTATAAATGTGGGTGTGAAATCCAACTTCTTAGAACTTTAAGGGTGAAAAATGATGAAATTTAACCGTTGAAGAGATATTTGCGATTTTCAATATAATATGTGCAATAAAAAAATATAAAAATTCTAAAAATTTTACAAACTGAAATCTTAAAATCTAAATTTCTAAATAAGTTAAGAAAGAATGGGAGAGAGAGAGAGAAATATGAAAAAGTGAAGAGAGAAGAGAGAGATAGTAATAAAGTAATGAGTTTTTTAGTTTTGGGGGGAAAAATTGAATTTTGGGGTTTGAAATTTTGGGCAGAAAAATATGTTTTGTGATAATCAATCTAGGCCATTGGTTTTAGGAGAGATTGAATAAGAGGCACTTGATAGCTTTCTTTGTAATTTATTATATAGATATATTGTACGTGTAAATCAGAGTTCTTACTTTAAAATTTTTAAAAAAAATCATACCATCTCATACCATCCAGTCCTATTCAAAATAATTAGACAAAGTGTAGGTGGTGACACTTGAGCATCTCTTTACACATAAACATGTCTGACCAATTCCAAAATTTGAAGTTTTCTAACTCGACCCATAACAAAATCGCGTGCATATTATATGTACTCATCAATTGTTTATGATCATGAGATTACCACGTCCCAACCCTAACAGAGAATTCAAAGAGTATCCTTTTTTTTAAACAAAAATAATAATATATGTACACATTTACCTAAATATTCTGTGCCCTCTGCTTTGATCCTTTCTATAGGGTGATTTGTTTGATAGTAAAATTACTGTTGGACATAATTTCTGGAAAAAAAAATTATATTGTGGAACACTGTTCAATTTTTAATAACAAATTTCTCTATCACATTCCCTAATAATAACTAGTAATATAATAATAATCTCTAATCTCTAATCTCTAATATTATAATGGGAGAAGGGCTTAGTGTCATTTATAAATATTTGTCATTTTGTCAACACGTGCAGCGCACATGTCGGTAGATTTTTTTTTTGTCCTTTTCATTCCCCCTCCCCATTTTTCCCACGTGCAACGCACGTGTATAATAATAGAATTTTTTTTTGTCCTTTTCATTACCTCCTTTCCATTTTCCCCACGTGCAACGCACGTGTATAATACTAGTTACATTAGAATGGGAGAAGGCCTTAGTGTCATTTGTAAATCTACCAACACGTGCAATGCACGTGCATAACTATTATAAAAGAGGTCTTAGATTCATACCCAGACTATGTCTAAATTTTTACTTTAAAACACTATATTTATCAAGACGTGCATCGTACATGTAAATTACTATCTCTAATATTATAATGAGAGAAGACCTTAGTGTCATTTGTCAATCTACCAACGCGTGCATTGCACGTGCATAACTAATATGAAGGAGGTCTCAGGTTCGAGTCCTCACTACGTCATATTTTTTAATTTATTTTTTTAAAAAATATATTAAATATGCATCACACGTGTAAATTATTATCTATCTATCTATCTATAATATAATATATGATAACTATTATAATGGAAGAGTTAGAGTTGTAAATCTACCTACATACGTGCAACACACGTGCAACTCCAACTCTCCCATTATAGTCTTCACATTTACTTTAAAAAATATATAATCCTATTTATTAAGACACGCATTGCACATGTAAATCAGAATTCTTACTTTAATTTTTTTAAATAATACGTGCATTACTATTATAAAGGAGGTCTTAGGTTTAAACCCAGACTACGTCTGAATTATTACTTTTAAAAAACTATATTTATTAAGACGTGCATCGCACGTGTAAATTACAAGTAATATTATAATGGAAGAAGGTCGTAGTATCATTTGTAAATCTACCACTTTACGTGCATTGTACCTGCAACTCAAACACTCTCATTATACACTTTATTTTAATCTACCAACTTACGTGCATTGCACGTACAACTCAAATTCTCCTGTTATCTATGTAATAAAACACAAGACAATTTGAAAAAAGCTATCAAGTGGTTCCCATTCAATTGAAAAAAAGTCAACGGTTTAGATTCACCATTCCAAAACATATTTTCCCCCAAAAAAGTTTCCCCCCAAAACTTCAAAAACTCAATACTTTATTACTATCTTTATTACTATCTCTTTTCTCTCTTCACTTTTTCATATATATATATATATATATATATATATCTTTCTCCCCCCCCCCCCCCCCCCCCCCCGCGGTTTTCTCTCTATTTACTTAGAAATTTAGATTTCAGATTTCATGTTTGTAAATTTTCAGATTTTTTATGTTTTTTAATTGCTCACTAGTATTACCCTGTGTAAATTACACAGCCTAAAATAGTTTTGATTGACTCGTAAAGTTATAAAGAACTCCAAAAAAATGTGAGAGAATTAGCTGAAACTTATGAATATCATTCATACCGTAATTACTGAAATCTTCATTTCATCCTCACATAAGCAGATAGCTCAGAAAATCACTGTGAAACCATAATGTTATACAATTGAATAGTACTGAATCTGCTGGGGTGCAGGAGTAGGGATGGGGGTGAGTTTGGGAAGAGCCGTGAGATTTTGTGAGGTTGGGAACGTGAGAGAAGAATAGACTATGATTGAGGGATTATAGTTTTTATTTTATTTTTTATTTTTTAATAAAAATCATGCGTAATGTACGTGTTAGTTAAATAGAAATCTCTACTTTTACTCTCATTTCTCCATTTCAAAATAGAGAAAGGAGAGAGGGGTAGACTCTCTCTCCTATTAGTATAAGATATAGATATAATGTTACTTTGAAAATAACAAATATCCCCTCAGTAGTTAAATTTCATCATTTTCCACCTTCAAAATTCTAAGAAGTTTGATTTTACACCCCGATTTATAATTATTTTTCTACATATACTAATAGAAACATGGAATTTTATTTACAACTAATTATTGTCATACTATTCAAACTTTGCTGCATA